>JAMPIV010009665.1:0-350000 GCA_024509875.1 Oreohelix idahoensis
TCTGGAAGACAGGGACAACACCAACAGAATGGAGAAAAGGAATAATTGTCAAATTACCCAAGAAGGGAGATCTTGCAGACTGCAATAATTGGAGAGGAATAACTCTTCTCTCAGTTCCCAGCAAAATACTAGGCAGGATAATTATACAGAGAATCTCAAAAGCAGTAGACCACAAACTGAGGAAAGAACAAGCAGGATTTAGAAAGAACAGAAGATGTGTTGATCATATATTTACCCTCAGGAACATTATTGAGCAGTGCTCAGAATGGCAAAAACAGCTGTACATTAATTTCGTTGATTTTGAAAAGCCTTTTGACAGTATACATAGGGACAGTTTATGGAAAATACTGAGGACTTATGGAATTCCAAGCTGCATAGTTTCAATCATAAAAAGCCTTTATGCCAACTTTACGCGTAGCATTGGGCGGAGCAACCTAACCTTTGAAGTGAAGACAGGAGTACGAAAGGGATGCCCCTTATCAACCACTTTATTTTTAACAGTCATAGACTGGGTGATACGCCAGACAACAGAAGGCAATTCAAGAGGAATAAGATGGACTACATTTTCTACATTGGAAGATCTGGAATATGCAGATGACATTGCACTGCTAGCACATTCACATCAACACATCCAGGAAAAAACGGATAGACTTAATAAGTATAGCCAGCAGGTGAGCTTGAATATCAACCTAAAGAATACAGAGGTCACGACGCTCAATGTAAGCAACCCTGAGCCCATATCAGTAAGGAATCAGCAACTGGAAAAGACAGATGCCTTCACATAGTAACACCAGACGGCGGAGCAAGCAAAGACATCAACAACAGAATGAACAAAGCAAGAACAGCCTTTTTTAATCTAAACTACATCTTGACGTCCTCCCAATACAGCACAAGCACAAAATTAGGATTATATCAGAGCTGTGTGCTTTCTGTGCTTCTCTATGGCGCGGAGAGCTGGAGAGTTACAAAGAAGGAAATGTCGAAATTGTCCTCTTTTCACACAACATGCCGAAGAAAAATTCTCCGAATCTTTTGGCCGAATACCATCACCAACCAAGATCTGCTTACTCGGAGCAAGCAAGAGGACATGCACACCATCATAGCTGGCAGACGCTGGAGCTGGGTTGGCCATGTCCTCAGAAGAGACTTGGATGCCATCACAAGAACAGCTATGCTTTGGACCCCTGAAGGAAAACGAAAGAGAGGCCGACTAAAATCAACTTGGTGGAGGACTGTGGAGGCTGAGATGCAAAGAATGAACCAGAGTTGGGGCACTGTACGAAGGATGGCCGCCGACCGAGCAAATTGCAATCAATTTGTTGTTGCCCTACAAGACGCCACCAGGCGTAATGGCCACTGACTGCTTTGACGGTCGGCGGCTAAGGATCAAAGAAAAAGAAGAAGAAATCTGTCGTGAAGTGAATCTGTATGAGCAACACGCTCAAAAATTCCCCGCTCATAAACCTGCTATTGTATTTTTAAATCTATAAATAACTACCGGATTTGAAATTTGTCTGAGGGCCCAGTCAAATTTACCGCCAACAATTTCTCTAGTGAATTTGAATTTGTCTAGGAAACAAGTCAAAAGTTACCGCCCACCCCAAAATTTATCGAAGAGCATAGTACACAATTTAACAACCAATCAAATCGTTTCCATTTCTTGTAGTTGTCAGAAAATTTTGGTTGATGGGGAAATAACGCCTATTTTGTGTTTTTGACCGAACGTAGATAATTTATTTCTTAATAACTAAAGATACTTAAATTGAAAGGAATATCTCAAATTATAGCGCTGATATTGCTTAACCTATAGACATAAACATTCCCTCATAAAAAATGTTTATGGTAGTAGAAAATTTAATTTAGTGAGATTCTCACATCAGGGTAAGGCCCAATTTAATTACTTAAAAATTACCCAGATAGAAATGCAAAGGAATAACTAAGGGAAAACTATATAGAACGATAGAGGGTAATTAGCAATTTGATTATCACTTTTGATAATTAAAATCGGTCCACAAATAACTATGATATAAAATATTCAAATTTAGTTAGATCATACAGACATACTAGTCTCAAAAATTAACTTTTTGACTTTTTCTCTGATTGGCCGGGAGTATTGCTATATATAGTAACAAACTTTTGTAGTTTTCCGCCATTGAAATCATAAAAACCACGCTGAGCTGACGTATACAACAAGACTGTAGTACGAAGCCTTTGTCGGTTGGACTGGTAAAGCAGGCTAAGAACCTCCTTACAGCCAGACAGCTTGAGTGTGTGTGTGTGTCTTATTTACCTGAGGGTAAGATTGATAATTTTATTTGCATACTTTGTTAAAGAATAGACCTGTAAAGTAAACAGGTTATGTGTGCCATATTTATTCGAAAGTGTAACTGACGACGAGATGTGTTGTGTAGAAATGTGTGTAGTAGCAGACTTGTTCGAATTGAAAAATTGGTGTATAGTGTTTGCAAATTTACGACAGTGAGTGTTAGAAGCGATTTAATTTAGTATTTTCTTCTGGAGGAGTGACACCCTGTTCATAGATCATGTAATAAACATATAGGGAAGGTTAGAATGAAGTAATCAACAGGTCACATGCTGTATTGTACTTGCCATGACTATTGTATGGAAGCCAAACATGGACGAGGTACCCAAGCATTGATGAACCCAGAGAAAGAGTTATGGCATGAAAACTGGTGGTAGACAACGGAATTCAAGGTCTTGTGCAACTTGTTAGCACAAATGCCTGACCATGGTAAGTTTTAATATTGTTAGGGGTGAATGGATTGAGGCAGATCTCTCCATGGAATGGGTTGTCCTTCTGTTTAAGGTTATATCACGAATTTACCTCGTGGCTGCATGCAATTGATAAGAAGAGCGTGTGGGAGTTGAGGGCTCCTCATACACCTGGAGCCAGACCCCATCTTCTCAGCCAGGAGTCACGGAGTTGGTGATCCTGACCACAATTCAAAGAACTGAAGCAGCAACATTCTGAAGTTAAGTCCTTTAGGAAGGCAATGTCAATTCATCCAAACTCATTCACCCAAATAAACTTAACCACTGTGGGATGATGAAAGTAGTAGACCTTGCAGTGTAGGACTGGTAGCAGTATAAATATTAAGAACAGTAACAGTACGTGTAGTCATTCCAGTGACCCTTTAAAAGAAATGGAACAGAGTTTCCAAATTATTTATTTCATTATGTAAAAAACTTTTCTTGATTTTAATAATTCCTGACCCAAAAGATTGAGGTTCAGGACCATTAAATTGTACATAAACTTTCATACAGCCTTGCTTAATTAATTTTATTAAGTTGAAGTTCTGTTTGAAATTAATCATTGAATAAAGTAAATACATTCCCCTAGACCCTTAGCTAAATCATTTGGGATCAGTTGAGGTAGCGGTTAGGGACTCAGAGATCATCATCATCTACTCTGAGAACTTACATATCTTGACCCCATCTTGATTGTCTATACACCCTTGCTCTTTTCAGAGAAGGGGTATTACTTATAAGACCAGTATCTTATCTGGCACTATCCTGGTATCATCTGATACACCTATTTGTCCAGGATAGCCCATCTGTTAATAACATCAAAACCCCTTACGACATAGTGGTGTCCTGTCCGGGATTTTTCCACCATACCCTGGGGCTCTTACTGTAGGGAATAATAAATCAAATAAAATTAAACAACTTGTGGTGAATTGGATGAGCTGTCATTGGCTATAGTTAAGTAAATTAGTTAGTATTTGCTAATTGATAATATAAGTGTTAATAATTTGTGTAAGAGTGAAAAAAGAATGGTAGACTTGGCAAAATTTAGATCTGCTACAGTGCAGGCGGCAAAGGACTTTGGCCTGAGTGGGGACGCTCTGATGCAGTATGTTACTACAGAATGTGATAAATTTATAGAACGGGATAGGGAAGATAGGAAGTTAGAAGCAGAGAGGAAATTAGAAGCTGATAGGGACGCTAGGAGATTAGAGGCTAATAGGGAGGCTGAAGTTAAAAGGTTACAGTTAGAGGCTGAAAGAGAGGCTAGGCAAATGGAGGCTGAGGCTAAGAGATTGCAAATGGAGGCTGAAGCTAAGAGATTGCAAATGGAGGCTGAGACTAAGAGATTGCAGATGGAGGCTGAAAAGGAGGAAAGGAGATTGCAAATGGAGGCTGAAAAAGAGGAAAAACGTTTGCAAAGAGAACATGAGTTAAGACTAACAGAAATGGAACTTCAAGGACATGTTATAGATAATGGAAGCAGCCCAACTACCTTTGACTCTAGTGTAAGTCAGGGTGCCTCAAATTCAGCCATGGATTTCCACTTAGACCCATTTGTAGAGAAAGACGATGACATTGAGTCATTCCTAAATAGATACGAGAGACTAGCTACTAACTATGGGCTAGAGAAAGAAAAGTGGAGCCTAAAACTATCACAAGGGTTGAGGGGAACTTCGTATGAAGTTTTCTCCAGATTAAGTAGAGAAGTTCAAGAAAACTATGACCTCCTAAAACAAGCATTCTTAGTTAGATATGAGAAGAATACTGAATTTTATAGAAAGAAATTTAGTAATAGTAAGCTGCTGTCTGGAGAAACATACCACCAATTCTCGGCAAGACTAGAAACCTACTTGGAGAAATGGACTGCTCTGGGGAAAACCCAAGACCTGAAGGAAATGATTATGATGGAGCAGTTAAGAGAATCCATGGCTCCAGACTTGAGAAAATTTCTCATGGAACAAGGTGCCGAGAGATTGGGGGAGATTCTCAATGTTGCTGAGAGATATCAGGCAGCACAGAAAGAAGTATCTAGTATTAGGAAGAAACAAACAGAAAGTAATAAAACCCCACCAGACCAGGATGATTATAATAATAGGGATTAACCACATAGATTTAAACAAACCTATGATAGGCCTAGATTTGATCCTAGAGACAGAAACCCTCAGGTAAATGAAAAGAAACCCTACAGACCAGATGGGAAATGGTGTAAAATATGTAAGATGAACAATCATAATACAATTGAATGTGGTAGGAAAGTTCCTCCATATCATGATGCATGCATGATAACAGTGGACAAGGGAAGGAAGAAACTGACAGACAGTCAGATAGATCTCCATCATCCCCCCATCTGTGAAGAAGTAGTATGTAATGGTACGAGAGTCAAGTGCCTTTATGATTCAGGACTGGAATATGACTCAGTTGTGAGTGCAACCCTGGTGCACCCTGACTAGTATACCACAGACAAAGTGGAGATACAAGGGGCATTGAAGGATACAGCCACCATTACACTTCCCGTAGCCAAAATCAATGTCAAAACTAGGTACGTGGAAGGAGTGATTAGAGCATCAGTGTGTGACGAACCTGATTACCCGCTGATGTTAGGAAAGAGATATGTGTTTCTAGGGAGCCCTATAAAACCTATGATCATGGCAACTCTCCAGATCAGGTCGACCCCTAGTAAGGAGGAGGAACCACCACTAAATATTCATCCCAAACAGATGAAAAAGGCCCAGGCAATAGATAAAACTTTAAAATCTTGCTTTGGCAAATTGCCATACAGCCATAAACCCCCAAAGAAAGGAGAATTTTATTTGAAGGAGGGACTGCTCTACAGGAAAGCTGGAGCAGGACCCAAAGGATATGGACAGTTAGTACTGCCATTGAGTTATAGGGAAAAGGCTATGAAACAAGCACATGTTGTACCAGACGGTGGACATCAGAAGATGGGTACCACCTGTCAAAGGACATCTGTAAAATTCTACTGGCCAAATGTAGTTGGGGACATTGCCCAGTATGTACAAAGTTGTGACCAGTGTAGCGAGGTACATTCCACATGTTGGAAAAATAACAATCAGATGCTAGAAAAGCATTATGGCAAACATGGACCTGAAAGTAAAAGAAGAAATAAAAATGATACGGTAGATGTAGTGGATAAGATGGCACTTTTTCACAAACAGTCTTCCAGAAAAACATTTTCAATGGCAACTTTACGTATGGCACAAGGAGTAAAAATAAACACAGATCAGTTTCACCCGACACACGGTAGATCGGAATACCTGGAACTAACTAAAAATAGCAATGAGGTTAATCGGCCAACATTGCAAACGAAAGTGAGGGATTTCCCGAGAAAAATTTGTAGTGGACGTTTAGCCAATTGGGAAAATGTTCCGCTCGCTTCGATATACGGCTATTAAGTAGCAGTATGAAGGGCACCGGTGACAGTTGACCGACCCTATACAGTCCATTGGAAGTATTGTACGGACATTGGATTGAGATCACACATATTATAGCGAATGCTAAAGGGAGAATTGATTCTGGATGCCGGAACTCATTTCCCCATATTTATATCATAAGATTTCGCCAGTGACGTTAGGCGGAGAATAACAGCTGGCGAATATGGACTCTACCTGAATGGCAGATTAAAGAAATTCCAATCAAGCTTGAGCTCAGACCAATTGTTGGCTGTGATCATTTCGGAGGAGCACATTGAATTCATATGCTGCTTTTGGATGGAGAATACTCCGAGTGTTTTATCCAGGCTAATGAGGAAATTACTGGATCCCTTACATTTACTGCTATCACCAAATTTTATAGATCTCCTCCTCATAAATATTGCAACCTTGAGGAACATCTAAAAACCTCTGGACATGTCATTGGACAGACGGAGAGAAGAGTAATGGTGAATATTGATTGATAATCAGCATGTGACAGGCAGTAGCACCTGCAGCTGTTTATTAACACAAACTGCAATAGATTCTTGGATTGCAGAGGTCTGAGGCAGATTTCTTAAGTAGTGCCTACTTTGGATGACCCACCTGCAGGAATCCAGGATCACACTAAGGCAAAGTAGAGTCAATTTGACATAATTTGAACATGATTGTAATACAGATATGAAAGCTGCACTAGTGGTTCACGCTTTTCTAACGGGGGAGATATGTCGTGAAGTGAATCTGTATGAACAACACGCTCAAAAATTCACCGCTCATAAACCCGCTATTGTATTTTTAAATCTATAAATAACTACCGGATTTGAAATTTGTCTGAGGGCCCAGTCAAATTTACCGCCAACAATTTCTCTTGTGAATTTGAATTTGTCTAGGAAACAAGTCAAAAGTTACCGCCCACCCCAAAATTTATCGAAGAGCGTAGTACAAAATTTAACAACCAATCAAATCGTTTCCATTTCTTGTAGTGGTAAGAAAATTTTGGTTGACGGGGAAATAATGCCTATTTTGTGTTTTTGACCGAACGTAGATAATTTATTTCTTAATAACTAAAGATACTTAAAATGAAAGGGATATCTCAAATTATAGCGCTGATATGCTTAACCTATAGACATAAAGATTCACTCATAAAAACATTTTTATGGTAGTAGAAAATTTAATTTAGTGAGATTTTCACATCAGGGTAAGGACCAATTTAATTACTTAAAAATTACCCAGATGGAAATGCTAAGGAATAACTAAGGTACAATGAGGGTAAGATTGATAATTTTATTTGCTTACATTGTAAAAGAATTGACCTGTAAAGTAAACAGGTTATGTGTGCCATATTTATTCGAAAGTGTAACTGACGACGAGATGTGTTGTGTCACGCTGACCTAAGTAGGAATGTGTGTAGTAGCAGACTTGTTCGAATTGAAAAATTGGTGTATAGTGTTTGCAAATTTACGACAGTGAGTGTTAGAAGCGATTTAATTTAGTATTTTCTTCTGGAGGAGTGACACCCTGTTCATAGATTATGTAATAAACATATAGAGAAGGTAAGAATGAAGTAATCAACAGGTCACATGCTGTATTGTACTTGCCATGACTATTGTATGGAAGCCAAACATGGCCGAGATACCCAAGCATTGATGAACCCAGAGAAAGAGTTATGGCATGAAAACTGATGGTAGACAACGGAATTCAAGGTCTTGTGCAACTTGTTAGCACAAATGCCTGACCATGGTAAGTTTTAATATTGTTAGGGGTGAATGGATTAAGGCAGATCTCTCCATGGAATGGGTTGTCCTTCTATTCCAAGTTATATCACGAATTTACCTCGTGGTTGCATGCAATTGATAAGAAGAGCGTGTGGGAGTTGAAGGCTCCTCATACACCTGGAGCCAGACCCCCATCTTCTCCGTCAGAAGTCACGGAGTTGGTGATCCTGACCACTATTCAAAGAACTGAAGCAGCAACATTCTGAAGTTAAGTCCTTTAGGAAGGCAATGTCAATTCATCCAAACTCATTCACCCAAATAAACTTAACCACTGTGGGATGATGAAAGTAGTAGACCTTGCAGTGTAGGACTGGTAGCAGTATAAATATTAAGAACAGTAACAGTACGTGTAGTCATTCCAGTGACCCTTTAAAAGAAATGGAACAGAGTTTCCAAATTATTTATTTCATTATGTAAAAAACTTTTCTTGATTTTAATAATTCCTGACCCAAAAGATTGAGGTTCAGGACCATTAAATTGTACATAAACTTTCATACAGCCTTGCTTAATTAATTTTATTAAGTTGAAGTTCTGTTTGAAATTAATTATTGAATAAAGTAAATACATTCCCCTAGACCCGTACCCACATCTGAAAGAGCTAAAGGGGGGCGTGGGTTGCATTGTGGCCAAAAACCAAAACGATAGTATCAAGGGATGGAACTTTGTCTCGGAGCGCATTATGGTTGTAAAACTAAAAGAAGGAGACACCATAGTCAACCTGGTCATAGTGTATGGGCCAAATGAGGATGAGAGAGCAGAGGTCAAGGAGGAATTCTTCGAGCTGCTTCAAAGGACAGTGGATGACTGCCTAGATGAAATTATCATGCTCGGAGATTTCAATGCCAGAGTTGGAAATGACCATGCTAGATGGGGTGGAGTTATCGGAAGATATAGAGAAGATACTCTCACTGACAATGGAAAGCGACTCCTTAGATTCTACAGTGAGCAGAATCTGATCATAACAAACACAAAGTTACCCCATAAGCGCATTGTCGTGAGAAATTCTAATCCACATATATAAATTAAAAGTAAATGTAAAGCCTAACAAATAAATTCTATAAAAGGAAGAAGAATGGTAAAGAACAGTGCTGTCACAATGACAGTACTCGAAATCCCCTTTGTTTTATGCTTCGTCTGCAAATTGTAACGTTTCCACGTTAAATATAAGCCACTGCATAAATACAAGCGTTTCCACAACACATTAAAACGGGTATTGCATTTCTAAGAAAAACATTGAGAGGCACACTGCGTAATGACCTAAATTAATCCTAACATTAATTATACTACGTTACCAAAACGAACGAACAGATGGACTCAGATAGAAAGAAGGGAGGGCTGAAAATCAGGAACGCATGCAACACTAAACACGCGTCTCGCTATTAATGCCACCCCCAACAAGCGTAACGCGATATACAATTACTACTATCACGCGTGTAAGGCCACATGCACTAACTTTTTTTCAGACGGACAGTGATAAAAACACTAACCTTCCCAGAGTTAGGTTTTAAAAAACCTGGAAAACGCTTATTAGGAAAGATGACATTAGATGGATTTACGTTTGAAAACATGACAGTACCCAGACACCACATGGGGATTGAAGTGAACAGGAGGTGGTAGAAAATGCACATTTTGAACGCAGCCACCTAGCTCCCTTAAATTGAGATATTTGGATTCCTTAGGGCTTGCTGACACAGAATATGTTAAGTGTTACGCAAATAGTCCAGGAATTAATAAATTATAGGCAAAAGAAAATAATGAGGGTGTCAGACAACCTAAAAACTCGGAGTCGCTCAGTGGCAGAATTTTAAACCACCATTGTACGGAAATAGGCCACAAGTTACATTTGAATTGATTGGATGGAATGATATGTAAGGCTAAACACGATTAGTCGGACTATAAATGCTATCTTTTGTTGTCAAGGGAGACGAAGTAAGAGTACTTTTTTTCAAACGATGGGGTAGAAATGGCCTGATTGGTTAGGTCTGTTAATATAGTTAATTGACAGCGTTAGTTCGAGACCACTAGTTCAAATAAGCTTGATAAAGCAACAGTGCGTTGAAGCCAGCTCATATTTTTGCTAAATAAAAGCCTGGAACATAAGCAGATGGGAATTTGTGCCAGTATTTGTGCCTACATTCAGTGCTAGTCAACGTATCTGTGTTTATTTCCTTGAATTTTGGTAAGTTGAAATATTTGATCTCTTTTTAATGAAAATTGAATGTACATTGATAATTTATGTCTGTATATATGTGCAGTTCAGTAGCGAACATGAGACAAGGCCTATATCTATATATATATATTGCTCCAACCTGAACAGAAGGTGTCGGAGAAAAGTCAAACTACACGGAATTACCACATAGTACACTGACACCTACCTTAAGATATGGAAGGACTTATAGCTGAAAGTGCAGAGGCGTAGTAACCATTAAGGAGGTTAATACTGGAGTAAACTGCTTCAGAAGAAGATAGCAGTAAAAATAAAGCTCTGAACTCTGTGTTTGTGATGTATTGTGCTCAGTCTAGCCAGATAGTATAAATTAGTTCTGAAGTAGAAGGTACATCCTTCTTGTTTCAGGGACTGTGGTCCTAGTATTGAAGCCGCACCTGGTCTGAGCGTTTGCTGAATCCAGAGGCTGACAGCATACTCTTGGGTCCCTATAGTAACCAGTGAGGTGTCTTCAGAAACAGTGAATAGTCGAGCAGAGGAGTCCTTGCCTGCCGCCATCACGAAAGTTAAGCCCACTGTGGCCAAAAGAGCTCAACACTATGTACCCCTCGTAAATGACACTAAATTAATTAAAGAGGGGCAATTAATTGTTTTAATGTTCGGAACTGAGACCATCTCCAATACTAGTTCCAAACATACACAAGCACATGCAGTCATGATGTCTAATAAGAATCTATCTTGAAGAACAAAACCAGTATTACCTCATATTACCACATCACAACTCACACACATAGAATACTAATATTGTATGTCAATGCAAAGACCACATTTATATCTGTGTACATAATATTTGAAATTACATGTTATTATATTGCCTGGTTCACTGTGTAGTTGAATCAGGATCACTATTGTAGAGAAAATCAATACATATGTACATATCTGAAATTTATCATTGAATCTTTTAAGATAGTCTTCTAGAGTGTTGACTGTTTGTGAGTGACACAGTATTGTCAAGTGTGGTGGAATAATTAAATTGTTTATCTGTTGTTGTTGTGGTGACTTACACTTCATCATTTGCATAACCCTAGACATATAACGTTGCCAACACAATATTCCAGAATAATTCTGACTGAGATATAAATATGTGGCAGTAAGTAAGGTTATCTGTAAAACACTACACATATTAGATACAGATACCTTCACAGCTGATCTCAGTCAGTACACTAAGTCCCTATAAATATTTATATCATCCCACTTTACCACATATATTGGGGGCCAAGCCGGGATATTGAATCCTTTACTAGTATAAATATTGGGGGTAATTCACTTCAGGGAATATAAAAAGTTAAAAGGTATCCTTGGGTGGAAATAAATAAGGTTGAGCTCTTGGTGCCTGTTTTGTCCATTGGATATATAATTACAGATTATATTGTTTAGTTAGATATTTTATTTAATTACCTGATATAAAATGGCGGACCTGGCCAAATTTCGATCTGCGGCTGTACAGACTGCAAAAGAGTTGGGATTAGATGGGCAAGTTATGATTACCTATGTCACTACTGAATGTGACAAATTTATTGAACGCGAAGAAAGAAGGTTTGAGGCCGAAAGAAGGTTAGAGGCTGAGGCTAAGAGGTTGCAGATTGAGGCTGAGGCTAAGAGGTTGCAGATTGAGGCTGACAAAGAGGCTAAAGCATTGGAGGCAGAAAGAGAAGACAAGCGATTGGCTGCAGAAAGAGAAGAGAAGAAATTAGCTGCAGAAAGAGAAGAGAAGAGATTAGCTGCAGAAAGGGAAGCAGAAAAGGAGGAGAAGAGATTACAAAGGGAACATGAGTTACGACTAAGGGAGTTTGAGTTTCAAGGCCATGCTCCTGAAAATGGTGCCAGTCCCTTGGCCTCTGATGCTACGGTTACTCAGGGAGCCTCAACCTCAGCTATGAACTTTCATTTAGATCATTTTGTTGAGAAAGACGATGATATTGAGAGCTATATAAATAGATACGAATTATTAGCTACCACATATGAGTTAGAGAGAGAAAGGTGGAGCTTAAAGTTATCTCAAGGACTTCGTGGGGCAGCTTATGAAGTTTTTGCCAAAATGCACAGAGATGATCAGGAAAATTATGACATGCTAAAGCAGGCTCTTTTGTTAAGATATGAAAAGAATGCAGAATTTTACAGAAAAAAATTTAGGAATGCTAAACTACTGTCAGGTGAAACCTATCACCAGTTCTCTGCACGGATAGAGACATACTTGGAGAAATGGACTTCTCTGGGGAAAACCCAAGATCTTAAGGAAATGATCCTTATAGAACAATTAAGAGAGTCCATGGCTCCAGACCTGAGAAAGTTTCTCATGGAACAAGGTGCAGAGGACTGGGTGAGTTGCTAAATGTTGCAGAAAGGTATCAAGCGGCCCAAGCAGAAGTATCAGGTAATAAAAAGAAACAGGTGGATAATTTTAGGGCACCACAGAACTTTAATAAATTTGATCATAGGGATCAAAACAAAGGTAAGCACCAATTTGATAGGCCACGGTATGAAAATAAAAATAAAGTCCCACAATTCGATGAAAGGAAATATGATGAAAGAAAATCTTTCAACCAAGGAAAAAGGTGGTGTAAAAATTGTCAGATGGACAATCATGACACTGACCGTTGCAGAAGGAAACCTGTGTATATGGCAACCCTTCAGGTCAGGTCGACCTCAAGACAGGAGGAGGATATTATGTTAGATACCACTCCAGAAGAGATGAGGAAGGCACAGGCTGGGGATAAAACACTCAAGCCTTGTTTCAGAAATTGTCAACTTGTCATACAACTCCAGGCAAGGGAGATTTTTACATGAAAAACAAGTTGATGTATAGGAAGACTGGAACTAGATCCAATGGTCACGGACAGCTGGTTCTTCCAAAAAGATATAGGACAGAATTAATAAGGAGTCTACATGTGAAACCAGATGGGGACCATGAGAAAATAGGTACCATCATCCAAAAGGTGGCTCACAATTGTTATTGACCCAAGGCAAGATGGGACATTGAGAATTTTGTAGAAAGGTGTAGCATAGCACATGAGGGAACACCCACAAGTGGGAACATTGATCAGGACCTGGACACGCCATGGGGCAACCGTAGGCCTGACAATAGAAGGAGAAATAAATTTGATAAAGTGGAACAAATGGAATGGGAAGCCCCTTTTCACGGACAAGCTTCACTTAACTGTTTTACAATGGCCACTATGCGGAGAGTGCAAAAAGATGTCTTACCCCAGGATAAGCCGACAATCCCTCAATCGGACTTAAACAAACTGGAGGAAGAGGATGTAGAGAGGAAATCTCTCATCAAGAATTTTAAGTGGGGAGAAAGCCCCAAGAAAAGAACTGGTAGCGGTCGTTTTGTGAATGATAATTCTGGGAGGAAAAATCATCACTATAAAAGCTTCGAGTGGGAAGAGACCACCATAACCGGTGCATGGACAAATAGGTCCACAAAATTAAAGGTCCATATGTAACGCTGTTAAGAACGTGGACTGATGAAAAAGGCAGAGGAAAACATTACATCTTCATACCAATATGTGAATGAGCTGACCACTCGTTTAAAAACTGGCTGGAAACTTGCCAATGAAAATTTGAAACAAGCCAGGAAGAAACATGCTGCCTATTATAACAGGAAGGCAAAAGACAGAGATTTGGCTGTGGGAGAGAAGGTACTGCTTCTTTTGCCCGGGAGTCAGAATAAGTTACAAATTGGATGGCAGGGTCCATATACAGTTCTAGAGAAGGTGTCTAGAACAAATTATAAGATAGATAAGAAGGGGAAAGAAAAAATCTATCATGTGAATCTCCTGAAGAAATATTTGGAAAGAGAACACCAGGAAGAGACACACTTGTTGACCTTGTCCATCGCCATGGAGATGAAAAAGGAACCACTTTCATCATTTGAATATCCATTACACCCCTGTGAGACAGCGTCACAGAGTTAGAAAATCAGATACGACATATCTTACGAAAAATCAGAAGGATGAGAGTGAGCAACAGTTTATATATAATCATACAGAGGTGTAAACAGATCCGACCGGGGCAATACAAACTTATATGGAATATGATTATGAAACTGATAGACCACCATCACCTGTCCCTGTAAGAAGTCCTTAATTCGATTCCTTTTGCTAAAGAGAAAGCTTTGAAGGAAAGAGATAAGACTATTTGTTTGAATTAAGGAATTATTTCACACAGTTGAAATCTTCGTATAGTTTACCAGTGTTGTACTTTTAAGTGAACCCCACTAAGGAAGTAGATACACAATCGACTCCTCCCACTTCCGTAGAAGAATCTAGGATCCATCTGAGTACACACCAATGCGACTATCTCACGAGTCTCATCACCTTTGGGCTCACACAATAACGTGGAACTCCACTATGCCGAGATCTACAAAACAATTGTTCTGTTCTAAGCCAGCCGCTAAATAAAGCCTAAATAACGTCTCAAACATGGACTGAGTGAAACGATCCTATCCCATTAACAGTAAAACCTTAGATCAGTACACATTGTTTGCATGTACCAACATTTCGGTTTGGAGATGTATGACACGCCTGAGTCTTCTCTCCTCTTTGATTGAGGATATATCCTAATCGTTTTCCTACTTACGGCTTCTCTAAGACAGATTAAAGATCCACTATACGGTAAAACTCTGATGATCAACCTAGGTTACAAAAACCGCCATCATAACGGCAGCGCGCCGAGATTAGAGAGGCAGCACGATAACTACTCATAAGTTCTCCTCATGTGACATGTCGCATTGCGCCCAGAACCTCAGAGGAACAGCCCTGAACCATTAGCTCTAATACGGGTTTGAGAACGTCATGCATTAAGAACTCATGCAGTCACACTTGCTTGCTGTTCCAGGAACATAACTGAAATGTATTTATTTGGTCGGATAAAGTAACTGAGGCAGTACGATTTCACCATGCCAGTGATCTTCTCTAACACTGTAAGAGAACACAAACTATCATAAAACCTTGATAGTCAAGCACCACATGCAGCAGTAAAATGTCAAAGTTGACCTTCTACATTTGATCTATGTGTATGAAAACTAGCAATTATAGAACACTTTGCGAGCCATCACAGTAAACGTCCTCGTTATTTAAGACTGCCACGAGAGCGAAGAGTAGAAGCACAGAGAGAATTAAAAAAAAAATTCTTGGTCGTGAGACAATTTCTAAATATAATATCAAAGTACACTAACATATCATCATAACATTATAAAAAGTACACGTAAAAGCTAACCCAACACAAACAATGACACATGTCCTACACAGACCAACAAACCGGACAGAACACGAGACAACTGCGAACGGAACACTAGCAGTAAACACTCCCGATGTGCAACGAGAGCGTCTCTACCCACACAAATGACAGTAACTAGAATCAAAATCCCTTCATGTTTGCTACTACATATATGCGCTTCGTCTTTCCATACAATTGCAATCTGACGGTAACGTTTCCGATCGCTTTTTTAAATACACATAAGCCACTTGCGCGATAAATAGCTATACAAACGTTTCTCTTCCATCACACCATTATAAACTTAAGAGGCTAATAAAGAGCTATATCTAAGAAAAAATGAAAAAATAATCCATTGAGTTAGTGGCACAGCCACTGCGTAAATGATCTCTAAATTAATCCTAACATTAATTTTACTAAACGTTACCAAAACGAACGAACATATGGACTCAGATAGAAAGAAGGGACGGGCTGAAGGCAGCAATCAGCAGCAACATGCACCCAACACAACTACAAAAACACGTCGTCTCGCTATTATAAATGCACCGGAGCACCAACCTAGCGTTAACGACGCGATATCACAATTTTAACACTAACTATCCACGCGCGTCAAGTAAAGGCCTAACATGCACTCAACTTTTTTTTTCAGACGGACATCAGATGATAAAAACACTAACCTTCCACTTCCCTAGAGTTAGTTTTTAAAAAAAAAACCTAAAAAAAAACTTGCATCTTATTTAGGAAAGATGACATTAGATGGATATAACGTTTATGAAAAAAGACATGACACCTACCCAGACACCACAAACAGTGGGGATCTTGAAGGTGAACACAGGACGGTATCGAGTAAAAAAATAGCAACGATATCAGAAAGAAACGAAGACAGTCGCCACCTCGCTGTCAACGCAAACGTACTCAGCCCTTTAAATTGCTCTGAGATATATTGAGGTATAACTCCCTTGATAGGCTGTCCCTTAGGGCTTGCTGGACAACTACAGAATAGTATGATTAAGTCAGTGTTACGGCAAATTAGGCTCCAGGAATTAATAAATTATACGCGCGAACATAAAAATAAAATAATTGAGTAGGTGTCAGAACAACCAAAAAAAAAACTCGAGAGAGGTCGCTTCACAGTGGCATAGAATTTTAAAACCACCATTGTAACGGAAATAGGCCAACAAGTTTTACATTTGAATTGATTGGATGGAATGAATAATGTAAAGGCTAAAACACGATTAGTCGGACTATTAAATGGCTAATCTTTTGTTTTGTCCAAGGGAGACGACAGTAAGAGTACTTTTTTTCAAACGATGGGGGTAGAAATGGCCTATGATTGGTTGAGGTCTGTTAATATAGTTAATTGACATCGTTAGTTTCGAGACCTACATTAAAGTCTTCAAATAAAGCTTGATATAAGCAAACAGTGGCGTTTGAAGCCAGCTCATATTTTTGCTAAATAAAAAGCCTGGAACCCTAAGCAGATCATGGGAATATTTGTGCCAAGTATTTGTGCCTACATTCTAGTGCTAAGTCAATCGTACTCTGTGATTAATTTTCTGCTATGAAATGTACATTTGTGAGATATGCTCTTTAGAACATAATATTTTATCTCGATTCTTCTTTTTAATGACAAAATTTTCTGCACAAATGTCCCACTCGAACACTCTCCCCAAATATTAAAATCACAACGCCGTTTCTCGTCACTATTCCATGTGTGCGAGATGACCTCAGTTCAGTTTACGAACCTATAAACCCACATACATCACAACGTGAGCTGGGCCTCTCCTACATTCCCAGGCCTAGAAAAATATAAAACATCAGGACTTCTCATATCGTGCGTCCTACCTAACACCCACTAGCAACAGAAGATCGATATCCTTGCGATGAATAAAAATGTAATCACAAACTCACACTTGGATCATTAACCATACATAGTTAACAACAGATAAAACACCACCATTACCCTTCACCATAAAAGTAACACATAACTGCACACGCACAACTCTAAGGAGCCACTTATAGCTGAAAGTGCAAGAGGCGTATGTCAACCAATTAAGGAAAGGTTAACTCTTACAGAAGACTGTACGCTACAAATCATCTATGCTCTCCTACACCAACAAACATGACGTATGACTAATTGTCTAAAAAATAAAAGCATCTGAACTGCTGAAATGCGTTTGTGAGACTAGGAGATAGTGGTGCCTCAGTCTATTAATCCAGATAGTATATAATTAAATCAGTTCTAAATAGAAGGTACATCCACTTCTATTGACTTTTCTCACGGTACTGTGTGTCCCTAGGTATTGGAAACCGCACGGACCCTTGGCGTCTGAGCATTAGTTGCTGAATCCCCCAAAGTAGGCCCCTTGACGAGCCATAACTCTGGGGATCCCTATCAGCAAAACTATCTCAGTAGACCCGAGTTCGCTATCAGAAAGGAATGTCTCCCTTCGCCGTATTAAGCAGCCCATCTGCGCACATACCAGCATGCACAACTCGCGTAGAGTCTCTACCGATAACTGATGCGGCCCAACAACATAACAGCAGAGCGCGGCCAATCACAGCGTAACGACGTTCAACTCTAGATGTGTACCTCCATGTCTTTCGATAAATTGACACTAAAGTTAAGTTCCATCCAGAAGCGTAAGGTCCATTTACCCATAACTCCATTGAGCTTATATTATCATCTAACATGTGTCTCTGCAAAACTGAGACACCATCTCCAATAACTATCTTCTCCAAACATACAAGACAAGCACATGCAGTCATGATGTCTAATAAGGATCTATCTTGGAAGAACAAAACCAGTATTACCTCATATTACCACATCACAACTCACACACATAGAATACTAATATTGTATGTCAATGCAAAGACCACATTTATATCTGTGTACATAATATTTGAAATTACATGTTATTATATTGCCTGGTTCACTGTGTAGTTGAATCAGGATCACTATTGTAGAGAAAATCAATACATATGTACATATCTGAAATTTATCATTGAATCTCTCCACATGTAAGCCTACCTTGCCGTGGTTGGAGAGCTTGAGCGCCTCAATGATCCCGGGAGCTATGCCGGCGGGAGTTTTACTCCTGGCAGGGTCACCCAAGCCGGACAGGTCCTGGGTGAGGGGCCAGACTAAATGGGCTGAGGAGTGGGTGGAACCCTATAGGTGTAGATGCAGAACCCACCGGCGAGTGGTACATGCTCTGGTCTGCACCAATCCACCCCCACTTCATGGGTTAAATGCTTTCTTGCCTCATTCTTCACTGTTTGTCGTCTATCACGCCCATGGCGACCGTTGCCTCAATTGGCTGTGTGTGGTGTACCCGGAAACGGGGCCTCCCAGTACTGAGGCAAAGTTAAGTCCCCGATGTCACTTATCGGTGCAGAATTGAGAGAGATGGCTGAGCATCACAATCCCTCCTGTGTTGCAGCATGATGAGAACCCAGCATTGCACACTGAGCTTGGGGGGATCACTTGGGCACCAGACTTAATACTGGCTCTTGACTGGATGGCCGCATGCAGGAGATTTCTACAATGGAGGGTTGGCAGGTGGTGGGTATCGGGAAGTGGCTCTGTGCAGGACGTGAGGATTCCTTGGGAGAGCCCAGAACCAGAGCACAGCATTGTGCAAGCTCTGCATAGTTGGAGAGCCCCCTGGATGACGGGGAATGCACAGTGTGCTACCCCACCTATCCCCAACTGCTAACTTAGAACCAGAAGTGGGGTCCTCTGTATGCGTGCCAGGCCAGGATAAAATGCCTGGGAAAGAGACTGGAGCTCAGAACTCCCTAACTCAAAGTTGCAGGATGGCAGAAAAGCCACGGGAAAGACAGGGCTATTTTGAAGATAACGCAACCATATTTTCACCATACGAGCTCGGACGCCGCCTCGGTAAACAAGGTCCGCGCAGAGCAGTGACACCCCCAGGCTGCTTGCGAATAGTCTACTACTGGGAACATAAACAGATTAGGGATGAGCCCACTCTCCCGTTGAACAGGTGCTAAAGTCGTAGATACTGGGCCAGAAGGCGCACCGGAAACCACAGTATCATGCAACTCGCTTTTTTTTTTTCTATGGAGAGTACACCGTCAAATAAATCTCGTTCTGGTGCTCGCCCTGTGGAGCTCCACCAGGCAGGTGCAGTGCCGGGCTCTGAGCCTCGACAGAGCCCACCCTCAGCTACTGGAGGACCCTCTAGACCGTCTTGTGGAGTCAACAGACGGCGGAGGAGAACTACTGACCAAAACAAAACAGAAAAAGAGAAACCCAGAGTGCCACTTGTCATGATGCACTGGAATGCAGAGGGAGTGAACAGCAAGCAGGCTGGATACAGCAAAAAGACAGAGCTGGAAAACATCTTGTATGAGAAGCAAGTCAGTGTTTGCTGTATCCAAGAGACTCACTTGAAAGCAGATCAAACCTTTAAAATAAGGGGATATCAATGCTTCAGATCCGACAGACAAGATAGACGAAAAGGAGGAGTACTTACTCTTGTAAGGAATAACATTCCTGCACACGAAAGGAAAACCTTCATGGATGGAGCAGAATATCAGCTGCTGCAGATAAAGGTAGACAAGATGGAAATAGAACTCCTGAACTATTACTGTCCGAACAACAAACCCCTGAGTCTCAGCTCTATACAGGTACCAGCCACCAACTTTATAGCAGTTGGAGACTTTAATAGCCACTCCCAGAGCTGGGGCTATAACCATCTGGATCACAGAGGTGAAGAGGTTGAAACTTGGCAAGATGATCACTCCCTAATCCTAGTCAATAATGCCACAGATACTCCTACCTTCTACTCCAGAGGATGGCACACAACCTCAACACCAGATCTTGCCTTCTCCACACCAGATATAGCTGGATCTATTAGTAGAGAAGTAGGAGACCAACTAGGGGAAGCGACCATCGCCCAATCTTTCTTACTGTCCAGAGTGCAACTCTCAGTACAGGCCCAGCCATTACAAGATGGAACTACAAAAAAGCCAACTGGGGTTTATTCAGGCATCAGGTGAACACGCTGCTGTCTACCCTCAAGGTACAGAACCGAGACATTAATGAAGTGGTAAAAGACTTCAACAGATGCATACTACAAGCTGCAAAAGAAACCATTCCCAAAGGATGCCGGCGTAACTACATACCATACTGGTCCAGCACACTCCAAGAACGTCAGGAAGCTATGGACAAGGCTAGAAAGGACGCAGAGTCTCAGCCTTCACTTGAAACTCACAACAAATGGAAAAAGGCTGTAGCAGAGTTTCAGAGAACAAAGCTAGAAGAAAAGCGGAAAAGCTGGAGAACTAAAACGGCATCGCTGAACCTTGAGAAAGACGGCAGGAAACTTTGGAGATTAGTCAAGTCTCTAAATGAAGAGCATTCCTCACCAAGGCAGACTATCACATTGGATGAAGGTGGCAAACTTTTCAGAGGAAAACAAGCTGCAGACTTGTTTGCTAGAAGATACAGTTCAGAAAGCAACTTACCCATTAACATAGACCATCAGAGAGAGATAAGAAAAGAAATACTGGCAACCATGGGACAGACAGATACTCCTGCCCCAATGAGGGAACCCATCACACTAGGAGAACTACAGAAGGCTATTTCCAAGCTTAAGTTTCAAAAGTCACCCGGCCCAGACAAAATCAGCAACGAAATGCTAGTAAATCTGAGCTCAGCAGCAAAGACAAAACTGCTTGAGATATTCAACCACAGCTGGTTGAAAGGAACGGTACCCCAAGTATGGAGAGAAGCCATCACAATACCCATACTAAAGAAAGGGAAATGTAAGACCGAGGCTGCAAGTTACCGGCCAATCAGTCTCACAAGCTGTGTTGGGAAGACTATGGAGCGAATAGTCAACCACAGATTGAAATGGTATTTAGAGTCTGAGCAGATCCTGGTGCCGGAACAAGCTGGATTTAGAGAATGCTACAGTATAGAAGACCAAGTTACTTACTTGTCTCAAGCAATAGAAGATGCCTTCCAGGAGAAGAAAAAGGTCCTAACGATCTGGGTCGACTTCAAGCAGGCCTTTGACAAGGTGTGGAAAGATGGCCTCATTGCAAAACTTAGGAGAAGTGGAATCCAAGGCAACATGATGAAATGGATCCAGTCATACTTGCATAACAGGAGAACTAGAGTCAGTCTTGACGGTCTGCAGAGCAGAAAAGTGTTGCTCCATCAGGGGGTACCTCAAGGAGGAGTAATTTCCCCAACACTCTTCCTTGTTTACATCAATGACCTGGTGAAAGATCTCCCTGCAGGAGTTAAAGCTGCCTTATATGCAGATGACCTAGTACTCTGGTGCGCTGATGAAAATGTCACCACAGCAAATTATAGAATGCAGCGGGCAGCAGACATGCTAGTGTCATGGCAGAGAAATGGCTTATCACAATAAACACAGACAAAACCTCCACAACACTGTTCTCCCTCGCCCCCAAGGACAAATCAGCTAACATACACCTAGGGACAACCGTGATCAAGGAAGAAAGCTACCCCACCTATCTTGGGGTGACATTTGACCAAAGGCTTACATGGAATAAGCATATTGAAAATGCAGAAGGAAAGGCCCGAAGACGACTAGGCATACTCAGAAAATTAGCAGGTACCAACTGGGGAGCAAATGAACGAAATCTAAAGAAGATTTATAATGGAGTAATAAGACCACACTTAGAGTTTAGCTCAGCAGCATGGTCATCAGCTGCTAACTCACATCTGCAGTCTTTGGACAAGGTGCAAAATCAAGCTCTCAGGCTCATTACAGGAGCCATGAAAACTACACCAATAACAGAGATGCAGAAGGTTGCTGGATTACAGACATTGTCCCATAGAAGAGACACAAAAACCATGATCCAGATGGAAAAGTACAACAGTATGCCAATGCACCCAATGAAGGCAAGACTAGATGATCTGGCATTGGGACGTCTAAGGCGTAGCAGCTTTGTGCATCGGGGAAAAGACTTATAAGACAGCATCAAGAAGACCTATCCATGAAGACAACACCACTGAAGCCCACCCTATACCCTGTACCATGGGAGCAGGCCAGCAGTGCCCTCCAAATTAATACAACCGTCAGTGGTCTCACAAGTGGATGAGTATAATGATCTGCAAAAACGAACTGCTACATTGAGTATGATCCAAGAAAGCTATCCCGATCAATCATGGATACATGCCTATACAGATGGATCAGCAACTAATGCTGTTAGGAATGGAGGTGCCGGTATCTTTATCTCATATCCTGACAACCACTATGAGACTAGGCACATTCCCACTGGTAAATTCTGTTCCAACTATACAGCTGAGGTTCAAGCTCTAGAGCAAGCTGCAAATATGATTTATAACACCAACTCTGACTGCCACCAGGTAGTCATCCTCACAGATGCACTGTCTGTCCTGCAAGCTCTCAAGGGTGGTAAACTCCCGCATCTGAGAAATGAACTAAACAAGGTAGCTGCCAAAAAGAGAACCATACTTCAGTGGGTACCATCTCATTGTGGTGTACCCGGAAATGAAAAGGCAGATAAACTTGCAAAAAAGGGAGGAGAATGTGAACAAGAAGATAATGAAGTCACATACTTTGAGAAAAAGAGAGCTATCCAGACTATCAGAAGAGAACAGAACCAACCCAAAGACGACTATCACACTCTCGACCGGCAGGGACAGACAACTATTTTTCGACTCAGGACAGGGCATAACAAACTGAATAAACACATGCACAAGCTACGATTGTCTGCTTCACCACTGTGCACATGTGGATTAAACGAACAAACTGCTGAGCATGTTCTACAGGACTGTCCTCTGTATGACCAGTTAAGAAAGATATACTGGCCCAATGACTCAAAACTAAACTCAAAGCTATATGGAGTTAAAGAGGAACTTCAAACAACAGTCGAATTCATCATGAGAACTCGTCTGACGGTGTAATCATCAAAGATGCGATCGCAAGAAGAAGAAGAAGAAGATCATTGAATCTTTTAAGATAGTCTTCTAGAGTGTTGACTGTTTGTGAGTGACACAGTATTGTCAAGTGTGGTGGAATAATTAAATTGTTTATCTGTTGTTGTTGTGGTGACTTACACTTCATCATTTGCATAACCCTAGACATATAACGTTGCCAACACAATATTCCAGAATAATTCTGACTGAGATATAAATATGTGGCAGTAAGTAAGGTTATCTGTAAAACACTACACATATTAGATACAGATACCTTCACAGCTGATCTCAGTCAGTACACTAAGTCCCTATAAATATTTATATCATCCCACTTTACCACACGCATACATGCCTACATTAGATGTGAACCAACAAAAAAATGAGAAGTCAGTGGTCGACTATGCCATTGTTAGGAGGAACTCATTCAAATATGTCTGGGATGCTAGAGTCTGGAAGGGGCCACAGATTGGAAGTGATCATTACCTGCTTACAATCAAAAGAACAACTGAAAGAGTTGCTCAGCCTAGGAACTGCCCAACATCACGCAAGAAACTAAGTAAAAGAACGGGAGAAATGAGCATTAAGACCTACAAGCTGAGAGAGCCAGAAATTAAGACCAGATATCAGGGGCTTATTGCTGCAGCGGTGAGCAACAAAAGAAGAACAACCTGATGACTTGGAAACCCTCTGGCTTAAATTCAAGGACATCATAAAGACAGCTGCTGCAGAAGCATGTGGGGAAGTCCGACTTGGGAACAACAGAAAGAGGACACCTTGGTGGACAGAGGAAGTCAAAGAGAAAATAAGAGAGAAGAAAATGGCATAGAAACAATACTCAGGAGCTAAAAACACAACAGGACAAATGGAGAAATATAGAGAATATGTGACACTCAGAACAGAAGCAAAGAACAAGGGGCTAGCAGCAAAACAGAAATCCTGGGAAGAATTTGAAGAAAAGCTAGAAAAAGATACGCAAGAAAACCAGAAATTGTTCTCTAAGTCCCTAAATAACACGAGGAAGGAAAAACAATGCCCTCTCAAATTCATAAAGGACAAGCAAGGCAAATTGCTTACTGCCTTGAAGGAAGTAATGGAAAGATGGAAAGAATATTTCTCAGAACTCCTGGATGGTAAGCATGGTGAAGCATCAGAAATGATAACCACTAGCACAGAAGAGAAAATCAATGATGGTGAAGATGGCATAAAGATGGAAGAACTGAAGGCAGCACTGGAGAAAATCAAGATGGGCAAAGCAGCAGGGCATGATTGTATAACACCAAAAATGGTTAAGTACATGGAAGCATCAGGCGACCTATCACTCTTAAGGGTCCTACAGGCAGCGTGGTGCAACAAGACAATACCAAGGGATTGGGAGATTGCCATCATAACACCAATTTTCAAAAAGGGTGACAATCGACAATGTGGAAACCATAGAGGCATATCCCTTCTCAGTGTCCCTGGTAAAATCAACTCTAGACTCCAAGAGCAGAGACTCCGACGCCTAACTGAGCCACAATTGGATGAGGTCCAGTGCAGATTCCGAGCGAACCGAAGTACTCAAGACCTAATCTTCACACTCAGACAGCTGAGTGAAAAGGCCCTTGAGTATAAGAGTGAGATCCATAGATCTGGAAAAGGCGTTTGACAGGGTCCCCTGGAGCAAACTTTGGGACTGTTTTCATTCCAGCATGTGTACAGAGCTTCTACCTTGCAGAAATTATGTGGCAAACCAAAAGTTCAACACTGGTATAAGACTCCTGTCACCTTACCTTTTCAAGATGTCATTAAGGCATATAAGGAGAGAACAAGAAAGTATTCAGTGGGGTACTGGAAGATGAGAAAGGTCTGTATTTCGGAGCTGGCATTTGCTGATGATGTTGCCCTGATTGCTAAATCAGAGGCACATCTCCAATTCAACCTGCAAGTCTGGAAGGAAGAGGTGGAGAAGAGAGGGATGGTCATAAGCAGCTCTAAAACAAAATCCATGGTGATATCACGAGAAGAATAAGACAGCAGATTAAGCTGGGAGAACAGGTCCTGGAGCAGGTAGACCACTTTAAATATCTCGGAGCTATTATTGACCGAAAGGGAGGCATCAAAGAAGAGTTGGCCACTCGAAAAGCAGCAGCTGGGAGACTTTTTCAGGCCATAAATCGAGGATTCCTCAGCAAGAGAGAGGTTGGTAAGAAAACGAATATGGCTGTATACCGCTCCAACTATGTCCCAGTCTTGACATATGGATGCGAGTCATGGGCAATGACTACAACCCACAAAAGCCAGATCCAAATCTCAGAAATGAGGTATCTGAGGAAGGTGGTTGAAGTAACAAGAAGAGACATGATACGCAACCAGACGATACGTCAAGGCCTTAAATCCCACCCCCTGCAGACCCAAGTAGAACAGTCCCAACTAAGATGGTTTGGCCATGTCTGCAGAATGGGAGAAGACCGGCTACCACGACAAGCATGGGAAACAAAGAGATAAGGATCCAGACCCCCAGGACGATCCAGAGTCCGCTGGGAGGACAACATTAGACAATCTTTGAAGGACCGAGGACTAGAATGGAACCAGGCCAGGAGGAAGACAGCCGATAGGATAGCCTGGCGCTCTCTCTTCCAAACCTCTACACCTCACGGTAGAAGGGGAACGACTAAGTAGTAGTAGTAGTAGACTCCAAGAGCAGAGACTCCGACGCCTAGCTGAGCCACAATTGGATGAGGTCCAGTGCGGATTCAGAGCAAACCGAAGTACTTAAGACCTAATCTTCACACTCAGACAGCTGGGTGAAAAGGCCCTTGAGTATAAGAGTGAGATCCATCTTTGTTTCATAGATCTGGAAAAGGCGTTTGACAGGGTCCCCTAGAGCAAACTTTGGGACTGTTTGGCAAGGAAGAACATTCCAGCACCTCTGATTCATGCTATACAGAGCTTCTAAGTATTTAAACCAATAAAACGGTATTGAATCAGTTTTACAAATAACGGTTCACAAGAAACAAGGGACGTTTCGGGTTTTACCCTTCGTCAGCCACAGTTACAAACAGGTGACACGGACAAGAATTACATATAGATACTACAAAAACATAGGATGTTGAGAAATATACAACAAATGGGCGATACAAGCAGATGGAAAAAGTAAACAACAACAGTATGAGCCCCTCCACCATGCAAAGGCACAACAGGCCAAACAAACGTAAACAAACGTCCCTTGTTTCTTGTGAACCGTTATTTGTAAAACTGATTTAATATCGTTTTATTGGTTTAAATACTTATATTCCTTACCAGTTTTACAGCCGCCCCTTAATTTACGAGTATTTATATACAGAGCTTCTACAAGTCTTGCAGAAATTATGTGAGGACAGCAAACCATAAGTCAGAAGAGTTCAGAACCACCACTGGTATAAGACAAGGTGATATCCTCTCACCTTAACTTTTCATACTCCTCATGGACGATGTCATCAAGGCATGTAAGGAGAGAACAAGGAAGTATTCAATGGGGTACTGGAACATGAGACAGGTCTGTATTTCAGAGCTGGCATTTGCTGATGATGTTGCCCTGATTGCTTAATCAGAGGCACATCTCCAATCCAACCTGCAAGTCTGGAAGGAAGAGCTGGAGAAGAGAGGGATGGTCATAAGCAGCTCTAAAACAAAATCCATGGTGATACCACGAGGAGAAAGAAGACATCAGATTAAGCTGGGAGAACAGGTCCTGGAGCAGGTAGACCATCCCAGTCTTGACATATTGATGCGAGTCATGGGCAATGACTATAACCCACAAAAGCCAGATCCAAACCTCAGAAATGAGGTATCCGAGGAAGGTGGTTGAAGTAACAAGAAAGAGACATGGCCTAAAATCCCACCCCCTGCAGACCCAAGTAGAACAGTCCCAACTATGATGGTTTGGCCATGTCTGCAGAATGGGAGAAGATCGGCTACCACGACAAGCATGGGAAATAAAGAGCCAGTGATCCAGACCATCATGACGACCCAGAGTCCGCTGGGAGGACAACATTAGACAATCTTTGAAAGACCGAGGACTAGAATGGAACCAGGCCAGGATTAAGACAGCCGACAGGGTAGTCTGGCGCGCTCTCTCCCAAACCTCTACACTTCACGGTAGAAGGGGAACGACTAAGTAAGTAAGCAATGATGTCGATTGTGTTCAACAATAACAATAACAGAGTTGTTTAATGTTTACATCAGAACACAGTCAAATAAATTATTCAGATCCTAGATTCTGTTTCTTGCCGACCAATAGCTTTATTCTTGGTAGAGTTTGTGAAAGAGACACGCACATATTGATGTACATAATTCAGTTAGTTTCTTGATTTAAGTTTGATTGGGAACATGACCAGGAATGCTAATTCACAGAGATAACATTTCAGTAGAGTTAAATAGTTCGTTGTCCCCTGTAGTCATAACTAAGGGAATGCACCCCTGAGGTGATAGCCCTCAGCTGCTTTTTTCCTGGTTTTCTTTTCTGCTTAACGCCCAGTCTGAGATAGCGCCATATGGAGCATCGCCACTTGATGCAATCGGTAGCTTCATCCTCCCAGATTACTGGATTCATGTGCAGTGCCTTCATGTCTCTCTTGCACACATCTTTGAACCTCAGCTATCGTCGCCCGGCTGTTCTTTTGCCATATGCCAGTTGTCCATAGAAAATATCTTTGAGGGTGCAGCCATCTTCCATGCGGTGGGCATGGCCAAATCAGCTAGTGTGCACGAAACAGCGCCTTGACATCTGTCATTTTATCCTTCCACGAAATACCAAGGATGTGGCAAAGACACCGTAGATGCAAGGTATTGAGACTTCTTTCTTTTTTATCATAGTTTGTCCATGTTTCGCTGCCATATAGAAGTGTATTGGTGACACACGCATTATATACCACGTAATTCTGTAGTTAGTTACTTAAATATTCCGTGTACCTACTGTTGTATGGTGTGTATTGGGGCATCTACGACAGTTGTTTTCGCCGGGAATAGCCTATGAGATATTAGGTAGAAGGTCTCCAGAAATTGGCTCGTTAAGAAAGGATAGAGACCTATCCGAGATAAGGACAAGATGAAGAGAATGCGAATGCTTTCCACTGGACTGTGTTTTCTAGTGAATTATGGAAAGAGTTCTGTTTCCCAACGACCTTAGCTTCTGGCATGAGATCCCGTAACAGAAAAAGTCCCCAACCTCATCTGAGTGTAGAAATTTACCTATATGTAAATATTTAACACCGACAGCACGAGTGATAGATTAACGAACTAGATAATGATCAAATGATTATTGGGTTTATTAATTAAATATCCACACATATAGGGTTAGTGGTGATTAGAACGTGATTATGGTAAAAGATGATTCACACAAAACACACAGATGAGATATTAATATTGTAGTTAATTAAATAGAAAAATAAACTTGTGTAAAGCGAAATGATGATAATGTGATATGATACGTGTTACGAAAATGGTCAGTAATCGACACAGTCCATGTGTCTCTAAATACGTCTCCCGGGTAGGATGATTAACATGTATGCATAGAATGTACCAAGTTGTTATATGTTATGTCGAGTGGGGTATCTCTGAGTCGAGGACGTTCTGATGAAAACTTTTGTGGTACTGAGAACGTTGACGATATACAGTCCTACAATGTCTGACAATATCTCTGTAGCGTTGACAAACAGTTGACAGTTGTTGTATGAAAAAATGTCTGTTGTCTAATCTCCGAAGGGTAATGGCCAGACTGGATATCTTTACGAAATGTTCTTGATATGTAGACTCATTAACTTGAGTATGTAATCATGATTCATGAAATATACTTTGGAGTAAGCTCCACTGGATATCTATATATCCGACTCAACTTGTGACTATGGAGTCTGCTTCATAGAATGCGCTTAAGAGTGTGTTGCACGGTATAAATATGAGAATCAACTTCCGAGCTCATTATCTTGACTTCAGATGGTAAGCTTCCGATGAAGCTGAACTTGATATTTGAATAAGTAATCAACTGTGAGCTTTAGATTGACTCATGCAGTAATCTTTCGGTGGAGCTGAACTTGATATAACTATGAGAATCAACCTGTGAGCTTAAGCTTGACTCATGTAGTAAATTTCGAGTGATTTGAACTTGATTTAAATATGTATTGAACTTGTGCGCACGTGATATAAGGTGACGAAAAATGCTGCGTCCACAATCTTAATCGTGGGCGAGAAATATTCCTTTTTAATTGAGGAATGAAGGATGTCCAATGGCGAATTCTGCTATCCAAATGCCCGCTTTGATAGCTTATTTCTGGTTAGGCATCAGACACGTAGACATCAAACTTCTGATGGGCTGAAGACTCACAAAAGTCTTCTTAAGTTTTCACACTTAATATCACTGGTTGACTTTCATTTATACTACTCCTTACTAAGGATGATTTCAATTGTATAGTAATTATGTATTCTTCTTCTTCTTCGTTCATCCTGAAAAGGACGTTGGTTGCGTTGTGTCCGTTTGCAGCGAAGCTGCGATATTTGCGCCTTTCGGCCGACACATCCGACTTCAGCACGGCATTTTTGGGACCGGGTTAGCCTTCCCTCTTCGATCCCTACTCACTCAGCCAGACTGAAGTGATGCAGCCTGTTTCCAGGACCACCACGTGGAGGTGTAGGGTCTTGGTCAGCTCTGGTTCGCTGACCCTGACGCAATCAGTCTAGCTATGGGTCGTCAACTGCATTTCTCACTGTTGACGCGTCTTAGGTCCCGTAATTATGTATGACATGAGAGGATAAGTGTTAAATATATAGTGCCTGGGAGTGTGTGCACATGTAAGTCTGTAAAGATGATGTAACAATTCAGATGAAGGTGTAGTAGGACTATCAATTACCTCCTATCATCTTAGAGGAAATCTTCTGATTTAATTAATCATTTATAGGAAGGTTTAATTGGAAAACTGTCTTCCGCACATGTAGCTGTGATGCTAATGGCGAAATTGATCTTACGGAAACTAAGAAAAATTATTAATAGTTTTCAAAAGATACATTAACCTGTTTCCCTTCGTAAACTCCCGTAAGAACACTATAAAAGCCACATATGAATTCAATACCACATAGGAATAAACACGTGTATTAAAGCTAGGCGTTAGGGATTTTTCTCTACACCACAATGTTGAATACTGGACTGATATCTAGCGAACTGCGCGGGACATTATATTCATAGAACGCCCATATGTTCTAAAATCTTGCCTGTGACGTGAAACTCCGCTTCTACCCAATAGCTTAGAGGCCATCTGGTTGCTCATGCCTTGGATCTCTCTTGTCACCTGTTAGTCTAAACTCGCGACCAACTTTCCTTGCCGGGCTTGCCTGACAAACAGGCGTTTAGATAATTAGTTGGCCAATGCAAAAAAGTCCCCCGCCTTCTAACTGTCATAGCGCTCTTTGTCTGTCTATCGCACCGACTGTCAGCTTTGTTCTATGCTGCTGTCGGCGCCATTTGTTCCCTCTGTTCATTATCCCGTGCTCCGTTTTTCTATCTGGCAACAATCTTGTGCCCGTCAAGAGACCATTGTCGCCGGGGTCTATTGTATTGAGTGCGACGGTGACCAGGTTTTGTTTAAGCAGCGGTTCAGTCATGAAAAGATGTTCATCTGGCGTTTCTCAAAATAATAATATCCCAAGCTGGTATGTGTGACAATTATTTACACAGGGACGAGGTATCAAAGAATGGTTTCTTTGACAATTACGCCAATTGTAAGAGTAAATCAAAGGCTTGTAAAGTTACACTTTTGATACGAGTCGCGAGTAATAAAGATTAAAGTTTAAAGTCCAGTCGTGATTAAAAGATTACCTGAACAGCGATGAAATAGCAAAATGTTGGATGAAAAAGCACAATGTGGGAGAAAATAAAATAAGAAAGATGTAGGAAAAGATAGAGCGATACGGCTTTGGCGCTCGTTTATCACGCCTACTTGACAAGCTTCTCGTACCCCAGGTTGAAAACCCTTGTTCTAGTTCATTCGGATTGGCGCATATGTTGTATATACACGATGAACGTTCCTGCCGTATGAAAATGAGAGTCGCGCATCTATTTATCACGCGACATTTTCCGGTGGTAGCGATACCAAGTTTTGTAATATCCTGTCCGATTATCTTATAGTGACAGCTACCGCAGTAAACCACTGTAATATTATCTTCTTAGTGCCGCTGTCGTTGTCGTTGTCCGGGAGGATGACGCTGGTGGTTGTTGTGGTTGTTGCCCTGTCTGTATGGTAATGAGATGATGTTCAAGGTTTGTAGAGATGTTGTATCACGGGCAGTGGGGTTTAAATGGATAAGAGGAAGAGTGATAGTATGTGTGGTTTTGGGGGGAAAGGGAGGGGGGATTGGAAATAGGCAAACATGAGAAGGTGGGTAGGTGATAGAGAAGACTTGGTTGGATTGTGAAGGGATGAGGCAGGCTTGGAAAGCTTGACGTTAATTTGATGAAGGTTAGGGCTCCGTGGGGAGCAAAAGGGTAAAGGTAATGATGATAATGATAAGGAAGAGAATGAGAAGATTGGCTGTGTTCCTGAGAGCAGCAGCAGAGAGAGAGAGAGAGAGAGAGAGAGAGAGAGAGAGAGAGAGAGAGAGAGAAAAGCGAGGTAGACTACAGAACGAACGAACAAACGAACGAACGAACTTTATTTTCAAAGGGTTGAGAATGGGGCACGCAGGCCCGTCTGACATTCTGCCCTTCCTTTCTCTCGTCTTCTATACTGATTTCTTTTATTCTCACATATATTTTACCCATCAATGTCAAGGAATTCAAGGTTGTAAAGGTAAAATAATAGCATACTCACATTCACAGTATCTAATTATAAACATGAAATAAAATATGTTGAAAAGTACAAACTAAGTATTACCATGAAACAAAATATGTTGAAAAGCACTAACATCATCATTAAACCTACATTCGATTTGTTCGGAAAAATAATCACATTAGGGGGGCAGATAATCAGAACACAAAGTATTCGAAAAGTTTACGATTGTATGAATAGGGACTGAGGTTGTTATGTTTTAGATAATGTGGAAGATAGTTCCAAAGATGAGCAGCAGAGTAAGCTAAGCTTTTCTTGAATAAGTCAAGCCTAGGCTTGGGCACTTGTATTTTGTTAAGGCGTTGACTGCGTCTTTCATTGTATTTGAACATTGGCCACAGATATGTTGGAGCATTCTGTGACAGGATTTTGTGAACAAATTTAGCTTTGTTGAACAGAAAGCGCTTTCTTAGAGGCAGTATTTTGAGATCTTTATATAGATCTACACACTGTGTTTGGCAGTTGTCAGAAACTAGACGCACTGCACGCTTTTGTAGTGAATGGAGTCTTTTTGTGTTGGACATAGAACAATCATCCCAGATTGTGGAGCAATAGTCAAGGTTTGTATGTGAGATAGGACAAAAAGACAGAGCACACGTTAACAGAGGCATAGAGAAGCAGAGTACAGACAGGCGGGACCAGAGAGTAAGAGAAGAGCATGATAGAGAGACAGTGCAAGCTAACAGATTCAGAGAGAACAGGTAGATGCAAGGAAAGAACACAGATAAAAAACAAGGAGGAGCTACACATTAAAAAAGAGACTAGAGAGAGAGAGAGATAAAGAGAGACAGATAGACAGAGAGAGAGAGAGAGAGAGGGAGGGAGAGAGAATTAAAACAAAGAACATAAAAAAGACAGAAATAGAATAGAGGACTTTTAAAGACAGAGTCGCAGCGACAGACTATAGGATAGAGAGAACCAACATAATAAAGACAGTTGAGGCAATAAAAGAAAACACACAACAACAGAAATCGGGAGAACAGATAGAAATAGAACAAATAGAAAAGAGAGCGAGAGAGAGAGAGAGAGAGAGAGAGAGAGAGAGAGAGAGAGAGAGAGAGAGAGAGAGAGAGAGAGACAGATGCAAACAGAAATGGAAGAAACGTAAGAGACAGTGATAGCAGAACAAAACGGAAATATGGAGATGGAGAGACGATAGAAAGAGAGCCGATGCAGTAGAAGATATCTGAGTAAACTTTCTTTGCTCTTTTTATCAGAAACATTCATAATCATGGGATGTGGGGGGAGGGGGGGGGAGGGGGGTATTTTATGCTTTCTGTCTTTTTAATAATTAATTTGTCTGCCCTTTGAATATACAATATACCACGAACAAGGTCTTTTTTTTTTTTGCTGGGCTGTTGACTGGTTTGTGTTCAGGTGATTGTGTAAAACGCATCACTTATTCTCCTTCTACGTCGCTTGATGATCATGTGACCACCTCCACAACTGAGCTCCAGTAGGAAGTCTGCGTTAAAAAAACACTACACGTTTCCTTGCTGTTGTTGTTTTTGTAGTATTTTGTTTTGTATGATGGGGGTACCAGTCCAGTTCATAACCTCACATCAGTTAACCCTTACGACATGCGTGAGGGAGTAGTGGTTTTGTTTCTTTTCGTTTTCCTTCTGCGACTTCTTTTTTTAAGACCCCCCCAAAACCACACATATGATAGCTACTTGTTTTTTGGTTTTTTTTTAATACTATTATTATTACTATTATGTTTTGGCATAATTTTTCTGAAGTCGTATTTATAATATTTGAGGTTAAAAGTCAATTTGCGCCAGGGTCAGCGAACCAGAGCTGACCAAGACCACACTCCACCTCGAAGTGGTGGTCCTGGAAACAGGCTGCATCACTGCAGTCTGGCCGAGAGAGTAGGGATCGAAGTGTGAAGGCAAACCCGGTCCCAAAACATGCCGTGCGGAAGTCGGATGTATCGGGCCGAAAGGCACAAATATCGCAGCTTTGCTGTAAACGGCGACACAACGCAACCAACGTCCTTTTCAGGACTAACGAGGAAGAAGAAGAAGAAGATGATGATGATGATATAATCCCTTTATCTGTGAGCAGGTAGCTCTTGACAGCCCATTGCCTCTCTGACAAGTCTTCCTCAGTTGTTGTGATGATGTGTAGAATGTATTGTGGATGGTTGGATGCGATGGGAGTAGCTGTTGTTGCAGGTCAGTTAGTCTTGGGCACTGTAACAGTAGGTGCTCAACTGATTCCTCATGGTGGTGGCAGTGCCTACAGTTTGGTTCACGTAGTGGGTCTATTCTATTTAAATGTTTATTGACGGGTGCATGGCCTGTTCTCAGCTGGAAAATTAGACTCTTGATTTCTTCTTTTTAGGAAGAAGAAGACGTTTACCCTTACGACATGCCTGAAGGATCTATGGTTTTATTTCTTTTCTATTTCCTTCTTCTTCTTCTTCTCTTAAGACCCCCCAAAACCACACATATGATAGCTACTTGTTTGTTTTTCTAACTTACTTAGTAGTTCCCCTTCTACTGTGAGGTGAAGAGGTTTGGAAGAGAGAGCTCCAGACTATCCTATCGGCTGTCTTCCTTCTGGCCTAGTTCCATTCTAGTCCTCGGTCCTTCAGAGATTGTCTAATGGTGTCCTCCCAGCTGATGATGATGATGGGTCGTCCTGGAGGTCTGGATCCCTGGCTCTTAGTTTCCCATGCTTGTCGTGGTAGCCGATCGTCTCCCATTCTGCAGACATGGCCAAACCATCTTAGTTGGGACTGTTCTACTTGGGTCTGCAGGTGGTGGGATTTTAAGCCTTGATTAGTCTGGTTGCGGACCATGTCTCTTTCTTGTTACTTCAACCATCTTCCCCAGCTACCTCATTTCTGAGGTTAATTTTTTTTTTTTTTTAAACTATTATTATTATTATATTTTAGCATAATTTTTCTTAAGTCGTATTTATAATATTTGAGGTTAAAAGTCAATGCTTCGCAGAAAACTGAAATGTAATGAACTTATTAATACATTGTTATAATGGACAACAAAATTAATAGACAAATAACATGAGAATAGATTGTAAAAGGAAAAAAAAAGCTGAGAGGTGAAATCTATAGAAATTGTAAGGTGAGATTATACAAGCTGTGAATTGAGAATCTCAAAGTTGTGAAGTGAGATTAAGAAGGTGGCGAGGTGAGCTTATAGAAGCTGTGAGGGGAGACTGTACAGTATTCTAAACTAAGTTATAGCGACTGAGACGTGAACAAGTTGTAAAGTTAGTTGCGAGTGCCGAGTATTCTAGAATCAACTGTGGAAAATGAGAAATGGAGATTTGAATACTGTGTAATGAAACTGAAGAAAGGAGATAGGTGGTGATCGAAAATTGTATGCAGCAATGGCACGTAGATCATCTCCACAACCAAGGTCGGCTGCAATGGATCTCCAACGTCTTCTGTCTCTTGCCTTGATGGTGCATTCTGATAGACTTTTTCCTGTCCATCTCTTGATGTTATCTTCCCACTTACAGCGATGTCTTCCTCTTGCACGTTTAATTTCAACGCTTCCTTCCATTATGGTCTTCAGCAAGGTGTTATGTCTCTTTATATGGCTGAAATATTTTAGATGTGTAATTCTGATCTCTTTCAAGATGATGCCCTGCACGAGACCCAGTTGCACAGGATGCTTGTGACACATTTCAGGAAGGAAGCAGACCACTTTTATTGAACTTGTTTTTTTTTTCAAAAGAAAACTTATGATACTTTGTGACATAAAGTGGATAGAAAAAAGACACACAACAACATAATGAAGAGATATTGGACAGTTTCACAAAATGTAGTCAAAGAAAAGTAATGCCATAATCAGGGGCGAACTGAGCGTTGGGCATTTCGGGCACTATTCGAGGGACCCCAGCAGTTGAGAGGTTCATACTACCATAACCTCTCTGTGTGAAGCGATAATCAGTGGCCATTCGCTCTTTTTAGCCCAGGAGCTCCGTCGACTATCAGTCGGCCCATGGGCGTAATTCATACACAGCTCTAGGACTACTACGCCCTCAAGCATGTCGTACAAGGCATTTAATATGACGTTGTGCAATTGGCTGGTAACTTAAACAAGTAAAACAAACTGCCACAGAAACTGTAGTTACAAGCGCATGTGACTGTTGAGTGCAGGCTTCCTGCAGGAGGATGAGCTACAGTTGTGGCTTCCTGCAGGAGGATGGGCTACAGTTGTGGCTTCCTGCAGGAGGATGGGCTACAGTTGTGGCTTCCTGCAGGAGGATGAGCTACAGTTGTGGCTTCCTGCTCCGTAAGGAGTGCAAATGAAAATGATGATGATTAATTATCTAGAATCAGAGTCCCGTGTAGTGTCCCGTGTAGTGTCTCCTATAGTACTCCGTGTAGCGCCCCGTGCAGTGTCCCTAGTAGCTCCCCGTGTAGTGTCCCGTGTAGCGCCCCGTGTAGTGTCCCGTGTAGTGCCTCGTGTAGTGTCCCGTGTAGTGCCTCGTGTAGTGTCCCTAGTAGCTCCCCGTGTAGTGTCCCGTGTAGCGCCCCGTGTAGTGTCCCGTGTAGTGCCTCGTGTAGTGTCCCGTGTAGTGCCTCGTGTAGTGTCCCTGGTAGCGCCTCGTGTAGTGTCCCTAGTAGCGCCTCGTGTAGTGTCCCGTGTAGCGCCCCGTGTAGTGTCCCGTGTAGTGCCTCGTGTAGTGTCCCGTGAAGTGCCTCGTGTAGTGTCCCGTGTAGTGTCCCTAGTAGCGCCTCGTATACTGTCCCTAGTAGCGCCTCGTGTAGTGTCCCTAGTAGTGCCCCGTGTAGTGTCCCGTGTAGTGTCCCTAGTAGCGCCCCGTGTAGTGTCCCTAGTAGCGCCCCGTGTAGTGTCCCGTGTAGTGTCCATAGTAGCGCCCCGTGTAGTGCATCGTGTAGTGCCCCAAGTTAAAAACTATAGAGTAAGTTTGAACGGATGACCGATGCCATGAACTAATGGAAGACCTATACACCGCAGGGAGCCGCAAGAGCAAAGAAGTAGGTCGTTGACAGGAGAAATGTTTGGTTTGGTTTGGTTTTAAGGACTATCTTCATTGCACACGGACAACTCTTTCAGTGCTCTGATCTCCTCCCTCACAAGGAGGATCTCAGCACAGTGCACGAACTCCGTAGCACCGGCGAAAATCCCAATGTGTGTATATAGGAGTCATACGTTCTATAAATATTTTTGTGGTGGGTAGGGGTTTCTAATTTGTCAATTTTTGCCAGGGCAGCGACCGTATGGCCTACTCTTTACGATTTCCAACCGCCGTGGGATTTTTAACATGCGCAACTTGCACACGGGACTTCCTATTTTTTTCGCCATTAGCCGAGAAGGCTAGGCATCCGATCTCATTACCCAGGAGACCGGGGGTAGTATGACGTCATTGATAAAGTTGGATAATGTTGGATTTTTATTCCCGATAATGATATCCACCAAAAGATAGATATAAGTGGATGGAAGCAGACATCATCATCATCATCAGTTGATAAGATCTCTATGGTGTTGTTTGCTCCACTGTAGTGTATGGAATGTCAACTTGACCTACGCAGTGGTGTGTAGACATGGATTGAGTGTACAATGTGCGAATGATGATAAGGGTTCGTGTTGTTGACAAATGTTCTTTTCTCACACTCATGTATGACTGGAAGTCATCGACACCAACGACTGTGTACCTTTTCTAAAGTTTAATTGGACGTACACACTCGACAGCACAGATAGTGACAAATCACAGGTTGGCATAATACATCATAGTACAGTGGATAACTGGTCTTGCAATGTTATGTTACATGGGCACTCATGTAGATTAATATTATAATGGACTGTCAGTAGCCAAGCCCTCAGCATCGCCCATACATATAAATCATCTGACTTCACTGACTGAGCACGTCAGCTTATAAACAATATTTCAGATGGCTTCTAAACCTAATCTCGTCTAGCGACGATTCTTCAACATAATGTTCAGCACATATTTTTTCCATATAATAATATTGAACCGCTGATAAAGGGTTCTCATGTGTAGCAGTGATCTCTGGACTAAACAAGCGATAATACGGGCATCCCCTTTTCTCTTCTTGAAAGTCACTACATGTTTGGATCCAAGATGGCTTCACTCGTGAGCTGTCACTCACGTTTGCATACAGATAATGAATCTGTCCTAAAGTTAGTCATTCATAAAACATTTCATTGCTCTGTAGATTTGATCATGAACAATTGACTGCAATCTACAGGATATAGTGCTGCTAGGAATCGAAGTCGTTTTCATCGAGTCAAATATATTCTCTTAGACGTTCAAATCGTAACTATCGAAAATGGTGGCTTCGATCGAGAGTTCATAAGAGTGTCTTTGATTACCTTGGTATAGGAATTATGAAACTGCCATTCCTTGGCAATACGACTAAACACTGGGGTAAAGCATACACGATAGGTTTAGACAACTATCACCTTCCCCACAAATACTGAGATCACTTTTTCCCCGGCGACAGGCCGACATGGAAAACACACAGTCCCTCTCAGGACGAAGCCAAATCACACCACACTCTAGCGACACATCCGCCGAATAGCCTTCGACCCTCTGAGATTTTTAGATATGTAAAGCGACAACTACTCAGCAAACACGGGACTTCCTATTTTTTTTCGCCATTAATCCGAGTAAAAATGGGCGGAGTTTGATAGCCGCAATCCGATCTCAATAATGATTACCCAGGAGACCTATGTATAATATTGGGTAGTATGACGTCATTAGGACCACTGATTCTAAAATTTCCATAAATTATATTCCCTCTAATGGGAATCGAACCCGGTACCTTTAGAATTCGAGGCGGACGCCATACCTCTTAGCCACTCCGACTCCCAGGAGGATTGTAAATATCCCTACACACATTTCTGATCCTCACGATGGCGGGGAAAGTGTGGAACAGCGAAGAAGTTGAACATTAATTTGGATTCAGTGAAATGCTGAAGGTTAAACAGAGAAATGGATCCACCGAGAAATCAAGACCACCAACGTAGAACTGATGACAAGACTAAGACAAACGCCAGTTGACAGGAGGTGAGAAGGAGAAGCTGGTAATTGATAGGACACACAGTGAAGAGAGCTGTTGACAGCACTACAAGGCAGTTCTTGTTTTGGACAGAGAAGTCGTAGGAGACCGATAAATATACGGAGACGAGAAATGGAGACAAGAAATGAAAGGAATCAAGAAGATATGGACCGACCCTTCAGCGGATGGCATAGTACGCTAGCGCGTGGAAGATATTTATTGAAGGCAATGCCTGAAGATTAAAGATGAGAATAATCATAATCACATTAAAGTCCACAGAACACAAACGAATCTCCAGTCGACGCTTCACAGAACCGAAGGGAGATACAATACTGTACTTCCTTACGGAACTACTACTACTATTACAGTAGCGGTTTCTCTTTCTTCTACACCTCCACCTTCAGGTAGTATTTCCCTAACCAAAACGACTCACGTAAATCAAGCCAAGTGTCTGATGTCAGGCGTTTGGGAGGCGGAGTGGAGCGGGTGAAACTGTCGACAGACATTCCGGTGAAGGGCCGAGGGTTGAATCGATCGTGTAGGGTAATTTTTTTTTTTTTTTTTAGCTTGGTACATCTACAGGTGGCTTTGTTTGTGTCAGATGATGAGAAAAAGATGGAGGCAGAGACAAAAGGATACAGAGAGACAAAGGGCTGGACAAAATATGGTAAACAAAAGCGAAGATAAAGATAGACCAAGAATTACACGTATAACTGAGAGAGAGGGAGAGAAAGAGAGACAGACGGACAGACAAGGAAAACGGAAGTTAACAGCCAGAGATGTCCAGCAGAGAATGAATGCAAATACAGATAAATAAGTAGAGCCGGAGGAAAACAGAGATAGAGAGGGAGAGAGAAAGCGAGTGAGTGATAGAGAGAGAGAGAGAGAAAGAGAAAGAGAGAGAGAGGACGGAAGATAACAGCCAGAGTTGTCCAACATAGAACGAACGCATAAACTGTCAGATACGTAAGGAGAGCCAGTGAAAAATAGAAACATAATTAGAGAACGAGATGGAGAGAGGGGGAAAGAAAGAGAGAGAGAGCGACATTGCGGGGAAGTAAAGAACAGAAAATAGTACACAGAAAAAGGGGATAGGATGAAACTGGCAGACAAAGGAAAACTAAGACTTAAAAACACGGAGCAATGTCATGTGGAGGGCAGAGAAAGAGACATCAATGCAGTGTAGTTGAAAAGTAATGAGAGCTGAGAAAAAGACATCAATGCAGAGTAGTTGAAAAGTAATGAGAGCAGAGAAAGAGACATCAGTGAAATGTAGTTTAAGAGTAAGTAATGAGAGCAGAGAAAGAGACATCAGTGAAATGTAGTTTAAGAGTAAGTAATGAGAGCAGAGAAAAAAACATCAGTGAAATGTAGTTTAAGAGTAAGTAATGAGAGCAGAGAAAGAGACATCAGTGAAATGTAGTTTAAGAGTAAGTAATGAGAGCAGAGAAAAAGACATCAGTGAAATGTAGTTTAAGAGTAAGCAATGAGAGCAGAGAAAGAGACATCCGTAAAATGTAGTTTAAGAGTAAGTAATGAGAGCAGAGAAAAAGACATCAGTGAAATGTAGTTTAAGAGTAAGTAATGAGAGCAGAGAAAGAGACATCCGTAAAATGTAGTTTAAGAGTACGTAATGAGAGCAGAGAAAGAGACATCATTGAAATGTAGTTTAAGAGTAAGTAATGAGAGCAGAGAAAGAGACATCAGTGAAATGTAGTTTAAGAGTAAGCAATGAGAGCAGAGAAAGAGACATCCGTGAAATGTAGTTTAAGAGTAAGTAATGAGAGCAGAGAAAGAGACATCAGTGAAATGTAGTTTAAGAGTAAGTAATGAGAGCAGAGAAAGAGACATCAGTGAAATGTAGTTTAAGAGTAAGTAATGAGAGCAGAGAAAGAGGCAGCAGTACAATGTACGGAGAACAGAAATAGATATAAATACTATGTAGTGGGAATAGAAATGCAAATACAACGTAATTCAGAAGAAAGTAATGAGAGCATAGAAACAGGCATCAAATACAATGCAGTTTAAGAGTAAGTAGTAAGTCAGAAGATGTGATGGAATTATAAACAAATATATAGACAAAGAAACAAAATAAAAACAACGACATAAATGCAGTTAACACAACAACAACCGTAAAAGGCAGACCCAGCTTAAGCGAAGACCACAGTGAGCGAGAGAAAGAAAAATAAATCAATCATTATCATTACTTCTTCTTTTTCTTCGTTCACCCTGTGAAACAATAGAATCATCTCTGTGCATGCATGAAACTGTATGGTTACGAGTGATTCTCTATCACTATGGTGATGAGAGATTGGGTGATGCGCCAGACAACAGATGGCAGTCCAAGAGAAATTAGATGGACAACGTTTTCTACACTGGAAGATTTGGAATATGCAGATGACATTGCACTACTCGCGCATTCACATCAACACATTCAAGACAAAACCGATAGACTGTATAAGTATGGCCAGCAGGTTGGCCTGAACATCAATTTGAAGAAGACAGAGGTCATGACACTAAATGTGGGCAATCCTGAGCCAATAACAGTAAGGAACCAGAAGTTAGAACAGACAGACACATTTACTTACCTAGGAAGCATAGTAACACCTGACGGCGGAACAAGCAAGGACATTAACAACAGAATGAATAAAGCGAGAACAGCCTTTGCTGTTCTCAATAACATTTGGAAGTCTTCCCAGTACAGCACAAACACCAAATTAAGACTGTATTAGAGCTGTGTACTTTCTGTGCTTCTCTATGGTGCGGAATGTTGGAGAGTAACAGAGAAGGAAATGTCGAAACTGTCCTCCTTCCACACAATCTGCCTAAGGAAAATTCTCCGAATCTTTTGGCCAAACACCATCAGCAACCAAGAACTACTTATTCGGAGTAACCAGGAGGACATGCACACCATCATAGCTGGCAGACGCTGGAGTTGCGTTGGCCACGTCCTCAGAAGGGACCCTGATACCATCACAAGAACAGCTATGCTATGGACCCCCGAGGGAAAGCGAAAGAGAGGCCGACCAAAAACAACTTGGCGGAGAACTGTGGAAGCTGAGATGCAAAGAATGAACCACAGTTGGGGCACTGTACGAAGGATGGCCGCCGACCGAGCAAAGTGGAATCAATTTGTTGCTGCCCTACAAGACGCCACCAGGCGTGATGGCCGCTGACTGCTTTTACGGTTGGTGGTTATGGATCAAAGAAGAAGAAGAAGAATGGTGACGAGAGAAACCTGAGACTATGTGCATGGAACGAAAGCAGTGTTCAGCTTGAGGCTGTTGACATCGTAGAATTTTCCAGGAATGGTACGTGGTGATGGCCATATGCGATTTCTCTGTTCCTCATATGTTGGGCAAAGAGAGATAATGCAGTCAGCGACTCATAGCTCGACTGCTTGCGTCAGGGTCAGCGAACCAGAGCTGACCAAGACCCTACTCCACCTCCAAGTGGTGGTCCTGGAAACAGGCTACACCACTTCAGTCTTGCTGAGAGAGTAGGGATCGAAGAGGGAAGGCAAACCCGGTCCCAAAAAATGCCGTGCGGAAGTCGGATGTGTCGGCCGAAAGGCGCAAATATCGCAGCTTTGCTGTAAACGGACACAACGCAACCAACATCCTTTTCAGGACGAACGAGGAAGAAGAAGAAGAAGATTTGTTGGGTATCTTTGAAGCAGATGTTCAGCAGTCATGTTATCGGTGCCACAGCTACACTCATCAGTAGTTCCTATCTTTAACTTTTTGAGTAGATGGTATTCCAATCTGTTTTGAATTACGACTACCGTCTCTTTTTGTGTGTGTTGTTGTTGTTGTTGCTTCTTATGGATTATGAATCCCTTACAGCAGATGGCCATCTTGAGGACGCTTACTCCAAATCACGTGATCTTACAGCGACTATTTCTGTACCAAGTTGATTTACATGATAAAGACCCAAAGATGCAGCAATAGAGAATGCAGTCAGCGACCCATAGCTTGACTGCTTGCGTCAGGGTTAGCGAACCAGAGCTTACCAAGACCCTACTCCACCTGCACGTGGTGGTCCTGGAAACAGGCTGCATCACTGCAGTCTGGCTGAGAGAGTAAGGATCGAAGAGGGAGGGCAAAACCGGTTCCAAAAATGCCGTGCTGAAGTCGGATGTGTCGGCCGGAAAGCGCAGATATCGCAGCTCCGGTGTAAACAGACACAACGCAACCAACGTCCTTTTCAGGACGAACGAGGAAGAAGAAGAAGATTTACATGATAAGGTTGCCAGTCTCATGTGTAAATTCATATTATTTGCTTTTTACGACATGCATGAAGAAGCAGCAACCAAGTCCTTTCATTGATTCTTCAATGAAGACAAAGAACTGAGCAAAATAGGGACAGCCAGGCTCTACAAGACTGGAGACCAACAGGACCTTTTGGCCCGGGCCTCACTTCACCAAGGAGAAAGGGGGGACCTCAGCCTAGGATGCACGATTCTCCACTTTTATTTTTTACCTCAACCAGAGAGCAGGCCTTACTATCTAAAAAGGCCCAGGCCTCAGGTGAGCTCTCGGAGGACCTGGAGGCTTCATCAGGAAAATAAATACCGTGGACTTTCTGATGTGGCAGACGTGCGATAGAGAGGAAGAACGTTTTGAAACAGGCGGCGCTGCTGTTGGCCAGGATGTAAGAGCTGATTCTGAATAAAAGGTAAACGTAGACCTATATCGGATACTGCCGTATGGGAGTGAAGTGTTAAGGACTTCACCACACTAGGCCCAGAATTGTGAGACGGGGGGGAAGGCAGTTTCCTTTCTCGCTGCCTTTGCCTTCCCTAACTCGAGCCAAGTCAGGTGCCTATTTTCAGCTAGGTAGACTAGTGCATGACGCTACCAGATTTTGAACCCGGAACCAAATAACTTTACAGCGTTAGGCAAGCGGTCCACCCACTAAGCAATCAGAAGCTCTCATTAATCTTACATCCTTAGCTCTTTCTATCCTGGTCAGATTTTTGGTTTTTGCCCACCAACCAGAATGTATACCAACTTTTTCGCACAGCTGATATTTCTTAACCTGTAAACAAAATATTTGTTTTTATGGCATTTTTAAGAAATCTGACAGTAATGTAAAGGGTATACCAGTTGGCAATTTGGAGAGCCGTATAGCGTGTCTTGGCAGACCATGGGGTAGAAACAGTTAAAATACTTTCATATCCTTGTATTAACCCTGTCAGACCGAAAGGTTTTTTATATTTGGACACGCGCCCTAATTTAAAACCGGCTACGTTGAAAGGGACGCGCCTCGTTAAAACGAGGCAAAATTATATATATATATATATATATATATATATATATATATATATATATATATATATATATATATATATATATATATATATATATATATATATATATATATATATATCAAATACTTCAAATGGAGCAAGGAAGACAAGGATGAGATATGGATATCTGAGGGAAGTAAAGGACAAAAGATAAAAAAAACATCAAAACATTAAGACAGCAAGAGCAGAGAGAGAGTAAAGAAATATAGACAGCCACGTTAAAACAAAAGGAAGATTTTGCTTGAATATGTGAGCCATGAGAACATCTAGAAAATGATTCACATTCATTGAGTTCAGAAAACAACCTTCATGCATGCACATAGATGATTCTATTGTTTCATTTTTCATCAGGATAAATCTTCGAGACTACATGGGAGGAAAATGGGTCAGTGAGGGGGGGGGGGGGGGGAATACGAAACAAAGGTCGCTTCTCCACCTGCTTCCAGTGTCTTCCGTCGCGTTCAGGCGTTTATATGTCGGTAGAAATGTGAGACCAGGAAATAGCCTCCAGAGGTGTTCGTTAACATTTTGGGGGCAAGGACTGAGGGAGAGGAAGAGAGAGACAGAGAGAGGGAGGGGAGAGAGAGATAAACTTGAGAAAAGTTACGATTTGCCTGATGGGTGAAACGAGCTGATGCAGATGCGTGCGTTAGAGTAGCAGAGAAATGATAATAATAGTAATAGTAACATTAATATTACATGTTACTATCAGTGCCTGGAAAAGTATTAAACATAATCATCCTTGAGAGATTAAAAGAGTCCATAGACAAGCAACTGAGAGATGAACAAGCAGGTTTTCGACAAAACAGATCCTGTACAAACCAGATAACAACATTGAGAATAATAGTTGAACAAATTCTGGAATGGAATTCACTGCTATATATCGGATTCGTGGACTATGAAAAGGCATTTGACAGTGTAGACAGAGAATCGCTTTGGAAATTGATGAGGCATTATGGAGTTCCCATGAAGATTATTAACTAAATAAGAAAGACATATGAAGACATGACATGCAGAGTTCTTCATGAAGGACAACTTACAGAACCGTTTAGGATAATAATGGGAGTGAGACAGGGATGCCTCTTGTCTCCATTTCTTTTCTTACAAGCAATAGATTGGGTTATGAAAATTTCGACATCACACAACAGAAATGGAATCCAGTGGAATCTGACTAAACAGCTTGATGATATGGATTTTGCAGATGACTTGGCTCTTCTGTCCCATAACCATTATCAGATGCAAGAGAAAATGAAAATTCTCGATGAGAGGTCACAACAAGTGGGCCTGAAAAAAATACACAAGAAAAAGACAAAGATTATGAGAATAAATGCAAGAAACGATAAAAAAAGTTGAACCTTTTTCCACCACTGTTGTCCGTCTCAGGCTTCTCCCGTCACAATACCATTTCTTCCTCAGCTGGGCTGGAGAAGGTCATGCCTGCTACCCCGCTCCTCTCGTGGAGCCGATAGTTTTAGACTACATGTTCTGCTGTTTGTTTGTCCTCCCCACATAGGCACATATCTGTCTGTTTGTCCTCCCCACATAGGCACATATCTGTCTGTTTGTCCTCCCCACATAGGCACATGTCTGTCTGTTTGTCCGCCACACATAAGCACATATCTGGCTGTTTGTCCTCCCCACATAGGCACATATCTGTTTGTTTGTCCTCCCCACATAGGCACATGTCTGTCTGTTTGTCCTCCACACATAAGCACATATCTGTCTGTTTGTCCTCCCCACATAGGCACATATCTGTCTGTTTGTCCTCCCTACATAGGCACATATCTGTCTGTTTGTCCTCCCCACATAGGCACATATCTGTCTGTTTGTCCTCCCCACATAGGCACATGTCTGTCTGTTTGTCCTCCACACATAAGCACATATCTGTCTGTTTGTCCTCCCCACATAGGCACATATCTGTCTGTTTGTCCTCCCTACATAGGCACATATCTGTCTGTTTGTCCTCCCCACATAGGCACATCTCTGTCTGTCCGATTGTCAGTTTGTTGAACAGGTGATATCCGAGTCTGCAAAAGCTGGTTCTCGATTACCACATGATCTCTTCTTGGGAATGCATAGTACTGGTTCTCAGCGTGGACCATGCCATATTTCTTGAGGACCAGGGTAAGATGGTAAAGTACTGTTTTTTCCCTCCAGCTAATAGCGACTATGAGGGGGTCACAGGGGTAAATGAGGCTCTGAAAGGGGTTATGAGCAAAAAAATAAAAACCCTTGAGAACCCCTGATGTATAGCTTAGTTCTGCATTACTGGACTCTCCATGTTCAGTCTGTCAATATTTCTCTACAGTTAGTTCTGTTTATTGCTTTTATCTCTTCATATATAGCCCTGTCTTCTGTTTGGATTTTCCTTTCTCCCTCTTCGGCAAGTTTAGCTGTTGTCTCGTTTTCATGTATCTGTGCAGGGATCCACAGTACTTTTACTTTCTTGAATTCATTGAGAAAGAGAAAGACAGAGAGAGAGAAAGAGAGAGAGAGAGAGAGAGAGAGAGAGAGAGAGAGAGCGAACGAACTTTATTTGCAAAGGGTTGAGAATTGAGCAAGCAAACCCGTCTCCTTCTTCTTCTGCTTCCTCGTTCGTCCTGAAAAGGACGTTGCTTGCGTTGTGCCCGTTTACAGAAAAGCTGCGATATTTGCGCCTATCGGGCGACACATCCGACTTCCGCACGGCATTTTTTGGGACCGGGTTAGCCTTCCCTCTTCGATCCCTACTCTCTCAGCCAGACTGCAGTGATGCAGCCTGTTTCCAGGACCACCACGTGGAGGTGGAGTGGGGTCTTGGTAAGCTCTGGTTCGCTAACCCTGACGTAAGCAGTCAAGCTATGGGTCGCTGACTGCATTCTCTATTGTTGCGTCTTTGGGTCCCTCAAGCCCGTCTAACATTCTGCCTTCGCTTTCTCTAATCTTTGATGCTGAATTCATTTAGAGAGAGAGAGAGAGAGAGAGAGAGAGAGAGAGAGAGAGAGAGAGAGAGAGAGAGAGAGAGAGAGAGAGGATGTGACACAGGAATGAATCCCATAGTGGACATGCGGATAGGAAGAGGGATGGGGAAAAACCGAAGGTACGAGACTTGATAGAGAGAAGATGAGAAGTCTGAAAAAAATAAGAAAAAAAAAGGCAATAGGACAAAGGAGCCTTTTAAAACTATGAATAGTCTCGTGTAAACATTTATAACACATAAGGAAGGGAAACCCGAGGCCTGTAAACAGTAAATAAATATTAGACTGTGGTGGATTTAGATGTTATGAACTGTTGTTGTTATGTATTTATATTGTACTGAACGAGGTCAGCTGTGAAGGCCCCTGAGTATAACAATTATTAGGGTGAGTTCTCAGAGATCCTTTCTGCTACCATCTTATGATCTCATTCAGACTTATTCTTGACTAGTGTGTATGATGACTACGTCTAATGTCTAGGGTTATGAACATGTGGTGTGATGTTAATTTAATACTAAAACACACACACACATAAACAAATATTAATGTCTATGATCAAATGAACTAACACCGTGTTTGAAATTTTGGTATTAAACTATTTTTTACAATTTTATTTTGTCCTGAACCTAGTATTCTTCTGGTCAGGACTTTCAACTCAAATGAAATCAATTTATATACATACATGCAAGGCAATTTCACAAAAGATACAATCTGTCCAAACACATATTTTAAAATCTAATAATGGTGTTAAAATATTTCTAATACTACTGTTAAACTAGCACTGGATGACGGGTCGGGATTCTGTAATCACTCCCATGTCTTTATTTCACAACTTTTAATTTTAATTTCTTGGGTGGAAATGGTTTTATTTATTTCAGTTAGGGAAACACTAATTTTCGTTGATGAACGATCATGTGCCAGATTATATACTTATCTAGCACATGTAGTAGCTGTCAGTTGTCACTCCGGCCAACGGCCACTGTTGTACTTGTCCAAACGTAATAGGGTAGCCAGCGTGTACACCTATCACTACTGGAATACAAAGTCTTCTCAAATTCACCACTCAGAAATCTGGCACCGGACTAGTGCCAGACAAAAAAATCCTGTAACATGAAATTATGTTTCCTTGTTTACATCAGGTTTAATCTACTATTTCCACAAATTATAATACATGCAAAATAAAAGACCTGGGTCAGTTCTATCTGACCAACCCAACTCATCCACATAACAAGGTGTACCAGTTTTTCCACATTCCTCTCCTCTAATGGCTGCGCTGTATCTGCCATATTATCATTTATCTCTTTTTCCCATACAATAAGGTGGGTGATATGTTTCCACCTGACCACCTAAGAAAACATTTGTATTCTACCTCTCTGGTAGTTTGTTATAAGATAAACCAACCTCTAAGCCCTGCAGAAGTCAGCTAGGGACCTCGACTATGTACTTACTGTCGTAATATTTTTCACTTGGCAGTATCTTTCACTCACATTTTTAAATAAAATATTAATAATTTCTGCCTTACCACGAATTCAATGAATAAACACAGGAACGATGACCATGGCACAGATTCAGCTTTGCTGCCGGCTTGACTATGAAATTTTTATGTATTTACTTTAATTTTAGTTAAAATTCATACTTCAGTACATCGTCCTGGCTGAGGGACAGTATTTCTGCAAATGGCGACGATCCTTCTAAGTTTTCAGTAATATTAAATGTGTTGGCCAATGAGATCGGACGACCCCCAATTTTGATTTGCATTTGAAAAATAAAGCCAAAATTACACACTAAAGTGGTGTACCTCTGTCGGTCGGTCCGTCCGATCTTGGCGTTAGTTAAAAATAGACTTGCCTTTTGGCCTAACACTACCAAAAACAATATTCAGTTTGAGCAACCCGATAATATCTCTCCCTCTTTCAAACTTCCCACTTGGACTTTGACCCTCCCTCTTAGTGCCTCACTTCAACAACGCGTGCAAAAAATTGTCACCGATAGTGAATGCAAAACCGAGGGTCTGCTTGTCAGTACGAACCAATATAGTATTTTGTCAATATCTTTAGTATTAATGGGGCAATTTTGAAAATTGTAACATAATATTTATCAGGAGATCATATTCTGTCAAACTAATTAGGTTTTATGGCCCCATTCCCAGTAATAATGAATTCCATATATTTTCCATATTATTTGGCAATTTCTACTTTTATATAAATACGCCATTTTGTCCCCTTTCCCCCGTTGTTCAAACCGAAACCACTAGTCTGTTACGTCATAAACTGTACTATTTGGCAGGCCATGCGCTGTCTGTGTGTTTATACATTTCCCACGATGTGATTATATTAAGCGGCTTGCATGGGGCGTTTCCGCCTTTTTATTCAAACCTGCCCAACAATACTACGCGCGTTTGCATACAAATTTGTGTTGTTTCAACCAACACGTGTTAAAAGTATCACTTTTCTGTCGCTCCTCTCTCCCTCCCTCCAGATGAAAACCGGATTGATCGTGTCCCTATGCTCTAAATAGTTTCAAGGACGTTAGGGAAAGATAGTATTATTTATTCTTCGTTACTGTCTAACAATACCCGATGCGTTTGCAGGCGGGGCGAAGACGAAATCTCACAACTCCACTAATTTTTATTTCTACATTATTTTAACTATACAAATACTACAAATGGGATCGGTGTATCAATGTATATCATCACATAGACAAACATAAAGGTATGTTTTCGGGCACTTGTAAGAAATAAAGAAGTAGAAAACTAGACAACAGAAAAACAACAGACGTGAGTGGCTTACCCAGGACTCGAACCCAGGACCTTCTGAAAACATACCTTTATGTTTGTCTAATATTTATATTCTCGTGTAGTTACATAGGGTATAAGCGATTCCGCGCTATATCGAACCGCGTTATATTGCGCCTACAGTATATTTTTTTCAAAGACTCGTAAAAATTGCTCGCATCTCTGTCAACATTTTCCAGTTATTGCGCTTGATTATCCACTTAAAAAATTTTTTAAAAAGCTAAAATAAAAAAAAAAAACAACTAGAAAAATTCTCTGGAACTATTAAAGACAGGTAAACAAAAGACATCCATGGAACATGCACAGCCTACCCCCGGTGATTACGCCACCGTTGCTACCTTAATTATGAATTCCACTCAAAATGGTGAACGGAGATCAAGACAATGGACGCGGAGATTTCTCCAGGGACCAAGTCTACCTGCAGAAATCAGCCTAGATAACGGAGGCTCCGGTCTCCCGTGTGATGTCTGAGAGATCACAGTATTCAAACATGGCCCCGGACTCTGTGACAAGCTTTTAGCGCGGCATCCATCTTTCATGACCAGTCTGCTTCATTTTACCGCCTTTAAATGCAGCACCAAGGGTGGTCACGTGACCTTAGCAGCTTCATCCGCAGGGGAATGTTGAATTTCTTTGGTTGAGATGCATTAGAAAACAAATTCTCTGAGGAATTCAGACCAGAGGAATTAAAGGGGGAAAAAACAGAAGTTAACGAATGTTTCGTGAGAGTGATGGGGAAGAATTATAAATAAAGCAGGGGTTCTTAATCTGTTTTGTGCTATGGACCGCTTTGATTGTCCGGTGAAGTCTACGGACTCCTTCTTAAGAAAAAAAAAAAAGGCAGGCTACGTAAGGTATAATATAAAGCTTTACATGCAAATAAAACATCTTAGTACAATTACAAATCCTTAAACGTAGGCTACATTTAGAGAACTTGAAATGATGGCACGTGACAGGAGGACTTGGCATGTGCTTGTTGAAGGCCTATGCTCCTTGGGGAGCGGAGGGTTATGAATGAATGATATCTAGCCCTGCTGAAATATTTTTAAAAAAAAATGTAAAAAGAATATTTCTATGCAAACATCTGTGAAAATTCGTCGAATAAAATTATATATTTTAAAGTCATATAAATTTAAAAATTATGTACTAATTCTGTTTAAATTCAAACCTAGAATCCAAAAGAAACCTATTTATGGATTAAAGGGGCCAGTGGGGTCTCAGGTTAAAAATACTTGGTTAATATTAAAGGGGCCTTGGTTAACATCTCATGTTAAGATATGTATCATCCATGTAAGGAATCCTCAGAAGAGTCCCTGACACTATCACCAGAACTGCCATGCTATGGACTCCAGAAGGGAAGTAAACGCAAGGACGGCAAAAAGCCACCTGGCGGAGAAATGTGAAGGCGGAGATGCTAACCATGAACCAGAGCTGGGGCACCACACGAAGGATGGCTGCCGACCGAGCAAAGTGGAGACAGTTTGTTGCTGCCCTACAAGACGCCACTAGGTGTGATGGTCACTGATTGCTTTGTCAGTCGGCGACTAAGGACCAAAGTGGAGACAGTTGGTTGCTGCCCTACAAGATGCCACCAGTCGTGATGGTCACTGATTGCTTTGTCAGTCGGCGACTAAGGACCAAAGTGGAGACAGTTGGTTGCTGCCCTACAAGATGCCACCAGTCGTGATGATCACTGATTGCTTTGTCAGTCGGCGACTAAGGACCAAAGCGGAGACAGTTGGTTGCTGCCCTACAAGATGCCACCAGTCGTGATGGTCACTGATTGCTTTGTCAGTCGGCGACCAAGGACCAAAGTGGAGACAGTTGGTTGCTGCCCTACAAGATGCCACCAGTCGTGATGGTTACTGATTGCTTTGTCAGTCAGCGACCAAGTACCAAAGTGGAGACAGTTTGTTGCTGCCCTACAAGATGCCACCAGGCATGACGGCCACTGATTGCTTTGTCAGTCAGCGACCAAGGACCAAAGTGGAGATAGTTTGTTGCTGCCCTACAAGATGCCACCAGGCAAGACGGTCACTGATTGCTTTGTCAGTCAGCGACCAAGGACCAAAGAAGAAGCAGAAGCTGTAAGGAGTGGATTTTAATCAATAGGTGTTTGGCTAGAATAGAAGGATTAAAATGGTATGACAAAATCACTCATGTGGAACTGGTGACACGTCCCAGTAGAGTAAAAAAAGCGGGTCGGTGGAGTGGGAGGGGGTAATACGTCTTACTAGGACAAAAGAGAAGAAAAAAACCTACTTTGAGGTTAAAAGATCTTCGTCAGGGATTGACGGGCAAAAACAGAAAGAAAAGAAAGAGAGAACTATGAAAAAAACATAAACGAAAAAATAATTGAGTAGATCGACAAGAAAAGTGGTAGTAACTGCAGAAAGTAAGAAAACAGAAAGGACCTCAGATAAGGATCAAAGAAGAAGAAGAAGATGAGTAATTTGAGGAGGACTGCATTAAGACGGTGGTAAGAGTGGAGGACACCCACTGAGACAACTATCGGATAACTTTATAAGGCAGTTCTAGCTGTGGAAATCCCAGTGCCTGAGAAATAGAGGGAGACCAAACACGCATACAGAAGACAGCTAGTGGCAGACACGACATGGATAAATTAGACACGGAAAGACATTGAACTTATGGTCCTTAAGCAGGAGGTCCTGGTATAAATTTGTTGAAGCCATATGCTCCTTGTGGAGCTGATGTGTATTGATGATGATGATGATGATGATGAAGATCATGATGATGGTGATGATGATGATGATGATGGTGATGATGGTGATGATGATGATATAGATGATGGTAATGATGATGATGATGATAATGATGACGGTGATGATGATGATGATGATGATGATGATGATGATGATGATGATGATGATGATGATGGTGATGATGATGTTGATGATGATGATGGTGATGATGATAATGGTGATAATGGTGATGGTGATGATGATGATGGTGATGATGGTGATGATGATGATGATGATGGTGATGATGGTGATGATGATGATGATGGTGATGATGATGTTGATGGTGATGATGATGATGATGATGATAATGATGTTGATGATAGTGATGATGATGATGATGATGATGATGATGATGATGATGATGATGATGATGATGATGATGATGATGATGATGATGATGATGATGATGGTGATGATGATGTTGATGATGATGATGGTGATGATGATAATGGTGATAATGGTGATGGTGATGATGATGATGGTGATGATGGTGATGATGATGATGATGATGATGGTGATGATGGTGATGATGATGATGATGGTGATGATGATGTTGATGGTGATGATGATGATGATGATGATAATGATGTTGATGATAGTGATGATGATGATGATGATGATGATGATGATGATGATGATGATGATGATGATGATGATGATGATGATGATGATGATGATGATGATGATGATGATGATGATGATGATGATGATGATGAGTAATAAAATTAATGCAACTTTAGAGTTATTTCGGTTCGTAGAAACGCCGGGAGAGAGGTTTTCAGAAATTTGGCCGGTCCTGATCCTAATGACAACATTGGCCATCTTACAAGGCGTCTGTGGCCTAATGGATATGAACGCGGTTTCATAATCCAGATATACCAGGTTCGAAACCTGCTGCAGGCGATTTGGTAGCAGATCGCTTTGTGTGGATTTTTAACAATGGTATAAGCGCCGTACCGTTCAGAAAGCAATGGCAAACTACTGAACGTAAAAATTGCCTAGAAAAATCACAAACAGCCAATAAAAGCTGGGGTTGATTGCCACGTCCTGTAAAGGATAAGCAACTAACTAACAAGGAATTATCAGAGCACCAATTTTTGGTTCTTAACACAGCTTATACCATTCAACAATAACTTGAACGAAATCCAACCACAACACACTCCAGAGTGCCAGCTATGTAACTACCCCTAAGAAACTGTTGACCACCACCACTTTAAGTGCCCAGCACTCGATGATGTTAGGAAAATGCTCCTTCCTCTCAGGCCAGATAAGTGGAATACCTTGTACGGAGAAACAAAACAACTTGCGAAAACATGCAGATATCACTACACGGCATTGGGCCGAAGGGCGACAGCCCCAAGCGCCGCTGGAACAATAACAAAAACCAACACACTTGTAAACTGTAGGTCTTCCCCTCAAAGTGCACAAGTATTTTTTAGACCAGGGTGTTGCGTGATAAATTCTCGCAACATCGTTTTATTTCAATATCTGTTTTATAACGCAAGGGCAACAACTGCTTGGAATTTATAGTCACTTTTCTCGGTAAGCATTTGTCTTCTCGCGTTGGTATCGAATGCAGTTAAGTTTGAGCTGTGGTCGTTTTGCGCTGGACTGCGCATGACTTGTCTTGCTTCTTTGTCGATCGGTTTCCGCCCACCACTAGTGGGGGTGAGCGATTTGGAATGGCGAAAGAGATGCCTCGTTGAAAAGGGGATCTCCGCTATTTTTGTTCTGTCAGGGATGTGTAGTCCTCTTATGGATATTTCGTTTATTCGGGATAATACCTCTAGTGTATTTGCACATGCCGGGAGGCGTGATATTTCTGTATTTCATGAAAGCAAGGTAAATTGACTCTTTCATTAACTCTATTGATTTTGGGTCGTGAGCGATTTCGATTCATAGCCTGTCTGCGAAAGTCGTCGTCACGAGATGTTTTCCTAGCTCACATGTCGCTGCATTGTACTGCATCGGTTGATGCAGGTACCAAGGACCATTACTTGCTACTTTGTTAAATGAACGAGGTTTGGGAAAACCTTTATTATCTAGAGGATATTTTTGAGGACATTATTTATACTTCGGCAGACGTGTCTGTCTTGCTGAAGTCAAACTAAGGAGAGTGAACTGATCTCATACATCTGGTTATCTCCTGGCTGTTATAGAAAAGGATGGAGTTTTCCACCTGACTACATTTACAGCACTATGAAATATAACATGCATCTGACTCATCATTGTAATGCTGTCTACCGTTTATTGCTGTATTGAATGTTGCTGTGATAATGACTGTTTGATGTGCCTACACATTTGCGTAACCATTTTGTCACTGTGGCGTCCACAATAAATAATGAAGAAAAACGTCAACGGCTGTTTCAAGACTCATTGACTTTATACGTCGTGAGTTTACTGACGTCCTATGTGGATTGCCCTGTTATTGTTGCATGAACATTGTTTTGACTGAACACATCTACACACTACACAAAACCAGACATGCGGATGCCATCCATCATCATATGGCATCACGCATCATTTGGTGGCCATAAGCTGGTTTGATTCTGGTACCAGCAAACACGGGGTCCCTTACCCACTTCATTTTCAACAAGAATTCATCAGCATCCTTCAAGAAATTAACATTCTTCAATACAGTCAACATCTTCAAAATTTTCAAAGTACTCGGCGTTGCCCGGTAAAAGTCAAATTTCAATTTTTTGACGGAAACAAGAATTTGACAGTACCCGGCGTTGTTACATGTTGCCGGATAACTCGGACTGCTGTTATCTTTTACGCAAGTCAAGCAAGTTGCTGCTGTCAAGGTTCCAGTGCTGTCGTTTTTTGAGAAGGTCAAGTGCCGGTTGAAACGGGTTGTTTTCTGAAGAAGGCCAAGTACCGATTTCCATCAACTTACTTTTGGATTAGAAGGTCAAGAGCCGAAACAACTCAACACACAGTATTTCAGAAGCTCTTGTACCATCGTGTTAGCAGTGGAAGCAGTTCAGATGTGCCATCATCGTTGGAGCTTCGCTCTTTAGGACGTTGATTGACATCCGTTTTTCTGCTGTTCTACGATTGGAAGCCTATAAGTTAAGTGGCCTGTTTGTATGTAAACTGTGCCCTTATACTTCTGCTGAGTCTTCTGTGTATCATCTCATTCTATATGTTATATGTTTATATGTTATTTGTATATTTATATGTTTATATTTCAGCGGGTTCTCGGTTGGGTGGTGTCTCCGTTAGATTATGCCACGTCATAGAGGTCGTCTATTGTGAGCGTTTTCTGTAGGGTTTGCAAATTTCCGATACTGGAATTTGCTAAGCGACTTCTGTTGCTATTTATGTTAGCTGTGATGACATGTTTTAATATTGTTTTCGTTATTATTTCGCATTCTTTAGTTTTGTTTTGATTTGTTTGTGTTTGTTAGCCTACTCTTGTCTATAATTTAGTTTCATACAACATTTTTGTTTATACACTGTGGTGTCATGTATTTTGTTTAATTCTATCGCAGATATCGTCACATTTTTTGTGATATTTCATTAATTTCTGCTTTATTTTTAGTTGATTTCTGCGAAAGTTTTTGTATTGTTGCTGATCTTTGTTATTGTTTACATTGTTATTGTTTACATTGTTTGTATTGTTTACATTTTCAATGTTTACATTCTGCATGTGTTTACATAGTCATTGTTTACAGTTATAGTAATTAGTTAATGGGCTATGCTAATGCACTGTTACTACTATACTGATGATAAATGAATGATGAATAGTGTCGTGCACTATTGAATGAGAAGTGCACTTATGATCAAGAATTGAGTGCTGATATTTCATATACAAGTTCTTTGATTGGAGACTTGTTTCCCACAGAGACTGGGATAATATAATGTGATGTGAATATACAAGTGCTTAATTAAGACTTGTTACACTTAGGTTTGAAATAAATTAGTTAATTATTTCAGGTTTTGGACTCATATGTTAGACAACATGTCTACATTTGAGCACTTTATTGAGCAGGGTAAATTGCTTGGGAAGACTGGTGATAAGTTAGAAGAATTTGCAACTGCTCGATATGATAAAGCAATGGAAGCTGAACAAAAGAAACTGCAGATGCAGGTGGATGAAAAAAGATTCCAAATGGAAATGGAAAAACAAAAAAGGGAATCAGAAGCTGAGGAGAGAAAACTCCAGCTACAGCTAGAAGCTGAAAGACTTCAAAAAGAGGCTGAGAATAAAAGACTTGAAAAAGAGGCTGAGAATAAAAGACTTGAAAAAGAGGCTGAAAATAAAAGACTTGAAAAAGAAGCTGAAAATGAAAGACTTCAAAAAGAGGCTCAGGCTGAGGAAAGAAGATTACAGAGAGAGTCTGATGAGAGGAAAGAGAAAGCAAAAATGGAACATGAAGAAAAGGTCTTAGCTTTAGAGTTGGAAAAATTGAAATTGACAAGCATGAGTAATGGTAATGATTCAAACAAGGGTTCATCTTCTGGTAAGGCTAATAATGATACTTTTAAGATTAAGTTACCAACATTTAGTCCTTCCAGCGATGACATAATGTTCTATCTGGACAGATTTGAACAAGCATGTACAGCTCATAACATAGACAAAGCAAAATATGTTTATCAGTTATCAGGGATACTGACAGGTAAAGCTCTAAGTATATTAAATATGGTGGATGAACCTGACAAGAACAATTATGAGGTTGTCAGGGCCGCTTTGTTAAAGAAATATCAGCTTAACGAAGACGGCTATCGTCTACAATTTAAAAACATGTTACCTGAAAATGGAGTTGAATTCTCCGAGTTTATTGCAAGAATACGCATTACTTTCTCACGATGGGTTGAACTATCTAAGACGGAAAAAACTTATGAAGGACTTATGGACTTAATACTTAGAGACAAAGTCATGTCGTCTGTCAATGAGTCTTTCCTTGCTTTCCTTCATGAACGTAAACCTAAAACAATAAAAGAAATGGAAGATTTCTGTTGCCAATACGTAACTGCGCACCCACACATAACCATGGGTAACTCTAAGGTGAAAGAAGGTTTACCAGTTGCTTCGGCAGCTCCGTATGGTCAAAACTTTGCTCGTAGATCCCAACAAAATTTTGATAGAAAGAGTAGCGGTAATTTCTGTCAAAATCATGGAAATCAATTTCATGGTGATTCTTCTTCGAAGAATTGGAGACAACCTGATAGTACTCGTTACTATCACCCTAATAATTATAGCATTTCAAAAGAGGATATGGTAATAGAGGTTATTCCTGCCGAAGACCTCAAAACCAAACAAATAGATGTTCGCATCAATGTGAACATGATAGTAATCGTGGAAACTGGAATTCGAACCAGTATAACAATTACAATAGAGACAATAATAACTGCAGAGATAATAATAACTCTGATAACTTCAGAGGTAATAATAGTCGGGGTAGATCTCAACACAAAAAAAAGAGATATCAGCAGGCTAATGCTGTACAACAGGAAACTGAGGCAGCCTGTAATCATGTTGTTGATAGTAAAAACTTTGACGCTGTCACTAGTTCTGCTTTTGACTTTGAGAGAGCAAACAAATGTCCCCAATGCAGTACTTTATTCGAACCGGGTACCATAACTACTTTGAGTTGTGGTCACCCACTTCCCGCTCTTCCTGCTGCTGTTGCGCATGACGGGAGGGGTTCTTTAATTCTACATAAGGGTCTTGTTAATGATACTCCGGTCTCACTACTTTTCGATTCCGGATGCACCACTATTGGTGTTAGACAATCGCTTGTAGATCCATCTTGTGCTACAGGAAGGGTTATTAAATGTGTCACATTTGGCGGCACTCTAGAAAAATATCCTACTGCTGTAATTCGCATTGCCACTCCTTTCTTTACTGGAGATGTGCATGCTTGTCTCTTACCTAATCCTATTGCGGACCTTATTATTGGTCGTATTCACGGAGTTAGGGAGTGTACCCCACAGCAGATTGCTGCTTGGGAAGATAATAACATGCAAGCTACAAATGCAGTAGTTACAAGAGCACAAGCTCTACAAACACCCGAAACTTCACTGAATAGTGATAATGAAGTTGATAGCCAAGATAGTCACTTAGTGATCACTCGTGACTCTTTCATAAAATTGCAAGAAGAAGATTCTTCTTTAAAAAAATTCTTCGTTCTTGCGAAGAAAGGTGATCCGAATCAGGATACAAATAGAAAATCTTGGATTGCAATGAGAAACGGCGTACTTGTACGTATGGTACAAGATTCGGCTACGTCGGCACATTCGCAAATTCTTGTTCCCAAGAGCATGAGAGTCCAAATATTGCAACATGCTCATGACTCGCAATGTGCTGGACATATGGGTTTTGCCCGTACGAAGTCGAGAGTCCTTGCGGCTTTCTTTTGGCCTTTTGTCAATAAGGACATTCGTATTTACTGCCGATCATGCAAGGTATGTCAGGAGGTCAAATCTAGAGGACCACGACATGCTGCGCCTATCCAGGCTGCTGACATTCCTATTCGGCCGTTTCAGAAAATGGCCATAGATATTATTGGCCCTTTTAAGGTCAAGTCGGCCAGAGGACATCAGTTTATCCTTACATGTGTCGATATGTGCACACGTTGGCCAGAGGCTATTCCTCTTAAGAGCATATCTACTACAGATATCGCAGATGCTCTTTGGTTGATATTTTCTCGCTTGGGGTTCCCCAGAGAAATATTGTCAGACCATGGCACTCAACTCATATCTGACACTATGTCACAGGTAATGTCTACCTTACATATTGAACGATCTCTCAGTAGTATCTACCATCCTATGTCTAATGGGTTAGTTGAGCGTCTGAATAGAACGCTCAAGACTTTGCTTGGTAAGATAACTGAAGATCATCCTCAAGATTGGGACAGGGTTTTACCCGCGGCTCTCTTTGCCTATAGAGAAGTCCCTAATGAACACACAGGATTTTCTCCCTTCGAACTTGTCTTTGGCGCGCGTCCACGCGGCCCTATGTCTTTATTACACGATCTCATCACTGCCGATGATATTAGCGATGAAACTCAATCCTCATATGAGTATGTCATTGCTCTTAGACAAAAGATCATTGAGGCATGTAAGCTAGCAACTGCTTCATCAGAAATTGCTAAAGAGAAGGCAAGGCAGTTTGCTAACAAGAATAGATGTCTACGACAACTTTGTCCAGGTGACAAAGCATTCGTCCTACTCCCCAGTAGGGAAAATAGACTTCTTATTGCATGGAAAGGTCCGTATGCAATAGTCTCTCGGATTTCCGATGTTGACTATGTGGTCGATATTGATGGAAAGCATAAAACTTTCCACATAAACATGCTTTCGGAATTTCACGAACGTCCGGACTATTTGCTGCCTATTTTCCAGGCAACGGATGATGCTCCTGCACCTCACGGTCATTATTCATCCCTGTCTGTCATTCAGGATGAGGAAGCTACCTTCTCTGATGTCAACCTTCCCCTTCCAGTGGTTCCATTACATTCTACGGAATCTTGGAAAAACGTTTCTGTTTCTCCTAATCTTTCTGGTGACGAACATCGACAAGTCTCGTCGATGTTACAAACATTTCAGGATGTTCTCACTGACATTCCTGGACACACAGATGTCATAGAACATGACATAATTCTTACCGACAATAATCCAATTAGGGTTAGGCCGTATCCTATTCCTATACACTTTCAGTCGCAAGTGGAAAAGGAATTGGATGAAATGATTCAATTAAATATAATTGAACCATCGACTTCACCATATTCTTCTTCCATGGTTATTGTCCGGAAGAAGGATAAGAACATACGAATTTGCGTTGATTATCGCAAATTGAATCAGGTCACAAAGTTCGACGCTGAACCGATGCCTTTGTTAGAAGATCTACTGATTAGACTTTCTAATTCTAGATTCTTCACTAAACTTGACTTGTCTAAAGGTTATTGGCAAGTGCCTTTAGCAGAGCATGCCAAACCTCTTACTGCTTTTTCTACACCTAGGGGTCTATTTCAATGGAATGTTATGCCTTTTGGTCTCATGAACGCCCCTGCCACTTTCGTTCGCATGATGCGTCGAATTCTGTCACATCGTTCGGATGTCATCGCATACTTAGATGACATCTGTCTCTTCAGTGATACCTGGGAAGATCACTATTTAGGGTTATATGACTTACTGTCCACTCTACGTGAGAATAATTTGACAGCAAAACCTTCTAAAGCTTTTGTTGGTTTTGGTGAAAATCTCTTTCCTGGGTCATCGTGTTGGTCATGGTCTCTTGAAGACAGAAGACCACAATACTTCCAAAATACTGAACATCTCTGTTCCTAAAACGAAGAAACAAGTTAGGAGTCTCTTAGGTTTAATTCAATTTTATGGGAGATTTATTCCAAATTTATCTTCGATCATGGCACCTCTATCAACATTGTTGAAGAAAGGTTCGCCTAATCTGGTCCGTTGGTCTGAAGAATGCCAATCTTCACTAGACCAAATCAAGAATATATTTTCTTCTCCTCCCATCTTAAGATTACCTACTCTTGATAGGACTTTTGTTCTTCGGAGTGATGCTTCATCCACTGGGATTGGAGCAGCACTGATGCAAGAATATGCAAATACTCTGCATCCTGTTATGTACATTTCTAGAAAACTAAATGCGGCAGAGAGGAACTACTCGGTTTTAGACCGTGAGTTGTTAGCGATGGTTTGGTCAATTCTAAAGCTACAAAGATTCCTCCTGGGCGCACATTTCATTCTAGAGACTGATCAGAAAGCTCTTACAGCTATTCAGACTAAGAATTTGAAGAGTTCGAGATCCACTCGATATGCTATAGCTCTTCAACCTTTTCACTTCACGGTACGAGCTATCCGTGGTGCGGATAATGTGATGGCTGACATTTTGTCTAGATGCCCACATGACTCCAACTAATACTTCTGTCCTATATTTCCATATATTACAGAGTCATAACACACCTATATTTCTACAATAGATTAGCACATCTGTACTTACTTTATATGTACACACTATCGTGCTTTGTTGTCATCTTCTTCTGTTCGTTTTTTAAAAATGATAGAGGAGGACTGAGTAGTTAATATAAGGGCCGTTAGTTTACTAAACAGCCACAATTATTAATAATGTATTGTACCTTATGAAGCATATTAGTTATTAATTAGCATTATATTGCTTGTACTTTCTCAGAATGTCATTGTTGAGCTGAGGACTTACCTTACGAGTTCTAGATTGTGTACTTACCCTCGGAATACCAGAGCATATGTCCTGGATCGTCATGTAGTTTAACTTTACTATGTACTTATGTCATTACATGTCAAAGAATGTACTATTTAAATTTTCCTATCAGATTTGTACATCCATTTTTAAAGACAATATTAGAGTATGCTTTTTAATGATGATTATAGTAACTTGCATACGTATATTGTGTTTACATGCTAACGTGATGTGTGTTGGTGACACCTCCCCGATGTGAATATTTTTTGAGACATATTTATTTTTCTGTTGAGGTATATCCTCACCAGACACTCTATAATTAGCCTATTGTTTGGCAATTTAGTTAATTATCAGCGCATAATTCGTGCGTTTTGAGCCGCTTATCGCTTGCTCTTTGATATTGGAAAAAAAAAATATGTTCCACATTTTTTTTTTATCGGGAGGAGGTGGTGGTATGTTGCGTGATAAATTCTCGCAACATCGTTTTATTTCAATATCTGTTTTATAACGCAAGGGCAACAACTGCTTGGAATTTATAGTCACTTTTCTCGGTAAGCATTTGTCTTCTCGCGTTGGTATCGAATGCAGTTAAGTTTGAGCTGTGGTCGTTTTGCGCTGGACTGCGCATGACTTGTCTTGCTTCTTTGTCGATCGGTTTCCGCCCACCACTAGTGGGGGTGAGCGATTTGGAATGGCGAAAGAGATGCCTCGTTGAAAAGGGGATCTCCGCTATTTTTGTTCTGTCAGGGATGTGTAGTCCTCTTATGGATATTTCGTTTATTCGGGATAATACCTCTAGTGTATTTGCACATGCCGGGAGGCGTGATATTTCTGTATTTCATGAAAGCAAGGTAAATTGACTCTTTCATTAACTCTATTGATTTTGGGTCGTGAGCGATTTCGATTCATAGCCTGTCTGCGAAAGTCGTCGTCACGAGATGTTTTCCTAGCTCACATGTCGCTGCATTGTACTGCATCGGTTGATGCAGGTACCAAGGACCATTACTTGCTACTTTGTTAAATGAACGAGGTTTGGGAAAACCTTTATTATCTAGAGGATATTTTTGAGGACATTATTTATACTTCGGCAGACGTGTCTGTCTTGCTGAAGTCAAACTAAGGAGAGTGAACTGATCTCATACATCTGGTTATCTCCTGGCTGTTATAGAAAAGGATGGAGTTTTCCACCTGACTACATTTACAGCACTATGAAATATAACATGCATCTGACTCATCATTGTAATGCTGTCTACCGTTTATTGCTGTATTGAATGTTGCTGTGATAATGACTGTTTGATGTGCCTACACATTTGCGTAACCATTTTGTCACTGTGGCGTCCACAATAAATAATGAAGAAAAACGTCAACGGCTGTTTCAAGACTCATTGACTTTATACGTCGTGAGTTTACTGACGTCCTATGTGGATTGCCCTGTTATTGTTGCATGAACATTGTTTTGACTGAACACATCTACACACTACACAAAACCAGACATGCGGATGCCATCCATCATCATATGGCATCACGCATCACAGGGGTGAAAGGAGAGTTCAACATTTAGAGATTAACTAATCCAATCTATGAGTTAATGCACTAGTTGCTATTTTGTCCATAGACGGCGATCACACGCGTAATCTTGTCACTCGGACACTTCTACACTTCTATACATATCCTTACTTACTTAGTCGTTCCCCTTCTACCGTGAGGTGTACAGGTTTGGAAGAGAGAGCGCCAGACTATCCTATCGGCTGTCTTCCTCCTGGCCTGGTTCCATTCTAGTCCTCGGTCCTTCAAAGATTGTCTAATGTTGTCCTCCCAGCTGACCTATACATACCCACGTACATATATATATATATATATATATACACTACATTATCATTTCCATTGAATTATTAGACGTTAACAATGTTACAATTGTATTAGTCCATCACCATCACCCTTCAACTTCCCAAGGAACATTGGCCTTGAACAAACTTATTCCAAGTCTGACTTTCCCGTGCCATCAGCTACATGTCTTTTATTGTCTTCCTCATCGTTCTTAATTCTGTTTCCAATTCTCTTCACCATGTGTTTTTTTTATATACCTCTGCTTCTTTTGCCACGTGAATTCCAGAACAGAACTGCACAGGTTTCCTCAGTATATGTCATGTCCTTCGCCATCGTCTTCTTCACATCTCTTGGACCACTGACAGTTGTCTGATTGTTGTCATCAGTTCTACATACAGCCACAATTTAAGAATAAAGATTCGAAATGAAGAAAATAATAATGTTTTTAGTTGTCTGAACAATGCTGTGCTACTCTGAGAATCTCTCTCTATAGCTATTCCTGAGTTTTATTCCCTCCTCCTCGTGACCAACACATCGCCTTCCTTCACAAGACGGCGGGCAGAAGACAATACTGTGCCAGGCACAGCATTCACATTCTCTACGCACAGGGCCCCAGCTCTCGCGCACATCACTCATACATTATGTGGCCAACATGAAAGCGGCTAACATTTTCAAAACTCGGATTCCGTCACCGGATTAACATCCCTCGCCACTGGTCTCGTTCCGTGCGTCTGGATGCCATCACAATGCTGTGTCGGGATGCTAGCATCGATTTCGGTGGTCGCTGTAAGCTTGGGGTTGGTGGTTGCGTGAGTATGGAAGCATTGTGCTGCTGAAAAGAAAATGCCAAGAGAGTAGAAACAAGAGCGATGTTTAACTATTATGGAGTACCTATGAGAGCCATGTAGATTGTAAAGCATGAGTCGACTATGCATAGTTTCAGGGTAAACATTAAGGTAAAGGTAGTTCCATCGCAGAAAATGGGAGTGAAGTGTTAAAGACTACACCATATTAGGTCAAGATTTTTATGAAGTGGTGTGATCAGTTCCCTGCCTAGCTGTCTCTGCCTTCCCTAACTCACGAGCAGAGTCAGGTACCCATTTACAGGTAGATAGCTTCAGTGGACTAGCATTGAAATTTAAAAAATAAAATTGTAAATACCGAAAAAATTAACGAAATAATTGAAAAACACAAGAAGTAAAAACTAAATTTAACCCATCTGAAGTTCAGTATCAAAAGAAAAAAAACTAAATATCAATCCACATCGCCCCAGTTTTCACCAAAAATATATAACATAACAAGCAGTGGCGGCTCGTTTCTAGGGGATTGTTGGGTCCATCTCCATCAAAACTTAAAATAACTAAAACCTTTCTCTATATTTTAATAGTGACATCAAAGATTCTCCGTAAATGTATTATAATCCTCATGTGTCGTCGTCCTCATATCGTCCCTGAGCCCGTGGAAATGACCACCCTCGACAAATAGAAGAACTGTTCGAAATAATTTATGTTTCACAAATCCTGTATAACAGGTAATTAACGTTGAGTAATTGTAAGGTTAATTATACATTTTATTTACTTTTTTCCAATTTGTGAACGTATGACAAAAAAATATTTTTTGGGTCTCGTTAGTGTGATTTTTACGACGAATAACCTGTACTTTTTATGCTGTTATTGTAATCTTAAGAACTTTGCTGTGTTATGTGTTTGCCTCCGTGTAACTACTCAATTATATATAGATATCCCCTCAAGCCAAAGGGCATTGCAGCCGCCACTGATAACAAGTATAAATAATCTTCTATTTTATGGTAGTACTACGCTGGTTTGGCTATGTCCGCTGCATGGAAGATGGTCGAATTCCTGAAGATATCTTCTATGGAAAACTAGCAGATGGCAAAAGAACGGTTGGGGGACCGCAGCTGAGGTTCATAGATGTGTGCAAGAGAGACATGAGGGCACTGGACATAAATCCAGCAGCCTGGGAGGAAGAAGGTGCCGATCGCACCAAGTGGCGAAGCTCCCTATGACGCCACCTCAGATTGGGCGAACAGAAGCTCTCACAACAAACAGAAGAGAAGAGAACACGCAGGAAGTAACATCAGGAACAAAAACAGCTGAGGTCGTACACCTCAGGGGCGCATTCCCATAGTCAGTTATGACTGAAGGGACTACTCCTGCTACTATTTTATGAGAATGTGGCGAGTGAGAAAGACAATTACTCACGCACAAAATCAGAAAGTTGCATTTACGCATTAACTGGCGAAGAAGAGTGGTGGTAATGTCATATATGAATTGGGTATCATTATCTTCTTTTTGATTCTTACAGAGCATGAAGTCACAACTGCAGTTGGCCCATTCTTGTCGGAAGTGGATGTCACGGGACAAGAGGGATAGCATGAAGTTGTTCAAGATCTGATCTCCTTATGCAGCTCAAAGTTAATGATGATGACGATAATGATGATGATGATGGTGATGGTGACGAAGAAGAAGATGTTGATAAAAGAAAGACAACAGAAAAATTGAGATCGTTTTCAGCAGCTTTTTAAGGTAAAATTCTACTTGATGCTTCAAGATATCATGACCACTGAGCATTCAATAAATTCAGCAAAAATCAATTCTTTCTACCACATATGTACCCTACATATAACCAAAAGACCTTTTGTCTAGGTTAAGGAGGTTCGCCTTGCCAGAACGAGGCATAAATCTTAACCGGTGTTAATTGGTATGTCATTTTATGATAGTTTTTTTTGTGTTTAAGACTATTATTGAAATAACCTTCTACCACAGGACTGTATTGTGCGCATTGAAGACGTTCAAAAAGGCATAAAACAAATGACTTCTCATTTGTTGTTTCAAAATTTGCCAATCGAAATGATAAATGGTAGTTTGGGGCATGTACATTGTAAAGTGTTTGAGGGGATTGGTGTCTTTGGAGCGGAGGCTATTTGAAGACGGAGTATTATGTAAATAAGCGAGTACTGTTACAATTTTAGGATCGTACAGGGTTTGGAAGCTTCAGAGTAAGTTAGTAAAGTGGGGGAACAAGTTTTATAAACCATTTGTACTGTTATACGGCCAGGAGGAAGACAACCGATAGGATAGTCTGGCGCTCTCTCTTCCAAACCTCTACACCTCACGGTTGAAGGAGAACGACTAAGTAAGTAAGTTGTACTGTTATACTTGGAGCCGCGGTAGCATAGTGGCTAGTGCACTGGCTTCCTAGCGCAGTAGTCTATGGTTCGATCCCCAGATGACGCGGGAATTTTTTTAGGCCACAAACGGCTCCTGGGTCGACCCAGTCCCAAATGGGTACCAGAGCAACTCTGGGAAGGTTAAGGCGGCCGACGTGATGCCAACTACATCACCCCTCGTGTGCCGACGGTCAAGATAATATGGTTCTTACACCATATTCCCAATATGCCTCAATGGGCATTAAAAAGCAAAAACTGAATGTCATATACATTCTATTGCACAAAATTTTTTTTTTATAAATAAATTTTCCCCTCGTTTTGGCCAGGCGCGTCCCGTTCAACCTAGTCGGTTATATTAGGGCGCATGTCCAAATATAAAAGACCTTCAGGTCTGTTGTTTATATATTGCACAGAAGAAAAATGGATGGTCAGTTGTTACACGTGATCAGCAATTCGTCATGGATGGTCAGTTGTTACACGTGATCAGCAATTCGTCATGGATGGTCAGTTGTTACACGTGATCAGCAATTCGTCATGGATGGTCAGTTGTTACACGTGATCAGCAATTCGTCATGGATGGTCAGTTGTTACACGTGATCAGCAATTCGTCATTCGTTTCAAATAAAATTAAAATAAATAAAAAAATATAAGGGTCAGGGTGGATAACAGTATGGTGTCAGCTTCTAATTCTAAAGGTACCTGGTTCGCTCCCAGTACAGGGACTATAATTGATAAATATTTTTTTACAGTACCAATGGTACCTAATGATGCCATACTTCTCCTTGATCTCCTGGGTAGTGAAATAATGGCGAAAAATAGGAGCTTTCCGTGTGCAAGTTGCGCACGTTAAAATCCCTTGGCAGTTGTAAATCGTTAGGAGTAGGCCGCACGGCCCCTTCTCTGGCAAAATTTAAATATTAAGAAACCTACTCATCACAAAAATATTTATAGAATGTGTGATTCCTGTATACAGACATTGGGATCTTCTCCGGTACCATGTAGTTCGTGCACTGTGCTGAGATCTTCCTTTGCGTGATCTAAGGAAGGAGATCTGATGGAGTTGTCCGTATGCTATGAAGATAGTCCTTAAAATCAAATCCAAACCAAACAATAACAAATATATAAATTATGAACTATAACATAAATTGTTTGATGACTTATAACTGAACTGACCATGCACTTTTTAAATATGCAACAGAAGTATTATTTCTTGTTTTTCGGTGCATTTAGTTTCAACAAATATCATCATCATCAGCTGCCATCTCCACAACGAAGGTTGGCTGTAATGGATCTCCAACGTCTTCTGTCTCTTGTCTTGGTGGTGCACTCTGATAGACTCTTTCCTGTCCATCTCTTGATGTTATCTTCCCACTTATAGCGCTGTCTTCCCCTTGCACGTTTGCCTTCAACTCTCCCTTCTTTTATGGTCTTCTGCAAGGTGTTATGGCTTTTTATGTGGCCAAAGTATTTTAGCTGCCGAACTTTGATCTCCCTCATTAGTTCTCTTTTCATACCTAGATTTTCTAGGACCTCCTTATTTGTTTTCTTCTCTTTCCATGAGATACGCCTCATTCTTCTATATATCCACAGTTCAAGAGCCTCAATTCTTTCTTCCAAATGCTTATTCATCGTCCGTGTTTCTACACCATACAGTAATGCAGAATATATATAACACTTTATGATTCTCAGTTTAGAAATACAGTTTACAAATATAGAAGCTCTTAAGTCTTCCCTTTAATTGCTTTATTATACCCCATCCCAACTAACATAATTACCGATGTATGTTACGTCGGTCGGTCTCACTCAAAATAGTAACTCGCGCCAGAAAAAAAAGTGCGCAACACACGTGTGCAACTTGCTCGGCGTGAATGTTATATAAAACAAATACTTTGGTATTTTTTGTGTTTTTTTTTTTCTTTCACGAAATTAGTAGCGCTTGACAAAGATAAGTGCATAAATATTGGTGTGCATGAGCCCTCACCCGATGTACAAATCATGAAAACTTATAAGTTTTTGTTAAAACCACTTATTATCAGGGAACACTCTTTGAAAACAATCCACGCACTTTCACACGAAATGTTGTCATCAAAGAACTTTTAAATTGAATCTAAAATAACATAATTCTCGCCGTGTGTACGTTGGTCACAGCTGAGGAATGCAACTGTGTTGTAAAATTGTATTGTTACCATTATATATACTCTACCGAAAATAGTTATAATCAACAAAGAAAAGCGTTCAAATGACGGTGTTCATGAACAGTTTGATTACACTGTATAATGGAAAAAAACCAAAAACACACTAAGAATGTACTTCTATCTGCTCATCCGGAATTGGAAACAGCACACTATAATTAAAAACCCGTCAAGTTTGACGGGTTATTGCTAGTTAAGCTATAGTTGAACATTAATTTTTCAACATCGCTGTCACTTCCGTCTTTGAATAGAATATACTGTTTTAACTGTAAGTAAACGTCTAATGTAAAGCTTACAAGGAAGTTTGATCATTACTAAAGCTGTGTTTGAAATAAACTACCGGTTGACCTAGTTGTTCGATGAAACACATTGATTTAATAGGCACATCACTATTCCTCGCCTAACGCTCGCCCCTTTAAATACAAAATACAACCTATCCTGACATTCATTATTTCAGGTACTTTAAAGTCCGTGCTTAATGGAGTTATTTTCACATTATGTTATTTTTTTAAGTTTAACTGATATGTATTTATGTATGTATGCATCGACACATGTATAAATGTACGTACGTATGAGGTGTGTGTGTGTATATATATATATATATATATATATATATATATATATATATATATATATATATATATATATATATATATATATATATATATATATATATATATATATATATATATATATATATATATATATATATATATATATATATATATATATATATATATATATATATATATATATATATATATATATATATATATATATATATATATATATATATATATATATATATATATATATATATATATATATATATATATATATATATATATATATATATGTGTAGCACTCTATTTATGTGAGTTTCATTTACGCGAATTCGCACATACGCGCACCATTTATTTTGGCATTTTTTGTTTTATGTACGCGCCATACTAGAAGTTACGCGACCCGATATTTAGACACTAGAGTAAAAGCCCGTCATAAGATGGGAATTAAATTCAAAAGCAACAATACCTAACGGCAATTTTACTTATTCAAAAGTATTTTTAACAACCACTGTGCATCACCACAGTACACGAACTACGTAGCAGCAGCAAGGATCCCAATGTGTGTATACGGGATCACATATTCTATAAATATTTTTGTGCACACCGTCGATTGCGCATTATTATTTGGTAAGTGTTACTATTTTCGGGAGAGTACATATAAGGGAAACATTACAATTAATGTCTATAGCACGTATCACTAGCTTTTCCCTCAAACAAATGTAATTATCTGATTAACCGTCGAACGTATTATTGCCATTTTTTGCATACGATGTTACATTGGGTTACACCCAACAAATATATACTTTATATCTGTGCATCTTGTCCAGTTACCATAAACGAATGAAATCCTTTGATCTTTGTCGGCATACTAATTATTGTGTATCGAGAAAAGAAATTTTACCACTTCCGTTTTATGTTCAAGAAGTGCAATTTCACGCAATTTCACGCTAAAATCATGTCATTTGTATGATAAACCGTTCATGTGCAAATGAGGTCGTATAATTTACTGTATACATTTCAAAATGTGTGTGTGTGATGTGTGTTGTTGGCAAGTAGACTTTTGATATTATATCGCAAAGAAACGAAAATTGAAACCAATGGCTATATTTTAATGAAAAATTTTATTTCATAGGGTCTATACCATTTCAAATTCACACACAAAATTTCACATATATGCGTTATATATTCGCTGAGATATAGCATTTTGAAGTTGGGCGAAGCTAGTGAAACGTGCTATAACTGTCAACCAAAGTTGCATCCCTTAACGTTACGCACTGACAGAAAAATCTGGGATTTTATATATAGGATTTTTACAGTTTTTTATCTACGCGCACACGGGAGAGCGAGAGCAAGATGATTACATTATCCAAGTTGATTCCCACGTTTTCAGTCTCGCTGTACGACCTAGAACTAAGTTTTCTGTGTTTTATCAATGTGCTAGTGTATGTGTGTATTTCATGTACTATAGATTGAACTAACAGATGCTTAGCTGTATAGTTTTCATTGTTACTTAATATTATTAGTGAAATGAATAAATTAACCATGACCTCTATGCGTGCAGCACGAAATAATGAAACTAACAGTCAGAAGGAAAATGATGGAATGTGCTGCTCCTCACCAAGAAATCCTTCGTGAGCAGAGAATGTTCCAAACTCAAACAGTTCTAGACACCTTCTTCATGAATCAATTCATTGCTGCATCGACTGCTTCTCATTCAGATAACTCAACACCCCACCCCTCGTTGAATTAGAAGTTGCTGAAGATAAAGAATTTAATGTTCCAGCCCTGCCGATGTTGAAAAACGTATTTATTTTTATTATTATATACGGTATTGGTGGAGTGCATCGCCTTTCTTTACATTATTTGAATGAGAAACTCATGTTCCATTTACGCGATGGTCTCAGGAAAGCATACATCGCGTAAGCAAAGAACTACCTGTGTATATATATATAACCGCTGTTGCCAACTTCTGTTACATGAATTAGACAATACAAACTTCTGCATCCTGTGATTCCCGCCTGTGGTTACTCTCTCTTTATGGTACCTTTCCTTTTCCCCCCAATACGTCCCTCTCCCGGCTGGTCCTATATTGTTCCTTCGTAGGGACATATAAGGTTATATGTTTACATCTGGACCATATGAGGTTATATGTTTACATCAGGGCCATATGAGGTTATATGTTTACATCAAAGGCGGACTGAGCGGTGGGTTTTTCGGACACTGCTCAAGCGGCCCACAGAAGTATGGTTCAGCACCTCTAACCTCTACATGTGGAAATGATAATCAGTGGCCAATGACCCGTTTTTTGCCCCGGAGCCCCGACCACCGTCATTCCGCCCCTGGTTTTCACAAATTTTAACAGGTGTCCTGTGCCCTGTTACATCACTATCTATCTATCTATCTATCTATCTATCTATCTATCTATCTATCTATCTATCTATCTATCTATCTATCTATCTATCTATCTATCTATCTATCTATCTAATCTCTTTCTGATTTCTTCAGTAGGTTTACTAATTCTTGTCTGTTACGTTTTAACCATTTTGTGGTTTATTTTTAACATCAAATTTAGATAGACACTTTTGTAAATTAGAACACAACAAATTGTCACAAAGCCAAATCTATTTTTGTCCACGCAATATCTAAAACTCCGTCAGTTCATTCATTAACGTGAAGCTCATACAGACTTTGAAAAGATAAGTTTTTTTTCCTCTTGTTCCTTGTTAGACACATCTTTTTTTTTTCAAAAATAAAGCTTTGTTTCATCTTCACGAAACTTTGTAATCCTATGCACCTTTCAGCAGTCACGTCTTCAACTCCGTGTTACCAAACTCCTTGGCAAAATATTTGCTCGTGTAAGTCATTCGGTGCAGTTGTTCGAGCGAATAGACTCGGATTATTGACTTTGTCCACGTTTGAAAGAAGGAAAGGAAGGGGAAAGGGGAGAGAAGAAGTAAAGATAGTCTTTCCTCGACTCGTTCAATTGAAATTTGTCAAGTCATGTATCTAGAGCTGTGCACGATCACATATTTTTCAACTCATAGTCATGTATTTCCACACTGAAAAGTGAAAATATGCTATCCAAAATAAAGAACCTCTTAACTTGTGATTGTTTACTAGTTCAGTTTTACCTTCGTTTCCTCTTGTGACGTCAAACGGTTTGAATCAGTTTTAGTCCAGTTGAAGATCTGTGTCACTCTCTTTTTTTTTTTTTTTTTTAAATATCAGTTTTGTGTCCTTTTGGCGAGGCGCCCACTTTCAATTCTAGACACAAGGTCAGTCGGTTACATTAAGGCGCATGCTCAAACATAAAAGACGGTGAGTTTAATCCAGGTTCGGCTGTAGGGGCTTAGCCTCACCCCAGCCAACTATTTATTTGGCCCTATATATATATATATATATATATATATATATATATATATATATATATATATATATATATATATATATATATATATATATATATATATATATATATATATATATATATATGGGAGCCGCGCTGGTATAATGGCTACAACGTTGTACTGGCGACCAGGTGTTCATGGTTCAAACCCGGCCGTCGGCGTTTGAAGAAATGTTTACGACCGGAAATTTGACTGAATAATCTGAACGGCTCCTGCACATAAATCCCTTGTGGATGGGAAGGAGCGAAGCTCCTGACCGGATTGGAAGGAAAGTCCACTGACCCCCCAGCCTCGCAATGACATGTCATTGGGCCGAAAGAGCTGGAAAGCTCGAGTGCCGCTGGTTATAGAAAAAAAAAAAAAAAAAAAATATATATATATATATATATATATATATATATATATATATATATATATATATATATATATATATATATATATATATATATATATATATATGCGCGAGTAAGGACAAGACATTTTAAAATATAAATTATCCGTTGCTCAATTTCATTTTTTCATTATGAAGAAAAAAAAAAAACGAAATAGCAAAACTAATTTAACACAGACGGAAATTCAATCGCAAAGTAAATAAATAAAATAAAAAATGAATACATAATAAGAAATAAACGAAAAACAAAAGGAACAACAATTATCACTTACGACTGATTGATTGTGTTCAAACTTTTTTGTTCGTATGTAAAACAGTTTGAGCGCTCCTGAACTTTCGCGCCAAGAGCCAGTGGGGATGACTGTGAATTGTAACTGTGAATGAGTGTTTGTTGCATCTGGCAAGCGCAAGGTTAAATATCTTCAGGATATAAAGGTAAAGAGTGGCCAAGTTTATTGAAATCAAGAGCCATTGCAGTAATTTATACAATATGAGAGCCACCGTAAAAGTTATTTGCAGAAGCGCATCTACGAACGGTATATCTAACGCAGCCCCGTGTCGTTCCCCGGGAGTCTCTGAGGAGACCAAAAAGAACAATTGCTACCCTCAGGCCTGTGATAGGAGACGACGAAAATGAAGTTGTACATGAGGCTGGTAACTGCATCATGTAAAACAAATTGCTTCAGAAACCACTGCTGAAGAGCACACACACACACACACACACACACACACACACACACACACACACACACACACACACACACACACACACACACACACACACACACACACACACACACACACACACACACACACACACACACACACACACACACACACACACACACACACACACACACACACACACACACACACTCACACGTTTTAATGCAAGATCTACATAATGGGAGCCGCGGTAGCGCTGTGGTTAGTGCACTGGCTTCCTAGCTTGGTGGTCCATGGTTCGATCCCCAGTTGAGGTAGGATTTTTTAGACCGTAAAAGGCTCCAGGGCCGATCCAGCCTCATGAATTGGGTACCAGAGCAACTCTGGGAAGGTTATGGCGGCCGGCGTGATGCTGACCACATCACCACTAATGTGCCGACGGTCAAGAAAATGTGGGCCTAACACCATATTTTCAATATGCCTCAATGGGTGTGTGACGGGATCCTTTACCTTTTACATAACTGGAACAGCTGTAATAGTAACACATACTCCACAAGAAACAAAGAAGGACATGAGGATGATATAGGCGGTGTTATTTAGTATATCCTTGGTCTACATGTCACAGCGTGCAATTTTAAATTGCCTACGAGGCAGTAAAATCTAGGGAAAAGTCAAATATTTATCCTTGTATGTTGACCTGTATTTAACTGCTAACAAACGTAAGTTAAACCCAAGCATTGGCCTATGCGTATTTACAATTAAATCGTTCTTTCATTCATTACCCTAAAAGCTCCCTTAGGAGCACATGCGTTAAACAAATTTATCCTGCCTTATGCCAGCAGCTCAAGGTCTCTCCGTTTCCTCTTTGTACTTTTCGTTTCCATCTCCAAATTCACCCCTATTATTTTCTCAATCGCTTGAACACTTTCACCAAGCTCACGTAGCCTCATTTCTGTTGTTTATTAAGTGATTGGCTTACCGGGAGATAATGACATAGACACACAAAAAAAGAGGGAGCTCCGTGAAATTCACATCAGGAGACACAAATTTACGGGAGATGTTATTTTCTATCTCTCCCTAGTTTCAGGAAGTCACAACTGGAAGACATTCCTAGAAGAAATAGTCGCTGGGAGAGCTGCACGCAAAGAACGTGTTCCCAAGCGTCACTCGGCATTGATGTATGAGGATAAGTCAGAGACTCCACTGACAGCAAGCTCCACGAAATACAAGAGGTCATCTGTAACAAAACGCAGGTCAAAGAAGAAAGAGCAAAATGGAAACATTGGTAACACATTATACACCCCCTAGCGTATTTTCTATGATGAGAATTCCATTTTTTTTTTTTTTAACATTAGCTTTTAAATCTTAATACTATTGAGCAAGACAGTAGGTTTTTTTTTTCTATTAAATTAACAACCAAACTCATCGATAACCATGCCTTATTTGGTCACCCTGTTGGTCCAGATACGAGTAAAAAAAAAATAAATATATGTATATATATATATATCTGTGTCTGTCTCTGTGTGTGTGTCTAAACATAAATGCAGAGTTGGAGTTACTAACTTTTGGATAAGCAATAGCTGATAGTCGATTGTCATTATTATATAATAAAACTAGAGAATTGCGGCTGAGAATAAGACAACCATGTAGACAGTTTTTGGGGTTGAATTCCTTCATCCTGCACCGCTTCCTACATAGGAATACTAGCATCCTATCTATTTTCTTTTTTTTTTTTTTTTTATCCTTAGCCGCCGACCGTCAAAGCAGTCAGTGGCCATCACGCCTAGTGGCGTCTTGTAGGGCAACAACAAATTGATTCCACATTGCTCGGTCGGTGGCCATCCTTCGTACATTGCCCCAACTCTGGTTCATTCTTTGCATATCAGCCTCCACAGTCCTCCGCCAGGTTGTTTTTGGTCGGCCTCTCTTTCGTTTTCCTTCAGGGGTCCAAAGCATAGCTGTTCTTGTGATGACATCGGGGTCTCTTCTGACGACTATCTATTTTACTTACTTGCATAGTCGTTCCTCTTGCGCCCTGGGTGCAGAGGTTTGCCAGAGAGAGCGTTATACTATCCTACCGGCTGTCTTCCTCCTGATCTGGTTCCAATCTAGCCATCGGTCCTTCAGAAATTGTCTAAAGTTGTTCTGCCAGCGAGCTCTGAGTCGTCCTGGAGGTCTGGATCCCTGGTTCTTAGTTTCCCATAGTTGTCGGGGTAGCTGATCTTCCATTCTGCAGACATGGCTAAACCATCGTAATTGAGACTGTTCCACTTTGGTCATCAGGGGCTGGGTTTTAAGGAGATGACGTACCGTCTGGTTGAGGACCATATCTCTTCTTGTTACTTTAACCACTTTCCGCAGATACTTCGTTTCTGAGGTTTGGAGCTGCTTTTGTGGGTTGTAGTTGTTGCCAATAACTGGCATCAATAAATCAAGACTGGAACAGAGGTAGAGCGGTATACAGTCATCTTTGTTTACTTGCCAACTTCTCTTTTACTGAGGAAATGGTTTTTTATGGCCTTATAGAGTTTCAGATGCAAGACAAATTGAAAACACTCAATGAGAGGCCACAGCAATTGGGTCTGAAAATACACAGGAAAAAGACAAAAATAATGAGAATAAATGCAGGTAATGATAACAGGGTTGAACTTGAAGAAACACCAATACAAGATGTAGAATCGTACACATATCTTGGCAGCAATATAGACAAAGTTGGAGGGACAGACAGTGATATCAAACTAAGAATACAAAAAGCAAGAGGAGCTTTCATTCCATTGGGAAATACATGGAAATCAAGAGAAATCGGATCCAACACGAAAATAAGAATCTTCAACTCAAATGTGAAGCTAGTCCTATTGTATGGCTCTGAGACATGGAGAACAACAAAGATAACAACCAAAAAGCTACAGACTTTCATAAATGGGTGCTTGCGTAGAATAGAGGGATTAAAATGGTATGACAAGGTTACCAACGTGGAACTTAGGACAAGAACTAGACAAGTGTCTACTTCCAGACTTGTAGGTTGGATTAAAGATGTGTCTCTCGTTTAGCAATCAGCAACGCCAGCTCTGAAATACAAACCTGTCTCATCTTCCAGTACCCCACTGAATGCTTTCTTGTCGTATCCTTAACATGCTTTGGTGACATCGTCCATGGGGAGTAAGAAAAGATAAGGTGACATAATATCACCCTGTCTTACAGCAGTGCAGGTCCTGAACTCATCCATCTTATGATTTGCCGTCCTAACATATCTAATCTACTGCCAAGAGGCATTCAAGTTAAGATCTTTTTACTACAACTCTGGCTATACTTGGTGGACCAAATACGGCAGATTAATGAACTCACGTCACAGCAGTATTTTTAATATTGAAGAAAATGCTGACGATGTAAATGACACACTGGGAAAATATGTGGATAGATTACAAAGTAGTACATGGTATTGATGGGATTCCCAGAGTAAGACAGGCTGACGGAGATCGAAACACACATGGAGAAATGAACTGGAGACAAAAATTGAGCGGACATTTGCGACATGGAAAGAATTGAACAGATGGCACAGAACAAGGACAACTTGAGGACAATGAATGAATGAATGTTAACAATTTTCAAATTAGTTTTCTAATTCGGCTCGTAGTCCCATAGCAGATACTAGCGTAGGGGAGTGAAGTGTTAAAGACTTCACTATACTAAGGCCAGCATCGAGATGTGGGGTGACCCGTTCCCTTCCTTTTTCAGGAAGCCACCACCAAAGAATACCACTTTCATTGTTAACTCCATGAACAACCTTCCCTAAACGTAATTTACGACATGCTTGCTTCAACGCAGTATACAACATCTTTGCTCGAGAGAGCTAATGCCACAGAAGGTAGGTTACTTATTGTATCCATTTCGAAATTATATATATATATATATATATATATATATATATATATATATATATATATATATATATATATATATATATATATATATATATATATATATATATATATATATATATATATATATATATATATATATATATATATATATGCGTTTGTGTGTGTGATGCAAATGTAAAAACCCATATGTTTATATGGAAACCTTGTAAATGCAAAAATAAATGTAAAAAAAAAAATCTTTGTTTCTAATTAATTAACTATTAATGCTAATGTAAACAAGAAAGAAATGTACGCTTGTGTAATACAAACTAGGCGCGTTCGTCTTGCTGATTTAGTAATAATTAATATAGTAAATTGTGACAGGAAATAACAACATTACCGGTTGTCGGCACACAGCAAACATTTAAGTGACGTCAAAAACAGTTGTAAGCAGACAATCTAATCTTCATGTTGCATGAAATCATATGACTTCTTACATAGAGAAGGGAAAATACTGACTTGTACGTAAATGTAGTCCCATAGCAGATACTGTCGTAGGGGTGTGAATAGTTAGAGACTTCACCATAATAGGTCCAGCTTTGAGAGTTGGGGTGGATAGTTCCCTTCCTCGCTGCTTTTTCCTTCGCTAACTCAAAGAACAGAGTCAAGTACCCATTTACATCTGGGTAGACTGGAGCTTGTTGGTACTGTGATTCGAACCCGGCACCTTTGCCGTGAGAGACCATCGCTCTAACCACTCTGCCAATCGGAAGCTCTTGTAGATAAACCTGAAAACAAAAAAGTGTAACCTGAAAAATGAAGTGATGGTAACTACATAAAGTGTCCTTAATTATTGTGCTTCTTCGTCTTCTTCCTCGTTCGTCCTGAAAAGGACGTTGGTTGCGTTGTGTCCGTTTACAGCGGAGCTGCGATATTTGCGCCTTTCGGCCCGACACATCCGACTTCAGCACAGCATTTTTTGGGACCGGGTTTGCCTTCCCTCTTCGATCCCTACTCTCTCAGCCAGACTGCAGTGATGCAGCCTGTTTCCAGGACAACCACTTGGAGGTGGAGTAGGGTCTTGGTCAGCTCTGGTTCGCTGACCCTGACGCAAGCAGTCAAGCTATGAGTCGCTGACTGCACTCATCTCGTTTGCTGCGTCTTCGGTCCCAATTCTTGTGCGATTTAGATCAATTTTGAAATTGATCGACACATTTTTGCCAAAACTTTAAAAGCCAAAATTTATCCAAATATATCTAGTAGTTCCTGAGTTGTTGTTGTTGGTTTTTTTTTTTTTTTTTTTTTTTTTTTCGAAGGTTGGATAGGTGAAAGTTAAATTTTTAGCCATGTTTTGCAATTTTGAGTTGCAAACGCACTAAACAGGCAGTGCCTTCATTCAGTGGCGTCACTAGGGTTGGTGTCACCCAGTGCGGTAACTCATGGTGTCACCCCCACCTCATCCCGTAGAGACCATACAGAATCCTTAGTAATGTTTTGTGTACTAATGTTACTCGTAAATCCGTAATTCCCGTATATCACTGAATGCAATGGCAATAGTAGTGACATAAACAATTAGCACAATTAAAATTACACCTTTAAAGCAGACGAAACCACGTGATTCGAAGCGTCATTGTAATTGGGTAATAATGACAGCTCTGACCGAAGCGCATGCGCATTCATCATCATGTGACGTATTCTTTCCAGAACGTTGTCTCCATTACAGCTGCTCTGAACGCATCCGATTCTGGGCAAGTCGACCTGCATCAGCCAAAGACAATGCATACGCATTAGAAGGTTCAAAAAGTAAATTAGTATAGAGTCTTAGCCTTGTAGGTATATTGATACAGTACATGTAAGCTGGGCTTACGAAAAATATTTTTGTGGTTGTAACTAACTACAGGAATATTAAAAAAAAACAAAAAAACAATACATCTCTGCTGAAACACTGCACACAAATTTTATAGTCATTTTGGTGTCACCCCCTCTGATGGTGTCACCCGGTGCGGCCCGCATGCCCCTCCCGCACCGCCCTAGTGACGCCACTGCCTTAATTCGATTACTTCTTCTTCAAGTACCCTGCACGCTGGTGTAGGTGATCATGTCTCACAACAACTTCCTCCCTTGTACAGTTTATCAATTCTGTTGGTGTCTTCTTTCCATACCACGACGTTAAACTGACCAGTTTCTTCTCATTTTACTGTCTTCTATCTATTTTTTCATTCAATCTTTCCTGTTGTCACAACATATATATACCAGCTTTCTTTTCCTCCTCGTCGCCATCAGCTACAGTCACCACACCGAAGGTCGGCTGCAATAGATGTCCGGCGTCTCCTGCGTCTTGTCTATATTAATTAACCCTGTCTGAAGTTGTTAATATTTTAATTTTAATTTGTAAAACGCTGAAAATTGTATTGCAGCGCAGAAATGTAAAAAGGCAGTTATGCCTATTTCTTTACCCTGATGAAATAAAGATTTCGTTCGTTCGTTCGTTCGGTGGTTGATGGTGAACTCTGATAGACTCTTTCCTATCCATCTCTTGATGTTATCTTCCCACTTATAGCACTATCTTCCCACTTATAGCACTATCTTCCCCTTGAAAGTTTGGCTTCAACTCTTCCTTCCTTTATAGTCCTCAGCGAGTGTTGTGTCTTTTTATATGGACAAAATATTTCAGCTTCCCTTCATCACATGCCCACATAACGTGCATTCTTACATTCTAATGTGAGAAAGAAGATTCTTTAGTACACTGGATTCTTTCATGACAAGTGTGATGAATTTACCGTGATACAACGTTAAAATATTTTCAATTATAAAGATAAAATGTAGGGATAAAAATAATGCGTAAGATACTAGGAGACATGCTCGCCCATGCCCGCATTTCCTACCGCCATTCAAACTAACTAGTTAGACGTGCAGACGAAACGGTTTACCCTTTGTAGACGGGAGGGAAACGGAGATCAAAAAAAAAAAAAAAAATTCACGTCACTAGTTGACACAATGTAAGGAAATGGAAAAAAAAAGACCTTAGCTCTTATTCGAAACAGTCATTTCTTGGACGTTTTTCGATACTTGGTCGTTTTATTTGAATTCAGCGGCAAACGCCGTAGAGAAGGTTCGCGAACAAATTTCAAAAAACTAAACTTGAAAAAAAAATATGGTTTTTCTTAATAATAGAGTTATGAATATAAAACCTAGCTAGTTTGATAGTGTTACGCACGGATCATTATTATTTTTCGTTTGTATAAACATTTTTCGTATGTATGATCATTTTTTTGACTGAAATGTATATTATATATATTTACAGTCAAAGGGACAGAACCCGAAATATTGATACTGCTATTTTTTAGGAGTTTACCTCCTCTTGTATAGAGACACGTTCGGTCTATAATTTCTTGAACGAAGCGTGACCACATCTCCTTATTTGGTAGTACCAGTCAACTATGGTAGATGTCTGAAAACCTGTCTTAACGCTTCTTTTCATGACCATAAAAGGCGCGACTGTGTAAGACTTTTATCTCGAATGTTCTTAGAATCGTCTTATTGTGAACGGCGACTCAGAGATTGTCGTTCTGCGCATGTCTCGACTTGGTTTTCGTTTGTTGTTCCGGCCAGCTCGGGGAGTTTAGAAATGGTCTAAGTAGCGAGCAGACGCGACCTGCGTCTTGTGATTTTCTGAGGGAAATACATTGTCTTTGTGAGTTAGTTAGCTAACTAGACTATTTCCCAGTATTATTCAAGCCTGCCTGGAGGCATATGTTCATGGTTGATTTTCCGAAATAAGGTAATTCCTCTTGTATCGAACTTTATGCTATCATCTAGAGGTTCGTCATTTTGTCGCCTTTTTGCTCGCCTGTGTGATTCAAAATGGAGAGGTACTTTGACTAGGATTAAGTCACCGGTATCTTTATACCTGAACTAGTTATATATATATGGGTCGCTCTAGACCAACAAGACTATTGTCTGTGTTCCAGGATTCGTTATATCAGAGATCACGTCCAAGTCAGATGGTTAGACTTAGAAACATTATAAAGGTCGAGCTGACCTGTAATCCATGTATGCTATTCACGTGCAGACAGTAAACGGACTGATTGTATACATCTGATCTGCTAGCATCAGAAAGGGAATATTTATTATTGTCTATGAACAGTGATGATCTGCAGCTGACACTGTTGCAGAATTTATATATATTATTTATACAGCTTCACGAACTAGAACTCTATGATTTTGAATGCTGAACTCGTTGAACTATGTTGATGATATAAATATCCTGACTGTTTTGTGGCGTGCAATAAATGGAAAAAAATTATACAACGAAGTTACCATTTCTATGACTCTACACATCATGTTGCCTGTGTTATACCCTTGTGAACTGTTCTACTACCGCATACACAGCAACATCCTAAAATCAGAGAAGACACCTACATCTTGCACTTTAATACCAGGTGTCGATAGGGGTGGCAAGTGGTCGTCAATCTTATACGGAGCTAACGTACCTGGCATTGTGGCGCACCATTATCATTTAGCCTAAATCCACCCTTATCATTTTTGGTGGCCATAGGTTGGTTTACTCTGATACCAGCTATCAAGGGGGTCAACAAACCCAGACATCATCATTAAGCTTTCAAAATTACAGTTCAACTCACTTCCTTCAAGAAAAGCTACTTTTGATGAAAGATTTTGAAAGTACCCGGCATTACTGACAGTTGTTGATATTTTGAAACTACCCGGCGCTGCTCGGCAGTATTGAAGTTTGTCTACAACTAGAAGGACAAGTACCGAGCGAATGGATTTCCTGATCTGTTAAGAAGAAGGACAAGTGCCGTAACAACTGTTCCGGTCTGAGAGGTACTGTTGCAGATTCAGAAGGTCAAGTTCAGAAGCTGTTTCCTGTTAGAAGCTCATTTCCTTCGTCATGGCAGTTTACGAGAGCAGATATGGATCAACGTTGGATCATTGTCCTAAGAATGCTGATCACATCCTGTTCTGAACTGTGCTGACGTTGTGGATACATAGAAGTTAAGTGGCCTGTTTTGTTTGTGAACTGTGCCCTTATGTTCTAGCTGAGCCTTCTAAATTCTTTCACATTTTTTGCTATTTGTTACATGTTATATGTTATTTGTATTTGTATATTTATATGTTTATATTCTGCGGGTTTTCTCGGTTGGGCGGTGACTTTCAGTAGAAGATACCACGTCACAGAGGTTCTACTGTTAGCGTTTTCGTTAGGGACTGTGCGAATTTCCTACTGTGAAATTTGCTAGCGACAATCGTTGCTATATCTGTTTAGTTGTGACGAGTTGTGCTTTATTTTTGTTTCTTGTATATTTTTTTTTTCTTTTTCTTTTCTCTCTTTCTTTCTGTTTTTTAGTTTCGATTTCGATGGTTTGTATTTGTAGGTCTCCCCTTTTCTATTATTCAGTTCTTTACGTATATTTTTGTGTATACACTGTAGCGTCATTTGTTTGTCATATCTTCGCATTTTGTCATCACATTTCTTTTTAGTTTCGCTGTTTATTTATTTGACTTATGCGAATGTTTTCGTATTGTTTGATCTTTGTTGTTGTTTACATTGACTCTGATCTTTGTTATTGTTTACATTGACTCTGATCTTTGTTATTGTTTACATTGACTTTGATCTTTGTTGTTGTTTACATTGACTTTGATCTTTGTTATTGTTTACATTGTTGGTGACCTTTGTTATTGTTTACATTGTCTTGTTATTGTTTGCATAGTTCTTGCATAGTTAGCTTTCACTATTGTTACATATATATGCTCATGCACTATTGGTCTATAGTGCACTTATCATAACTAACTGGTGGGTTTTTTGCTTATGCACTATTGTAGTGCAGTTATGATAAATAACTGATGGTTATGCACTGATTTGGGTAGTGCACTGATGATTAAGAAGTGACTTGTGATATTATTATACATTTGATAATACAAGTTGGTGTCAAGTCTTGTTTCCCACAGAGATTGGGTTAAACATAGTGATTATACAAGCACTTTATTAAGTCTTGTTGCTATTAAGATTGGAATAAGATAATTAATTATTTCAGGTTCTGTACTCACATTTTAGACATCATGTCTACATTTGGGTACTTTATTGAGCAGGGTAAAGCCCTTGGGAAGACAGGTGATAAATTAGAAGAATTTGCGACTGTTCAATATGCCAAGGCATTGAAGTCGGAAGAAAAGAAAATGAAAGAACAAACTGAACAAAAGAGAATAGATGCTGAAAATTTAAAACTGCAGATGCAGGTAGATGAAAAAAGATTACAAATGGAAATGGAAAAACAAAAAAGAGAAGCAGAATCTCAGGAGAAGAGACTTGAGGCTGAGGCTGAAAATAAGAGACTTGAAAAAGAGGCTGAAAATAAGAGACTTGAAATAGAGGCTGAAAATAAAAGATTAGAAAAACAAGCTCAGGTTGAAGAAAGAAAATTGCAGGCACAGGCTGAGGCTGAAGAAAGAAGGTTACAAAGAGAGTCTGATGACAGAAAAGCAAAAATGGAGCATGAAGAAAAACTCATAGCTTTAGAGTTAGAGAAGTTAAAGTTATTGAACGCTGGTAATGCTAATGATGCAAATAAGGTGTCAGATAAGACTAATGCTAAGGATTTCAAGCTTAATCTACCAGCATTTAATCCCTCAATCGATGATATAACATTTTATCTAGATAGATTTGAAAGTGCATGTAATGTGCATAATATAGATAAAACATTATATGTTTATCATCTGTCCAAGATACTTAGAGGTGATGCTTTGACTTTGTTGAGTATGGTAGATGTGCCTGACAAAAACAACTATGAGGTTGTCAGAGCAGCATTGTTAAAGAAGTACCAACTTAACGAGGACGGATATCGTCTTAAATTTAAAAACATGTTACCAGAAACTGGAGTTGAATTCTCTGAATTCATCTCAGGCATCCGTCTTACTTTTTTACGATGGGTTGAGTTGTCTAAGACAGAGAGTACATTTGAAGCTCTTACGGACTTACTACTTAGAGACAAGGTTATGTCTTCTGTTAATGAATCCTTTCTTTCTTTTCTTCATGAGCGTAAGCCTAAAAACATAAAAGAAATGGAAGAATACTGTAGCCAGTATGTTACTGCGCATCCTCACATAACCATTAGCAACTCTAAAGTAAAAGAAGGTCTGCCAGTTGCTTCGGCAGCACCTTATGGCCCAAATTTTATGCGTAAATTTCAGGGTAGCCAGCAAAATTTCAATAAAAAGAGTAACCGTAATTATGCCCAGAATCATAGTAATCAATTCCAGGGTGATTCTTCTTCCCAGAACTGGAGACATCCTAATACTACACGTTATTCTACTCCGGTTAACTTTAGAAATTTTCACAAAGGTAATCGGTATAGAGGAAAATATTTTTCTCAGAGACCTCAATACCAGGATAATAGAGGTTCTCAACAGTATAGAGATGGTAATGACAGTTATGGAAACTGGAACTCAAACCAGGATAAAAATTACAGTAGGGACTTTAATGATAATTGCAGAGGCAATAATGGTCGCGGTAGATCGCAACATAAGAGAAAAAAATATCAACAGACAAACTCTGTTCAACAAGAATCTCAGGGAGTAGATAAACAGGTTAATGATAATAAAGACCATAATGCTATCGGATGCTCATCTTTTGATTTTGGTAGAGCAAATAAATGTATCCAATGCAGTACTTTATTTGACCCAAAGACCGTTAGTACTTTAAGCTGTGGTCATCCTTTGCCCGCTCTTCCTGCTAATGTTGCTCATGATGGGAGAGGTTCTCTTATATTACATAAGGGGCTTGTAAATAGTAATCCAGTCTCAGTGTTGTTTGACTCTGGATGTACTACTGTCGGGGTTAGGCAATCTCTTGTAGATCCATCCTGTGCTACAGGAAAGGTCATCAAATGTGTCACATTTGGTGGCACGTTGGAAAAGTATCCTACTGCTATAATACACATTGCTACTCCTTTCTTCACGGGAGAGGTCCACGCGTGTCTACTTCCAAACCCTATTGCGGACCTTATTATTGGTCGTATTCACGGAGTTAGGGAATGTACCCCACAGCAGATTGCTGTTTGGGAAGAGCAAAACATTGAAGCTACCAATGCGGTGGTCACAAGAGCACATGCTCTGGATCCACCTCAAACTTCATTAACTAATAATGATGAAGTAAATGACCAAGATAGTCACTTGACTATTACACGTGACTCATTTATCAAATTGCAAGAAGAAGATCCTTCTTTACAAAAATTCTTCATTCTAGCAAAAAAAGGTGATCCTAATCAAAATACTAATAGAAAATCTTGGATTTCTATGAAGAACGGCGTACTTGTACGTATGGTACAAGACTCGACTACGTCCACTCATTCACAAATTCTTGTGCCCAAGAGCATGAGATTGCAAATATTGCAACATGCTCATGACTCGCAATGTGCTGGACATATGGGTTTTTCCCGTACAAAGTCGAGGGTTCTTGCGGCTTTCTTTTGGCCATTTGTGAGCAAGGACATACGAATGTACTGTCGCTCTTGCAAAGTATGTCAGGAGGTCAAATCTAAAGGACCACGACATGCTGCGCCTATCCAGGCTGCTGACATTCCTATTCGCCCTTTTCAAAAAATGGCAATAGATATTATCGGTCCTTTTAGAATTAAGTCGGCTAGAGGACATCAATTTATTCTTACATGTGTCGATATGTGCACACGTTGGCCAGAGGCAATACCTCTCAAGAGCATCTCAACTGCTGATATCGCAGACGCTCTTTGGCTGATATTTTCTCGCTTGGGTTTTCCCGGAGAAATATTGTCAGACCATGGCACTCAACTTATATCAGACACTATGTCACAGGTAATGTCTATGCTACACATTAAAAGGTCTCTCAGCAGTATCTATCACCCAATGTCTAATGGGTTGGTCGAACGTTTAAATAGGACTCTGAAAACTTTACTTGGTAAAATAACTGAGGATCATCCTCAGGATTGGGACAGGGTCTTACCCGCGGCTCTCTTTGCGTACAGAGAGGTCCCCAATGAACATACGGGGTTTTCCCCTTTTGAACTTGTCTTTGGCGCGCAACCGCGCGGCCCTATGTCTTTACTTCACGATCTAATCACTGCCGATAATATTAGCGATGAGACTCAATCTTCTTATGAGTACGTCATTGCTCTTAGGCAAAAGATCATCGAGGCATGCAAACTAGCAACTTCGTCTTCCGAATTTGCTAAAGAAAAGGCAAGGCAGTTTGCAAATAAGAATAGATGTCTACGACAACTTTGTCCAGGTGACAAAGCTCTCGTTCTACTTCCTTCAAGGGAGAACAGACTTCTAATTGCATGGAAAGGTCCATATGCAATAGTCTCCAAAATTTCTGATGTCGACTATGTTGTCGATATTGATGGAAAGCATAAAACTTTCCACATAAATATGCTCACGGAATTTTATGAAAGACCTGACTATTTGCAGCCTATTTTCCAGGCTACGGACAATTCTCAAGCAACTCATGGTCAGTACTCATCTCTGTCAGTTATACAGGATGAGGAAACTGCTTTTTCTGATGTCAATCTTCCTCTTTCTATGGTCCCACTTTATTCTACGGAATCTTGGAAAAACGTGACCGTTTCTCCAAATCTTTCCGCTGAGGAACATCGACAAGTTTCTTCGATGTTGCAAACATTTCAGGATGTTCTTACAGACATCCCGGGACACACACATGTCATTGAACATGACATTGTGCTTACTGATCACAATCCTATCAGAGTCAGACCTTATCCTATACCTATCCATTTCCAGTCTCAAGTCGAAAAAGAATTGGATGAAATGATACGTTTGGAAATCATTGAACCATCCACTTCAGCATACTCTTCGTCTATGGTTATTGTTCGAAAGAAGGATAATAACATTCGCATTTGCGTAGATTATCGCAAATTGAACCAAGTTACGAAGTTCGATGCTGAACCTATGCCTTCATTAGAAGAGCTACTCAATAAACTTTCTAATTCTAGATTCTTTACCAAACTAGATTTGTCTAAAGGTTATTGGCAAGTCCCGCTAACTGAACGTGCCAAACCTTTTACAGCTTTTTTCTACACCTAGGGGTTTATTCCAATGGAATTTCATGCCTTTTGGTCTTATGAACGCCCCTGCTACATTCGTACGCATGATGCGGCGAATTCTCGCATATCGTACAGATGTCATAGCATACCTAGATGATATCTGTCTATTCAGTGATTCCTGGGAAGATCACTATTTGGGTTTATACGAATTACTGTCCACTCTTCGCGAGTATAACTTGACTGCAAAACCCTCTAAAGCCTTTATAGGATTTAGTGAGATTTCTTTCCTAGGTCATCGTGTTGGTCGTGGTCTTTTAAAGACAGAGGACCACAATGTTTCAAAAATACTTAACATTTCGGTCCCTAAGACGAAGAAACAAGTAAGGAGTCTATTAGGTTTGATCCAATTCTACGGACGATTCATTCCGAATCTGTCCTCCATTATGGCACCGCTTTCTACTTTATTGAAGAAAGGGTCGCCTAATCTGATCCGCTGGTCTAAAGAATGTCAATCCTCATTGGACCAGGTTAAAGCCCTATTTTCATCTCCACCTATTCTTAGGTTACCTACTATTGAGAAGACTTTTGTTCTTCGGAGTGACGCCTCGTCAACTGGGATTGGGGCAGCACTAATGCAGGAGTATTCTGATACTCTGCATCCGGTGATGTATATCTCTAGGAAATTAAATGCTGCAGAAAAGAATTACTCGGTTTTAGACCGTGAGTTATTGGCTATGGTATGGTCTATTCTGAAGTTACAAAGATTTCTTCTAGGCGCACATTTCATTGTGGAAACCGACCAGAAAGCGCTTACTGCTATTCAGAGCAAAAACTTGAAGAGCTCGAGGTCCACTCGTTATGCCATAGCTCTTCAACCATTTCATTTCTCGGTTCGAGCTATCCGTGGTTCGGATAATGTGATGGCAGACATTCTGTCCAGATGCCCACACGATTCCACATGATTCTTCTGTCATATATATTTCCTGATATACAAGCCAATATTATAATGACATGTTAGTAGATTTTTTTTTTCTCACTTTTTTGGGGGGGAATTTATAACATTGTACCATGTAATTATCTAAGAAGGCTTAGTTAGTGATATACGGGCCAAAAGATCACTCGGCCACATTTAAATAAATTATTTTCAGGATTGTATTAGGAGATTTACCAGTTGTCTTTAAGATTTGTGTTATTGATATTTTCGCAGCACATCATTGAAGTCTGCGAGTTTATGTCCATTGTGGAACTTTGAGGATATCAAGTCCTGTCCTAGATTGGGAGCGGATGATGTCCACATCTTCTTCTATTGAATGTTTTATGTCAACGAAGATCAACACATGTATTACTTATTAATTACTGTTGCTTTATATAATGTAATAATATAGTGCGGTATATTAGTAAATTACACCGCTATTTGCAACACATTGTATGATACCATAATAATATATTTAATTTCATATATTGGTATGAGAATAATTTGATTTTCATTATGATGTTGCCATCATTGTGGCGTGTGTTGGTGGCACCTTCCTGGAATATATAAGCGTATACTTAGATAAATTTTTTCTCTAAGGATCTGAGATATGATCTCAGTGTCGCTCCATGCGTTGAGCTAATTTGTTAGGTATATATCCGCGCATCATACGTGCGTTAGGAGCCTAGATTTTTTTTTCCGGCTCCAGGATTTAAAAAAAAAAAAAAAAAATGTTTCATTTTTTTTTTCCCGGGAGGGTGCGGTAATGTTACGCACGGATCATTATTATTTTTCGTTTGTATAAACATTTTTCGTATGTATGATCATTTTTTGACTGAAATGTATATTATATATATTTACAGTCAAAGGGACAGAACCCGAAATATTGATACTGCTATTTTTTAGGAGTTTACCTCCTCTTGTATAGAGACACGTTCGGTCTATAATTTCTTGAACGAAGCGTGACCACATCTCCTTATTTGGTAGTACCAGTCAACTATGGTAGATGTCTGAAAACCTGTCTTAACGCTTCTTTTCATGACCATAAAAGGCGCGACTGTGTAAGACTTTTATCTCGAATGTTCTTAGAATCGTCTTATTGTGAACGGCGACTCAGAGATTGTCGTTCTGCGCATGTCTCGACTTGGTTTTCGTTTGTTGTTCCGGCCAGCTCGGGGAGTTTAGAAATGGTCTAAGTAGCGAGCAGACGCGACCTGCGTCTTGTGATTTTCTGAGGGAAATACATTGTCTTTGTGAGTTAGTTAGCTAACTAGACTATTTCCCAGTATTATTCAAGCCTGCCTGGAGGCATATGTTCATGGTTGATTTTCCGAAATAAGGTAATTCCTCTTGTATCGAACTTTATGCTATCATCTAGAGGTTCGTCATTTTGTCGCCTTTTTGCTCGCCTGTGTGATTCAAAATGGAGAGGTACTTTGACTAGGATTAAGTCACCGGTATCTTTATACCTGAACTAGTTATATATATATGGGTCGCTCTAGACCAACAAGACTATTGTCTGTGTTCCAGGATTCGTTATATCAGAGATCACGTCCAAGTCAGATGGTTAGACTTAGAAACATTATAAAGGTCGAGCTGACCTGTAATCCATGTATGCTATTCACGTGCAGACAGTAAACGGACTGATTGTATACATCTGATCTGCTAGCATCAGAAAGGGAATATTTATTATTGTCTATGAACAGTGATGATCTGCAGCTGACACTGTTGCAGAATTTATATATATTATTTATACAGCTTCACGAACTAGAACTCTATGATTTTGAATGCTGAACTCGTTGAACTATGTTGATGATATAAATATCCTGACTGTTTTGTGGCGTGCAATAAATGGAAAAAATTATACAACGAAGTTACCATTTCTATGACTCTACACATCATGTTGCCTGTGTTATACCTTGTGAACTGTTCTACTACCGCATACACAGCAACATCCTAAAATCAGAGAAGACACCTACATCTTGCACTTTAATACCAGGTGTCGATAGGGGGGTGGCAAGTGGTCGTCAATCTTATACGGAGCTAAACGTACCTGGACATGTGTTGTTCATTATCACACTAGCGCTGTACTGTCCATACTGTACTGGGTTTTACTGCATTTTTTGCATTTGATGTTCTGTCAATTTCTGAATTGTGAGCCATCATTTCTGTTGTGGCTAGCAATTAACTGTGTTCTCAATTCTGAATTGTGAGTTTCTGTTGTGGCACTAAGGTAGTGCCACATAAGTAATCAAGATTACACAAGCAGATGTGTGTGCCGCCTAACAGTTGTGTCGGTGTAGTCTAGCATTGTATTCTAGCTACCGAGAGCAGTGGGCCACCGGAATCCAGCATCAGATCTTCACAGACAAGATGAGTGATTAGTGGCCTGCTGAGGATTCACCAGAACTCTTAAACATTTATAAATATTTCCCCATCACAAATATACTGAATTTTGGGAAAGATAACATTTATTACAGTCTATAAGACAATGGACAAAGCTTGTTCTAGTCACAGAGTGTGTGTGATGACACCACCCCAACAGCACATCCAGTAATAGTTCTCCCAGAGACAGTATAAATATAATTAATATTAACCAGTCTTATAAATTACCTATGTACACAAATTCCATTTTATTATGCCATATATGTATGAATTCCATTTATAACTCCATAACATTTCATATGTTCTGACCAAAATAAAACATTGGTTCAGAACAAATAAATTTAGAAAAAAAATTTTAATATTTCAACTAAAACAGTCTGAGTTAGTTCAGTGTGTTATAAATTTTATTAATATTATTAGACTTATTAATTATCTGTGTGTGTTTGTATATTCTACTACAACACATTACATTTCAGTACCCTAGACTTTTTAACGTTCATAATAGTAAAAAAAAAGATATGTTTGAGGTCGTAAGTGGTAGTAAGAAGGGCCTTCTGTAATTCACATCTACATTTATCTCAGGAGCCTTCACAGCTGACCTCATACATTACACTAGGTAACATAACAACCATACAATACCATCAAAAACCACTACAACAAGCAGAGATTTTCCTGCTTGTTAACCAACTTGGCCGCGACTCACATCCAAACACTAGATAGATGCAAATAGAACACTGAGTATGTTTTATGAAAAATAAGACAAATTGGTTTTGTGATGTGATATTTCACTAATATTCTGCTATCATTTTAAAACAGTAACGATTTTGTTGCTATGATCCCAATTAACGTAATTTGCAAACAAGTTGACAGGTATAATAGTTACACTGAATTTTAAAAAAGAGAATTTGAACCGCTTAGCGAGAAATATAATTGTAGACAATGAACGAAACGTATATGTGACTCGATCAAACATGTCATTTTGGCCATTGTATGTGACACTCAGATCAATTAGACATACAATATACTGACATCTGTGACCGAAGAAACAATTTTTTTTCCCCCTCCAGTGTGTCGAAGTGTAAACAATTCTACAAACCCTTTTCAGGTCTCACTCTCACGTGCGCTCAATTTAATGACTACTCCTCCAACTCTCTACATTATTTAATATTTCACCTCCTTCCTTTCCTCTCCCTTTTGATTTACTGTCTTCCTCGTGTCTCCCAGCCCTCATTTTTTTTTTTTTTGGTCCCTTCCAAATACAGGTACGAATAAAATAAAGAAAAAAAAAGAGGAAAAAACGTAGGTCCTTTTCTTCATTGTCTCAAATTCAGTCCTATTATTTCATCACACAAAATCAGATCCCTTCTTTAAATGATGCTGTCCGAGCAATAGGCACGTCCTTCAATATAAGCCAGGGCATGCACGGACTGAAAGCTGTGTGAATGTTTGCATTTATGACAAGTGCACTCGCCTCGTGGAATACACACACTCGTTAGCACGTACATCAAATATACAACCCTATTCTTCCAACATACAATACGACACAGAAACCTGAGTTACTTAAGATAACAATTTAAAAAAAAAAAGAGAGATAGAGAGGTATACAGAAAAGAAAAAAAGACATTAATTAATCATTACTTAATTACCTGCTGTGTACAGGGTTTACAAAAAAAAAAAAAAAAAATCTTTTAACGGACAAAAATTATTCTGAATTTAATTTGCGAAAATTTTATAAAAACGCCCTAGATTTGAGCGTCCGATTGGCTGAGTAATTAAGAGATCTTGCCTTTCACGGCAAAGCTACCGGGTTCCTTTGTTCGGAAACTGGTAAGGTCACGCTTCAGTCTACCCAGTTGTAAATAGTTTATTGATTCTGCTTTTGAGTTAGAGAAGGCAAAGGCAGTAAGGAAAGGAACTTTGTCACCCCACCTCATAAATCTGATCCTAGTGAAGTCTACACTTCGTTCCCCTACAGCAATATCTCATATGGAACTATTGTTTTACCATATTAGATTATTCTTTAATATATGGAGATGGAGTGTCCGAATGACACAGTGGTTAGAGCACTGGTCTCTGGCGGCAAAGGTGTCGGATTTGATTCACGGTATCAACACGCTCCAGTCTACCCAGCTGTACATGGTACCTGACTTTGAGTTAGGGAAGGAAAAGGCAACGAGGAAGGGAACTGGTTCCCCCCCCCCCATCTCTCGATGCTGGACCAGTACAGTGAAGTCTCTAACACTTCACTCCTCTTCGGTAGTATCTGCTATGGGACAACCTTGACCTTTTATATGGAGATTTGGTGAAATCAGGTCCCACACAAAAAATTAGAATTTTTAATTCAAACGTCAAGTCAGTCCTATTGTATGGCTCTGAAACATGGATAACAACAAAAACAACAACCGAAAAGCTACAGACAATCATAAATGTGTGTTTGCGTTGGATAGAAGGATTGAAGTGGTATGACATAGTCACTAATGTGGAACTGATGACAAGAATTAAACAAACGCCAGTGGAACTAGAGATGAGAAAAAGACACTGGAGTTGGATGTGACAAACACTCAGAAAACATGGTGACAGTATAACTAGGCAGTGCTTTTTCTGGAATTCCCATGGCAAGATATGTTGTGGAAGACCAAAGAAAACATGGAGAAGAGGACTGGCGACTGACGTGACGGGAATGAAGAAGACATGGACAGACCTTGATCTAATGGCACGGGACAGGAAGACTTGGTATCTTCTTCTTCTTCTTCCTCGTTCATCCTGAAAAGGACGGTGGTTGCGTTGTGTCTGTTTACACCGGAGCTGCGATATCTGCGCCTTTCGGCCGACACATCCGACTTCAGCACGGCATTTTTTGGGACCGGGTTTGCCTTCCCTCTTCGATCCCTACACTCTCGGCCAGACTGCAGTGATGCAGCTTGTTTCCTGGACCACCACTTGGAGGTGGAGTAGGGTCTTGGTCAGCTCTGGTTCGCTGACCCTGACTCATGCAGTCTAGCTATGGGTCGCTGACTGCATTCCTAATTTGATGCGCCTTAGGTCCCAGACTTGGTATACGTTTGTCGAAGTCCCGATGCTCCTTAGGGAGTTGAACTGCGAAAGAAAATACAAGAAGATTATTCTTTGTTATTGTATATTTCAATACGCTTATCTGGATTTGTTACTCTGCATCTTGATAAACTTCTGTGATGCAACGAGCTGAACGGAAACCAAGCTTGATCCTTGCATAGAGTTCAAAGTTAACCAGCTAAACACGTGATTTCCTTGTTTGCTTGTGATTTCGTGTTCAGTGGATTAGATGCTTCATTTGTTTTTTTTAAAAAGAGTTCATGCTCTAATTTGACTTTAGTTAGTAATAGATGATTACCTGGCCATTCCTCTGTAATCCTTAACATGTGTATTATTTTTCTTTTTAAATAATTAAATGAAGATTTTAATGTTTATGACGAAGAAATTAATAAACAAATGAAGAGAGGTAGACAGTAAAGAGAAAGCAGTACATCATCATCTTCAGCTCCCTAAGGATCATGTGCCTTCTACAGCTGTACACCAGGTTCTCTCTTCAAGATCTTCCCCGTATCGTTATGTCTTTCATTTATGTCTCTATTTCTGTTCTCCGTGTGTATGTCGGTCTATCTCTGGGGTTCCAGAACAAGGACCGCCTTGTAATGCTATCAACACGTTGTCTCAATACGTGTCGTATACATCGCTAGCACTTATCTTCTCATCACGTGTTCCACTGGTACGCATCTGGTTCTTGACATCCGCTTTACACAGGTGATCTTGAAATAATATTTCAATCCTCCTCTTCTACGCAAGTATCCATTTATGAAAGTCTATATCTTCTTGGTTCATGTTTTTTTTTTTTTTCTCTCCATGTTTCAGAGCCATACAATAGGACTGACTTGACGTTTGATTTGAAGATTCTTAATTTTGTGTTGGACTTGATTTTTTAAATTTTATTTCTGCACATTTCCACTTATCTTTTGTATTCTTGTTTTGATATCATTATCTGTCCTCCAACTTTGTATAGCTGCGAAAATATATGCAAAGTAAGACACACCGAGAGAGATAAAAGAACCATGCAAAACACTAAAGAAAATGAAAAAGAAAGACGTTAGAGAGACAGACAGAAAGAAAAGTAAAGTAAAGTATGACGATTTGACAAGAAGGGTGCAATAGAAAGAGAACATGTTTTCTCATAATGAGATTAAAGTCTTCAACAAAGCAGCAATGGCAAAGACAGTAGACAGTGCGACGTTGCGTTACACATCCACGTGTAACTAAACTTCTTCTTCTTCCTCGTTCGTCCTGAAAAGGACGGTGGTTGCGTTGTGTCTGTTTACGCCGTAGCTGCGATATCTGCGCCTTTCGGCCGACACATCCGACTTCAGCACGGCATTTTTTGGGACCGCGTTTGCCTTCCCTCTTCGATCCCTACTCTCTCAGCTAGACTGCAGTGATGCAGCCTGTTTCCAGGACCATCACGTGGAGGTGGAGTCGGGTCTTGGTCAGCTCTGGTTCGCTGACCCTGACGCAAGCAGTCAAGCTATGTGTCGCTGACTGCAATCTCTATTGCTGCATCTTTGGGTCCCGTGTAATTAAACAATAAAGAAAAGAAGTGATCTTGGAATTTAGCAGACCTACATGTTAACCAATTTTTTTTTAATCACTGACACCTGCTTTGATCCAATGAATATAAATATATGTTAAGCTTAAGTCAGAGAAATGTTAACTTTTCTGTTTTTTAAACTACTTTTACTAAAGATTAAATGCGCACTGTATATTTGTCGCATTAAAAATTTTTGACGCTCAGAATCTTTATGCTCCACTAATTGTTGAGAGATTAAACTGTCCATGCAGCTAACTTTCTTTATACATTTTAACCTGTCAAATTTTCACCGGCACTAACTCCGCCAATTTTATATAATAACTAAAACAATGTAAAATAAGCTGGAAAGAACTCCATTAGAGTAAGAGGTTCAAAATTAGGAAATGTTGAACGGGGAAAATAAGCTGTGCTTTATATTTGAAGGCGCAGGCACCTGGTGGTGAATGATGATGTGCAGATTGAATCAGTGTGTAGGTCAGGAATCAATAACTAGTTCAGCATGTCTTTTTTTTAAAAACACAGCTCTAGTTCTGATTCACTTTCTTGTAAGCTTTACAATCAATCAGTCAATACCTTTTGGCTCCCTAAGGAGTATAGGCCTTCTACAAACACATGCCAAGTCATCCTGAAACGTGCCATCAACTCAAGTTCTTTCCTTGTTTTCCTGATCATTTTCCCTGCTGTATCTAGTTTTCTTCTCCATGCGTTTCCTAGTCCACCTCTGCTTCCCCCCACCCACCAAGCTCAGAACAAGGACCGCCCCGCAATGCCACCAAAGCTTTACGTTAAGTGTTTAAATATATCAAAATATATTTTACTCAAAAATTAATTATCCTGGGCTGAAGTGACAACCATTTCGATCAACTAATATTCAGTTGAGCGTCCGATTGACAAAGTGGTTAGAGCGCCGGTGTCTCGCGGCAAAGGTACTGGATTATATTCACAGTATCTACATGCTCCAGTCTACCTTGGTGTAAATGGGTACCTGACTTAGCTGTTGAGTTAGGGAAGGAAAAGGCATCGAGGAAGGGAACTGATCATCCTACCTCTCAACACTGGACCTAGTATAGTGAAGTCTCTGACACTTCTTTCCCTTACATAAATGGGACTATCTTTATCATAGTTTTTGTTTACCTCATTAGATTATTCCCACGTCTCATGGAGAGAGGAAAACAAATAAAGAGGTACTAGAATACCTAGGAATGAACAAAGAATTAACGAAGAAGATCAAAATTAGACATGGGAAAAGACAATAACGCCATACTAGAAGACCATACTAGAAGACCATACTAGAAGACCATACTAGAAGGCAGAGTTGAAGGCAGACGTGCAAGAGGAAGACATCGCTATAAGTGGGAAGATAACATCAAGAGATGGACATGAACGAGACAAGAGACAGAAGACGTTGGAGATCCATTACAGCTGACCTTAGATGTGAAGATGGCACTTGATGATGGTTTATTATTGTTAACAAATGCACTAGAAACAAGCTGAAATGTTCCATACATTCTTTCGCATATAATAAAAGTGGGTGGTCTGTTATCTTTATCAGGAATTTGTCAATATCTTGACCAAATTTATCTGTCGTAAACATTATGACGACTTCCTGAGGAAATTATAACTGGTTATCCGTCTTTTATTCTGTGCCATAGAATGTATGTTACATTTATTGTCTTTCTTGTTAATGTATATAGGGACAATAATGACATTGGATTCGTAAAATGTGTGTTTGGGCCTTTTTGTTTTTGTTTGTGTTTAATTTTTGGTTATTTTAATAGTCAGAGAATGAATCTTTCTCTCTCCCACCCCCATCTTTCTTTAAATCCTAATAGGCAAAGAACATATTTTTTCTGTCTTTTTTAAAATTTTTATTTCTTACTTTTCATTTCTTACTTCTCTTCATGTTATCTCGTTCTGTTCCTCAAACTCTCTCTCTCTCACATACACTCTCTCTCTCTCTCTCTCTCTCTCTCTCTCTCTCTCTCTCTCTCTCTTTCCTTTAAATCTTAATAGTGAAATAACAGATCTCTTTCCTTACTTTTCCTTTCTTACTTTTTGTTCTTTCTTCTTTTCATATAAGTTCGTTCTGTTTCTCAAACTCCCTCCCTCTCTGTCTCTCTCTCTCGCTCTCTTTCACACACACACACACACACACATACATTAACACAAATAAAATGCATCAGATTTGAAATTTTATTCGTACTTAAAAGAAAAGTTTGCAATATTTATATACTACGAACATGTATTATAATATTTACAGCATTCTGATGTCAGCAAATAACCTTTGTTAAAACTACAGTAAGAATTCTAAAATTCAGCCTGTAAAGTTCATGTACAGAGCATATACAAACGACATAAGGAGTGTAATTATGTAACATCGAACCTGGAGCTGTGTAGCAAGGTAGTGTTAAGTGATGAACATACTCGCTTCAATTAAATAAAAAATACAACATACATACTTATTTACGTACATACATACACAGGTATACAAAAGATCTTACATACATACGTATGCATACATAGAACCAAAAAAAAACAAAAGTGCATAATCAGAAAACTTTTAGCAAGTCATTTATCCCTGAATGGAAAATAAAAATATACATAACGTAAATAAAAATGAAAATTTGATACTCTGAGTTTTTTTTTTTTTTTTGAGTCTCCATTACATATGTTCCTGTTAAATATGATGATAAAAAAATGTGAAATACAGAAATAAGAATGCTTTTAAATTAAGAATATTTATTACAAATCACAAATGCTTTCCCTAGGGAGAAAACATTGTAACAGTTGCAAGCACATAGTACTAGCTTTGTGTTTTTTTTTTAAAAATAGAGCGTGATAGGAAATGTGCTTAATATGTCTGCTTGTTAACTCATAGGTAAGGAGCCGTGACCATTAAGTTGGTAATGTAAATTTTCATGGTTATTTGAACACGGATATTTCACGTGGATGTCCTGGCGAATGCTCTATCTAACCTGTTTCACTTAAATGACATCTAAAATAAGAATATTAAAGGCAGTAATAGTCAGTAACAAGATAATAAAATTATATAATTTGACACCAAAAAATGTAATAAACAATTTAAGCAATCATAAGAAGAACAGCGCCAACGACTTGTCCAATAAGACCTTCCTTTATGCCAAACAAAAATAGTAACAGACATAAACATATTTTTTTTTTAAACGACACGAAAACATATCATCATCATAATCATGACCTTTCAACTCCCCAAGAAGCATAGGCGCTCAACAAACGTATGCCAAGTCTTCCTGTCCCGTGGCATCAGCTCAAGGTTTTCTTTAACCCATTTGTCTCCAGCGCTCTTCTCCATGTAATCTTACAAAAGCATATTCTGGGTGTGTGTGTGTGTGTGGGGGGGGGGACCCCTAAAAACATTTTCGCTTCTTAGAACTTGGCTTTCTGTGAAGATGTGTGAAGGATAATAGTATCAATCATATAAACCTAATCAAAATGGCTTTGGTCTATTAAAAAGAACACAAATACAAGCTGTGTTTAATTGTAAATGTAAGAGTAAGCCAGAATTATAAATGAACAATACATTGACTTCATCATCCACTGTCACAAACGTGAAATAAAGATGAGAAATGTAGAAAGACTATGAGAACATAACAATGAACAAGTAGGCACGCTGACAAAATGCTAACTAACAAATAAAAATACTAAACAAGAAAGATCAACGCAGAGAACTAACTACCAAAGAACAACAAAGAACATCAAATGAAATAATGGATGAAAGAAATATAATTATTTATTAGAAATTATGGTAGCATATTCGAAAAAAAAAAACAAAAACAATTATTAATCGTCGTCCTGTTTTGTTAACTATCTGCAAAATAGGCACTGATATTTAAAAAAAAAAAAAAAAAGAAGCAAATTTTAAAGTGCAGGAAGAGGAAGTCAGCCATGCATTTCTTAAAATTAAGAAATTTTTTTTTTTTAATGTAACTAACCAGTCATTTTATTTATTAGAACTAAAGAGTTAATACAAAATGTGAACGGAATCGTAACAGTTCTGCCAAGCAAGATATAAAAAACTATTCTGGAACTCCTAGAGTTAAGAGAATCGGAGGTAGCCCAACAAAAGCACAGTGGAGCAGCGCCCTCTTAAGGCATGGGCACACTGGGCAGTGCCCAGGGGCCCCACGATTCTAGGGGCCCCATACTGGGATGTTGCCATTTTGTTCATCAGACATCTCTTGGCAGAGTGGATAATTACTCGATCTCTCGCTGGACATGCCTGGGATTCAAATCAAACATGACGTGGGTAAGGTGACGAAATTTTTGTTGAAAGTACTATTAAATTATAAATCTATAGGTTTCATTTTATTGACCGTTTATTCCCGTGGGTGGGTAGGGCCCCAGTGCATTGCTTTGCCCAGGGCCTACAAGGTTGTTAAGACGGCCCTGCAGTGGAGATGAAAACTGGAAACAGAACGACAATGATGAGGAAGAAATAAAAGGGCCGTTAGTTGATGGCAAGCGGCAGAAGGATTTGGCAGACGATTGCTGAAGAAGGCTATACTCATTGTGGATGGCAAGGGTAATTAAATAATGATACAAAGAAAGATAAGAATTTAAGTGTGAAAATCTGAATACTAGCTACTGACTCTTTTTTGTTTTAAATAGAGGCCGAGCGGCCTCCTTGTGTAATTATTATCCCCTAAAGCCGTTTCTGGATTTAGGAAGTGATACTGAATTTAATAATAAATATGTGACAGATTTACTAGTGAATGGTTGCTTGTTAACTCATAGGTAACGAACCATAACCATTAAGTTGGTAATGTATATGTTCGTGGGTTTTTTTTAACACGAATATTTCGTGCGAAAGTCCTGGCGAAACATTATTATTTAACAGTAAGTTGCTTCAGATGCCAAGGGTTACCCGGGAATTAATTTCTACCTACTGCACATGCGCGATAGGGCCATTGTAGAACCAGAAAAGGCGATTATATCCAATCAGATAAGTGGGTATTTATAATAATAGTGAATTACTAAACATGACTACAGAAAAATATGAGTCAGAACAAGTATATTGTCAATACATGAAGGGCAGACGCAACACACTTTAGAAAAAAGAAAGGATAGCATAAATAAAAACATAGTAAAACAAACCAGAAAATTGGCCAAAGATGACAATAAATCTGGCTTGTTCGTGAATGAGAGCCGCGGTAGCGCAGTGGTTAGTGCACTGGCTTCTTAGCTCAGTGGTCTATGGTTCAAACCCCAGTTGATGTGGGATTTTGTAGACCGCAAACCGCTCCGGGGTCAACCCAGCCTCATGAATTGAGTACCAGCGCACCTTCTGGGAAGGTTAAGGCGGCCGGCGTGATGCTGACCACATCACCCGTAGTGTGCCGATGGTCAAGAAAAAATGGGCCTAACACAATATTCCCAATATGCCTCAATGGGCGTGTAACGGGATCTTTTACCTTTATCTTTGTTCGTGAATAGTTACTGCAATAGGTTTTATTTAACTCAGACCACACACAAAGTGTTTTTTGTTTTGACATACGCCTTAATATAACCGACGGACTTTGTGTCTAGGTTGAACGAAGCGTGCCTCGCCAAAACGATGATCTCTTGAAGTATCTTTTGCAATGTTCATATTTCACATAATGTTTACTTAAATTTCCCTTCAGTTTTGTTTTTTGTTTTTGTGTGTGGCAAAATACGGCCTGTTGATGGAGTTTCTCTGTGAAATGTAAATAAAGCAGTGAGACAATCTTAAACATTTAAATAATTGACTACAAGCAACTCTGAGGGACCGAGGATTGACCTGGAACCTGGTTAAAAGGAAGACAGACGATATAATAGCATAGCGCTCTCTCTGGCTAACGTCTACACCCCAAGGTGGAATAGGAATGACTAAGTAAGTAAGTAAGTAAGTAAGTAAGTAAGTAGGTAAGTAAGTAGGTAAGTAAGCAAGCAAGCAAGCAAGTAAGTAGGTAAGTAAGTAAGTAGGTAAGTAAGTAAGTAAGTAAGTAAGTAGGTAAGTAAGCAAGCAAGCAAGCAAGCAAGTAGGTAAGTAAGTAAGTAGGTAGGTAAGTAAGTAAGTAAGTAAGTAGGTAAGTAAGTAAGTAAGTAAGTAGGTAAGTAGGTAAGTAAGCAAGCAAGCAAGTAGGTAAGTAAGTAAGTAGGTAAGTAAGTAAGTAAGTAAGTAGGTAAGTAAGCAAGCAAGTAGGTAAGTAAGCAAGTAGGTAAGTAAGTAAGTAAGTAAGTAAGTAAGTAAGTAAGTAAGTAAGTAAGTAAGTAAGTAGGTAAGTAAGCAAGCAAGCAAGTAAGTAGGTAAGTAAGTAAGTAGGTAAGTAAGTAAGTAAGTAAGTAAGTAGGTAAGTAAGCAAGCAAGCAAGCAAGTAAGTAGGTAAGTAAGTAAGTAGGTAAGTAAGTAAGTAAGTAAGTAAGTAAGTAAGTAAGTAAGTAAGTAAGTAGGTAAGTAAGCAAGCAAGCAAGCAAGTAAATAGGTAAGTAAGTAAGTAAGTAAATAGGTAGGTAAGTAAGTAAGTAAGCAAGCAAGTAAGTAAGCAAGCAAGCAAGTAAGCAAGCAAGCAAGCAAGTAAGTAAGTAAGTAAGCAAGCAAGTAAGTAAGTAAGTAAGTAAGTAAGCAAGCCAGCAAGCAAGTAAGTAAGTAAGTAAGTAAGCAAGCAAGTAAGTAAGTAAGCAAGTAAGTAAGTAAGTAAGTAAGTAAGTAAGTAAGCAAGCAAGTAAGCAAGCAAGTAAGTAAGTAAGTAAGTAAGTAAGTAAGCAAGCAAGTAAGTAAGTAAGTAAGCAAGCAAGTAAGTAAGCAAGTAAGTAAGTAAGTAAGCAAGCAAGTAAGCAAGCAAGTAAGTAAGTAAGTAAGTAAGTAAGTAAGTAAGTAAGTAAGTAAGTAAGTAAGTAAGCAAGTAAGTAAGCAAGTAAGTAAGTAAGTAAGTAAGTAAGCAAGTAAGTAAGTAAGTAAGCAAGTAAGTAAGTAAGCAAGCAAGTAAGCAAGCAAGTAAGTAAGTAAGTAAGCAAGTAAGTAAGTAAGTAAGTAAGTAAGCAAGCAAGTAAGCAAGTAAGCAAGCAAGTAAGTAAGTAAGTAAGTAAGTAAGCAAGTAAGTAAGCAAGTAATTAAGTAAGTAAGCAAGTAAGTAAGTAAGTAAGCAAGCAAGTAAGCAAGCAAGTAAGTAAGTAAGTAAGCAAGTAAGTAAGTAAGTAAGTAAGTAAGCAAGCAAGTAAGCAAGTAAGCAAGCAAGTAAGTAAGAAAGTAAGTAAGACTACAAACAAAAATCAAAAAACGGTGTTTTAACAGAAACGGGGTATTCCCCAGGGGTCCCTAGGGAGACAAGGAAAGAATAGAAGTAATTCACATGTCGCATGTGCCACTTAGTAAAATGTAGTAGTTTATGTCACTGGCAACCTCATTATGTAAAGCAAATTGCCACATAAACCACTGCTGTAAAAGCAAAATGGATGTTTATGATGCAGGTTTCCCGCTAGCTTCAGACGAGATGGCTCAATCAATGGGCTGTCTTCAGTTTACATATAGGCTATGTAAACAAAACAATGATGTCTCCCAACTTTGCATTTGTCTACATTTCGCGTTTATTAACATTACATTTATCAAAATGCATGTACAAGAGTTGCACATTTGTGTAAAAATCTGTGGCAGTTCTATGTTCGCCATATCAGATTAACCAAATAGGTTTTGGGGTAGCCTAATCAGCAACAGGTGTCGCTTATCACATCTGCCTATTACAAACAATCAAACACGGAAAAATAAATATACAAGATGGAGGAATGGTCAATCATTTCAACAAGTACACAAACAAAAATGTAAAAAGTAAAACAATCAAGAAAATATACAGCTGTCTATTATGCAACATCACGCTATTCATATGGCTACCTTCACAAACGTCTTTCTATTTTTCACACTAAAAGTTAACATATACAGATAACTCTTTAGAGTTAAGAAGATTTCAAAGTGATCCGTTTCTGAAAATGTATTGTAATATGTAGTCCTGATAATGGACTAAAATTCATACAAGAATAACATAATATGTACATAATTTACATCAATCATTACTGAAAATATCGCTGACGTAATATCGTTTCCTCTTCTTTTATTTTTTAACGTCTGTAAGTTCTAAGGCTCTTGATGTTCAACCATATACAATAAGATAATGAAACAAAAAAAGATATATATATATATATATAATGAAACCAACTCTAGTTCATTTTAGTTGTATAGCCTGGGTTCTAACAATGTCCAACTATGATTTGTTTCAGCCATGTGTTGCTGGCGCCCCTGTCTTGTTCCTGGGCGTTTCTAATGAGGTATTGAAATAATACACTTACTGCTCCACCGGACATATATCGTACAAGGCGACTAATGTAAGGATGTGCATGAGGCTGGCAACGTCATCATGTAACACATAGTGTGACAGAAACCACTACTGCAACAACATGGAAATGCTGGGCCCAGGCTCCCTGCAAGTGGACCAGCTGCAGTGAGGGGGCCCATAAAAATGATGAAGATTTGCTTCTTGCGCACTGAGTAGTTTCCGGGGGTCCCTGTTGAAGTAAAGGAAGAATAGGACTACAACTCCCTCAAGCATGTCGTATGAGGCAACTGATATAAAGTTTTGGCATGCAGCTGGAAACCTCATCATGTAAAAGAAACTGACCCAGTAAATACTACAGCAATGAGCCCCTGCACAACAAGAAACCAAAATTAAAGTGATGATGATGTAGTTTCTTGCAAATCAGACTTGAATAAAAAAAAAAAAAAAAAATAAATCAATAAATATAAGACATGTGCCCAATGGGCTGATCACCTGTTGGCTTGTCACACCGATTACGGAAACAACGGCAGATGGATCTATTTGTTGTTGCCCTAAAGACGCCGCTAGGCGTGATGGGAAACTACAACAGAGAAAATCAATCTGCTGTTGCCCTTAAGACGCCACAAGGCGTGATGGCCTCTGACTGCTTGGTCGGTCTTTGGCTAAGGACGGAAGAAGAGAAGAAGAAGAAGATAAGACATTTAGCTATTCCGAGCTATTTCTCGTAAGAAATGAATTAGTGTTTGTTACGTCTAGAAAGATAAAACACAGGTAAAAACAGCATTCTATAAAATGAAGAGTATTTTATGCGACGGTTCTTTGTCAATACTCAGTGGAAGTAGGAATGAGAGTTCTTCAGCGTTATATAGAACCAATCCTGACATATGTGAGTGAGTCATGGACAGTTAGGCTAGTGAACAAGTAGGGAAAGTACTAGAGGTCACAAAGCTGTGGTTTTATAGAAGAATGTTTATAATACCATGGACAACTAAACAGAGCACAATCCGCAAATCAAACTTATTTCACAAGTTAGAAAGAAGCAATGCACTTTTTTGAGCATGTTATGAGAAGAGGAAAGTTGGAATATATCGTAACAACAGGTAAGATTGAAGGAAAGCTGGAATATATCGTAACAACAGGTAAGATTGAAGGAAAAAGAGATACATAAAGACAAAGAGAGTAAAAACAAGACAGTTTGACATCGTGCATGGAAGGAGGTCAACAACAGACGTACTGAATATGGGAAGTTGTGGAGAGACATCATCTCCTACGCCACTACGCGTGGTACTTGAAGAAGATGTATAAACTAGCCTGGCCCTCTATCTGGGTAGAGGTCCACCCTTCTCGTAGCGATGCATCACCCTCCAATTTGTGGCTCCGGTGTGATCTCCACCAGCTGAGCCCGCTAAGGAAGTCGTCTGGGGTTGCAAGAAAGCACAAAACCTCACCCCCGTTTGCCGCAAGGATAAACGAGTGACAAAACTCGAATCCCAGGTATTTGGAAGAAGAAGTATAAACTAAACAGCACTTTACAGTTCCACGGGATCTCTGTGTAGATTTTTTTTTTTAATCGTACGACTGCTATTCATCATCATCAGCTGCCATCTCCACAACGAAGGTTGGCTGTAATGTATCTCCAGCGTCTTCTGTCTCTTGTCTTGGTGGTGTACTCTGATAGACTCTTTCCTGACCATCTCTTGATGTTATCTTCCTACTTATAGCGCTGTCTTCCCCTTGCACGATTGCCTTCAACTCTCCCCTCTATTATGGTCTTCTGCAAGGACGGCCGCTATTATTCGAAGCGAAATCTCCGGTTGGTATGTCTAATCTGAGACTGATTTTACGTGAGAATCCCTTTTCCCTGTACAATGACAGGTGTCCTCTCGCCATTCAGGCAGACACTCGCCGTCTTCGGAGGTACACATTAGAGCTGGGTCAGCTAAGGATCCATTCAGGTTATTCCAGTTCCTGGTCGAAGACAGTACTTCAAATGTCTTCACCAGGGCTAGAATTATTCCAGCAAGTCCCGGTCGACAACATTACTTCAAATGTTCTCGCCCGGGCTTGAACCTGTGATCTCCCGATCTCCAGCGCAGTGTGGTAACCACTACACCAGCGCGGCTCCCTCTGTGTAGATAAAGGAAGAATAGGACTAATGTCTGGCATTGTCGAAGTAGTCGACTGATATGAGGTTGTACACACGGCTGGCAACATCAACAAATTGGTATAGAAACTGCGACTGCAGAAATAAGTGCATGCTTGTGTGCAAGTTTCCTTCGCGGAGGTCAGCTAGAGCGATAGAGTTGTTCTCCATAAGGAGCGAAAAGTAACATGATGATGATAATTTCTAGCAAATTCATTTGTTATAGCACGAGCTGATTTTCTTTCCCATTAATTACTGCTCACTGAATCGAGATTTTCATTAATAGCTTAATGTCGAGGTGTTTTAATGGCATTATTTGAATTACTGCGTAATTGAGGACATTAAAAACAAATCCCCAGCTGTCATAATTATTGTTCCGTTATCTTAAACTTCAGCGGAATTATTCCGTCGTGAAACACTGAGAATATTTATGAAACCAGAGACCATGTAATCAGAGATTAATGCAATTCACAGATTGTGAGATGGCTAGAACAGGTCGTATTGACACGTAGATAGGTCAAGAAGTTTACAAAGAAGAACCAATGAAGTTACGTCGATACAAAAAATGGAAAGACATTTCAGAGTATTGAGTAGTGGGACTATACTGCCGTAAGAGCATGAAGTGTTAGAGACTTCACTATACAAGGTTCAGCTTTATTAGGCGGGGTGACCAGTAGCCCTTCATCGCTGCAAGTGATGTCTCTAACTCAATGACTCATCTACAACTGGGGAGACTGGAGGGTGATGCTTTCAGGTTTCGAACTCGGAACCTGGTAAGTTTGCTGAAAGTAAACGACAGTGGAGTGGTGCCGATGGCGGGAGCGAGGTGAAACATCGGAACTTGTCTTCAAGGTTTCACTCTTTACTTCACTTTGTGTTGCTTGTCTTTCAAAAGCTTACGTAGCACCCGTCTAAAAATGTTGTTGTAGTAGGTTTGTTCCGTTAGTGTGCAGTTTTTAAAATGCTAGGGTCATTATCATCTTTGTTTCATTCCTATTTATTATTATATTATGTTTTCGAAGTCTCGAACAAAATTACTGGAGTACATGTGGATCCGCTTCACTACCGCTAAAAACAATAAACAAAAAATTCGACATTTTGATAGCCTTCGAACTAAAACACACAACAACATAAAAAAAGGTAGACCCATAGCAGATACTGCCGTAGAGGAGAGGAAGAAGGGACAAGAAAAAACGCAAGAGCTAAATGAGAAACATTAGAAAATAAATACAATTAATACAGCCTACGATTGCCGACTTGTCAATGGGATATTTTCTACTCAACACCAAGTATGGTTCTTTATTTCCTTCCAGCTCTGTAGTTCATATTTGTAAGATAGTTTTCCTGTTTGGCTGGTTATGTGTTCAATTCCCTGGTAAGTCAAACACTTTGGTTACTTTTCTCTTATCTACTTTTTTTTATTTCTTACGAGTGTCTACATCATACCAATTTATGATTATTATTGACTTATTTGACTTACTTTTCTTACATTGTGCAAATAATAGCTGTCTGACGCGTTGACCTCACACACGTCTTTCCACTTTATTTCTTTAAATCTGCCAACACCGCAACAACATCTAGGACGACACGGTGTCACGGGGAGGGATGGCGACTATCAGAAGGAAAGAAAAGACAGGTGAAACCACGGAGAAAGGAAAACCCTCATGAACCCAGGGACCGATGTCTTAAATCTCGCCATCGGGTGTACGGTAAAGTATGTGTTGGAATGCGGATTTCGGGTATCATGTGTCAATTTTTTTTCATCCCTTCCGTAAGAAAGTTTTTAAATCTTTTTATTTTTATTTTTTATAATCTACCTTTCTCTTCCTGAACGTATTTTATTTATAAGGTAGCGGAATTTAAAATAATAGGACAAGATAACAACCCCTGCCCTTAGCATTATTTTATCATTATCCCAGTTGTAGCTTTGGTGGGTTCCTATTTTATAATTTCTGTACAAGTTACCTGCTGAGGTCAGGTGAATATTCGAGAAAGTCGTACTGAGATTTCACTCTGCAGGAGATGAATACGGTGGTAAAAGAGAGCGGGGGGAAAGAGGTGCGGGGAATAACCTAGGCGTCTTCAGAATACATAAAATTCGAGCGCTCAATTTTATGGGGAAATGAATTTAACTTGGGAAGTTACGGTTTGAATAACAGACATTTAGCACGGAAACTTAACACTGTTTACAGGGGCAGAATTTTGAAATAGTCAGGAAGAGGGATGGGGGTGGATCATGTGTTCTTTCTAATGTAACAGAGTGGACAGGTCACTGTTGCAAACAAGCCGAGCAAGGGGTGAATATTAACAGCGGGGAAAAACCCAGCACCGAAAAGGTAGGCTACCTTGACCTAATAGTGATAACACAAGGCCTCTGTGTTTTAAGAGGTTCTGGAGATATGGGAAGTTAATATGAGAAGAGGTTCTGGAAATATGGGAAGTTAATATGACAAGTTCTGTAGTTATGGGAAGTTAATTTGAGAAGAGGTTCTGGAAATATGGGTAGTTAATATGACAAGAGGTTCTGAAAATATGGGAAGTTAATATTAGAAGAGGTTCTGGAGATATGGGAAGTTAATATGACAAAAGGTTCTGGAGATATGGGAAGTTAATATGACAAGAGGTTCTGGAAATATGAGGTATTATTATTACAAGAAGTTCTGGAGAAATGAGGTGTTAAGACGACAAGAGGTTATGGAGACATGAAGTGTTAATATAACAAGAGGTTCTGGACATATGAGGTGTTAATACGACAAGAGGTTCTGGAGATATCAGGTGTTAATACGACAAAAGGTTCAGGAGATATTGGAAGTACTAAGTTAATATATCACCAACCAAGATCTGCTTACTCGGAGCAAGCAAGAGGACATGCACACCATCATAGCTGGCAGACGCTGGAGCTGGGTTGGTCATGTCCTCAGAAGAGACCCCGATGCCATCACAAGAACAGCTATGTTTTGGACCCCTGAAGGAAAACGAAAGAGAGGCCGACCAAAAACAACCTGGCGGAGGACTGTGGAGGCAGAGATGCAAAGAATGAACCAGAGTTGGGGCACTGTACGAAGGATGGCCACCGACCGAGCAAAGTGGAATCAATTTGTTGTTGCCCTACAAGAGGCCACTAGGCGTGATGGCCACTGACTGCTTTGACGGTCGGCGGCTAAGGATCAAAGAAGAAGTTAATATAACAAGAGGTTCTAACACTAGGTAAATACTTGGGACTTCACCTTTTTTAATAATAAAATCCTCAGGTTAAGATAAACAGAACAAGGCCAAACACACACAGAGGAGGGAGCTAAAAACACATAAGAACGAAATAAAGACAGGCAAGGAAAAAAACTGTGAACGGATGACACAGGTCGGGAGGCTTGACGTGAATTTCTTTACGTCCCATGCTCCAGAATAAACTGATGAGTAATGCATAACTGATTTCCTTGCATCGATATCAAACTGTTTAGAATCTCCAAGAGGTCAAACTGTTTAGAATCTCCACGAGCTCAAACTGTTTAGAATCTCCTCAAGGTCAAACTGTTTAGAAACTTCTCTCATGTTCAGCTCTTATCTGATTTTTCTTCAGTCTCTGGTATTAAATCATGTTCCAGCTGTCATCTTCACATTACAAGGCCACAGAACGTGGATCGTTTCCTTCTAATGCAAGAAACAATTGCCCACTTGCTTCTTCTATGACTTCCTCATGTTAGCTGTCCATGTTATTCTCATTTTCTTGCTTGGTTTGCTAATTTCCATGACTCACTACAATGTACTTGGATTGGCTCTATGTTACACAGATGCATTTTTAGAGACGTATAAAATCATATTCTCATATAGACATGACATGAAACACCGCAGGAGAAAGATAACAGGAAAGACTAAGGACAAGGAGATTCCAGAGGAAGAATAGACGGCGTCCGTCCACAAACGTGCAACATCTGGATATGCACGGGGACATATGGGACCGTCAACCAGCAAGCAAGACCTCGATATAAACGGGACAGGCGGGGCTATCAATAAGAATATAAAGATCTAGGGGGGAAAACGGGACAGATGCCTGGGTCATCAACAAGCACACAAGAGCTGGGGGAAAAACAGTGGACAGATGAGGTCTTTAACAACCGTACAAGACGTGCACAAAAATGAGTTCGTCAACAAGCAAGTAAGACCTGGAGGGGAAAAGCGGGACATGTTTGCACATCACGTATCAACATTTGGAAATTTTCGAGGCGTCTAACGTTCCACTGAGAGTTTCGAACGTGAATGACAGGTATGAAATAGTTTGGATATTCCACTGGTTTGGAGATTGAAACAAAGTGAAGAACAGAACAAACAGATGATATAATATAAATGGGCCAGAGCAGCCAGACCGACAATGAGAATTTACGGGATACACGTACAAAAGAATCTAAAAATAAAACGTGACGTCTAGAGACAACCTTGTCTTACCTAGGGTTTCTCAAACGGGGTTCCAGTCCACGGAAGAGTTTGTGAGTTTGTGATTGAAAAAAAAAAAAAAAATGAACTTTTTTTTTTTCCAAAGTCTTGTATAACACTGTGTCTTGGGCTATATTTTTATTCAAATTGCTTTGACCTGTGGTTTTTTTTTAGTAGCTTTACTATAGAACATTGTCAATAAATTTTCATTTAGTAAAATAGCATTAATTAAAATTATTATTGGATTATTATATTTACAACTTCTGATCACACTAACATAGCGTGAGCTATAGATATAATTGTTATGCAGAGGTTCCCTAAGATCTGAAAATTATTTCAAGGGTTCCTCCGTGATAAAAAGGTTGAGAAAGGCTGGTCTAACCAGTTAGACAAGGGGCAAATGAAGGTTGGTTTTATTAAGTTCAAAATTGCTGGCATATCACGTCATTCATAAATATATTTATGAACAATGGAGAGACCAGGTAAGGATGGAAGAATTCTGGAATATAATTCTCACTATATTTAAATTTATAATAAGCTTTATCATTGACATATCAATTTTATAGTTGCTTTCTTGAACGCTGATTGTAAAAAAAAAAAAATAATAATACTAATAAACATTTAAAGAAATGTGAACTATTACAACCAGAGAATGAAGAGCTGAGGCAAAAGATATGGGGCAGCTGTATGGACCTGGAAAAGACTGGATTTGTTCTGACAACAGGCCTGCAGATTTAGCATGACTAACAGAAGTCTCACCCCAAGAATAAAATTTAAAGAAAAGTGATTAGTACAACTTGACCCTAAGAAAATTACGACCAGCATGACCATTTGGTCAGGGCTTTACTTTAGCCAAGAATGCAGGTCTTTCTTTACATTAAGATATTTTAAAAGCCCCTTCACAAACAATCAGGGGGCTTTACAGGGGCCTCAAGTGAACTCACATAGGGGCTGTTTACAACCTACTAGCAAATGAAACACCTGAACGAATGCCAACTTGTTTATAATTTATTCTCGAAATATCAGAGCTAAAAATTAAGTGTAGGCACTCGCTGCAAATATTGACTTGCATTCCACAAAGATTGCAACTAAAACTCTCCATGCTAAAGAATTGAAACGAAATAAATTGTGGAATGTATTATGGCAATAGACGTAAAACCTATAAGGTTAAAACACAACGATATTCAATGGAATGATGCACACAAAAATGTTATGGTAATTAAACTTTGATTATATCAGCAAGTCAGTGCGAATTTTTTTTTTTTAATGATAGCACATTGTCGCTTTGACAAGCTGATATTAATGGCCGTGAGTAAATTGTACATGTTTACTAATAAAAGCAGTGAGTTTTAAAACAATATAATGTGTTCTCTGTATGAAAGAAAATGTAACAGAAATAAGTTAAAAAACACAGTGACATCACTTCTTTTGCTGACATGGAATGTTTACTAAAAAAAAGTCTAATATAATTTTTCGCACGTTAAAATAACATTTTATGGACAATAGATTTTGTTAAGATCAAAGGAGATATTCCAAAGATTAAAACATCGAACCTTTGATGTTCTAATGACTACAATAGTATGCAATTGATATGATAGTGATCGAAGTATTGGACAATTGATTTTCCTTTAACAAATGTGTTGATCGTTTGAAGTTCCGATGATCAAATTGATACTGACCTAAATATACAGAACGGGGTCTGAGACTTGATGAAAAACTGAATTATGCATTTATTGAAAGAGATTAATAAAAGAATGTAGATCTATTTTAGAAATGAGTGAGAGAAACAAATATGACACAAGAATGTATTAAAACATACAGCACGTATTTCTCAATATGAATATTCATTTATGCAAATGACAAATTTATGCAAACAACAAGAAGTCTCGTGTCTTGGGTCTCGCGCTATGTACAATGTGAGCAAATGTTTTCATTAGTAACGTCAGAGCCAGGCAGTGGCGCATCTTCAGATAGGTTTTAAGCGACCCGATCGACAAGCTGGGCCAGTGTTATTTATACGGGTATTTTAAAACTATTTAACGTAGCCAGCGCTGTGTAGGTACTAAATGTGGATTGGATGTGATAAGTTTTGACGGTGGAGAGCATATATATATATATATATATATATATATATATATATATATATATATATATATATATATATATATATATATATATATATATATATATATTTATAACACGCGCACACAAGATGCGCATTAGTCTGTCATTCTGTAAGTTTGTTTCTCGTAAAGTTAGAAATGGTCAATTATCAATAATGGAATAGTATTAACATTAATAGGAACAATAGCGCACCATTAATAAAGACAGCTTTAATTGTCTTCCGGTGTGAAGTAACAACAACGCCCATTTTTTTCGGGCTGCCCTAATCAATTTCTCGTTTGCGAGATGTTTACGGTGTTTTCTATATTTTTGTGTGTGTGCACACCCGAAGGTGAGAAACTGTCCGTACGGAGTGTTGCGCCCTACTCTCATCAATGAATGCGCTTTGATTTCATCAATTTCCCTCCAAAACACAATCCCTCCGGTTGTCACCATAAATTCACTCCTCAGCTTCCCCAATCACGACAGGCAAACAGAATGCACGTGCGCACGCGTCTGCTCACGTTTTCTCGGTTTCAATCGTGTTCCACTCGGTTGCGAAAATATTCGGGATTCCTGTTAACACCGCATCTATTTTATTTTTTAGTGTGTTCCGCCATGTGTGTGTTTGTGCGCATGCGTGACCAAGAGATTTAGGCACGGCATAAAATTCGAAAATAAATGGAACAATAAATTCGAAAATAAATGCTCAATACGCCGAAATCTCATTATAAAACTCACGCGGTGATTAAGTCGCAACGTGCGACCAATAATTAATCATATTATCATAATTAATAATGATTGACATCAATTACTAAACAGAGCCAATAATGTTTAATTTCGGTGCAATAAAAAAATAGTTCACATTGAACAACTTTGTATTAGTTACGCAAAAGTGACTAATCAGCCGTAATGACTTTTGCACGCAATGATTTTGTTGTTGTTATATATTTCGTTAGATTTACTTAAAATATACCCTTTTCCGTGCAATATATATTATACTTATAGCTGTCACTTAAAGGCTAGCTTGAGTGTTCCCGAGTGCTTAAGAATTTAAAAAAAAATATTGGCCCCCTACTGTCAAAATAAAAAAAGGAAAAAATGTGTTCTATCTTATTTATGTATTTCCTTGAATGCAATATATACACATTCGTTATCATTTTTTTTCCTTTTCGATCCTAAAGAAGCGTAGAACTCCACAGCAATTGGTCGGCTTTCAGACAACACGCACAAAAACATAAGTGTGCCCCTGCAGTGATGGATTCTGTTGCAATATTTAACTTGATGAGATTGCCGCCCAGTGGACAGCTTAATATTAAGCTTATCTTAGACCACGCCTGAGGGAGTAGTAAGGTTATTATTTTGTTTTATTGTATTCCAGAAGCCCCATTCCCCCTCATTTCCCAGAACTACACGCGCCGGAAAATGAACATATACAGCATTAAAAAAAAAAAAAGACACACAAGTTTTACAATCATTTGAATCATTACTTTCAAAAATGTTTACAATTTAAAAAAAAATGTACAATTACTGACAATCTTAAAGATACAATCAAATTAGGAGATCAAAATGGCGTCCGATACGACGATAAACTTGTATCACGTGGTACATGAAGCATGCGTATAACGAAAACTGTACTAGTTTGAAACATCACGTGTGTGTATTTGTGTGCGTATAACATACCGTACATAGACAACCGTTTTGTATTTTTGTTTCTTCCTTAATTGATAATACCACACAGTGTGTTTAAATTGTGAAATACATATTTTTCGTGTGACCAAATTGTGGTTTAGAATTTTTAAGCTGAACGTTTGAAAAATTACTACAGCTTTTTATAATGCACATTAAACATTCACAGAGTTTTCAAATTCTGTGGTGGAACACACAAAAACACACTCATACACACACCAAGTCATTACTATTTGTACAAGCCCGTACTTGCACGGAGTCACTTGCTTGCTAATCGAAGTATCAGCAATTTTTAAAATAGTTTAAAAAAAAAAAAAAGATACTAATGCAGATAAATTGTTTTGTTCTAGTAAGTAGCTAACGTATGTTGCCCTGGTATAAGTCTTCATCGGGAGAACTCGGGTTACAAGACACAAACGTTATCTAACTGATGCAGGATATCCACCGTCTTGAAGACACACAAACAGCGTAGCGTCTGTTGGAGGCAGGCCCCGTTGTTGCTAGTATGACATCTTCATTCACTTTGGCAGTAACGTCGTTTAGTTTCTGTGGTTGTAGATGAGGAAGGAGATGACTGCGAGAAATATGAGAGAGCATATTTATACACATTCACAATGGGTCTGTGAGAGTTTCATATTTATTCACACCTGCTTAGGTAGCATGGTTTTAGCTAGCAGCAGATCTGTTCGTTAATGCAGTACAGACGTTTCAAAGAGATAAAATGACCCCAGATACTATCCAGGATACACGCTAAGGTTACATGTGTGAAAGAGGTAATGTGCTGTTGTCAGAGGATGCGGAGATGTGATGACCATTGATAGCGTACTGCTGCATTTGCTGTAGCCGCTGCTGAGCGGCCACGAAGGCTGACTGCTGCTCGTTGTTCATGATGTGGTCAGACTGTCCTGGGAGGTACATTGATATGAACTCACGGATCTCATTTCCCGTCTGGGCCGCCGTAGGCGTGGGGTACGGTGATTTGCTGGGGCCAGTGTGGGCCGGGGCCGCCCCTCCTGGACCACCTTGTGTAGGCGTGCCTGTTTCTCGTTTTATGCCTGGTGTGTTTGGGTGGCCCTGAGGAGTGGGCGACATGTTGTGGGCGGCGTACGGTGCCATCTGGGCCATAGTCATGTTGTAGCTGTTGGCGCCATTCATGTAGCTGCCAGATGTGACCTGGCCTTGCATAGTTTGAGCAGAGAAGTTGGGGTAGTATTGGGCAGGGGAGAGTCCTGTCAAGTGACCAGTCATCTGCTGGTAGGGATTGTGATCGCCCATCATGTGAGCGTAGCCATTGGACATGTAGGAGTTCATGTGGCCAGGGTACATTCCTGTAGGATCTCTGCCAACCTGAGCCATGGCTGGGTTTGGCATGCCTGGTAGGGCATACTTGTCCTTCTTCATCAGAGTCTTCGTCTTCCTGCGTGGTCTGTATTTGTAATCTGGGTGCTCCTTCATGTGAATGGCTCTTAGCCTCTTGGCCTCGTCGATGAAAGGTCGCTTCTCCGTCTCGCTTAGCAGCTTCCATTCTGCTCCTAACCTCTTGCTTATTTCAGAGTTGTGCATCTTTGGATTCTCCTGCGCCATCTTTCTTCTTTGGCCACGTGACCAGACCATGAAGGCGTTCATTGGTCGCTTCACACGGCTTGGGTCCATGTTGTTTTTAGAGTTGGCTGAGTTGTTATTGTTGTTGTTAGTTGGACTTCCGGTGTTTGGGTTCCCACTCTGCCCGTGATTTGTTTGAGGCAGTTCAGTGTGTCCACCAGATCCTGGTCTAGGGGAAGTTTGCTGCGGATGCATCGAGTGGTGGGTCTGGTGCCCCTGCCCGCTTGACACCGGCGGAAGCTGCGTCTGGGGCGGTTGATGTAATATTGGCGGCTTCATATCAGGCTCCATCATCATCATTTTGGAGCGATATGTATCGCGGGGGTCGAAGCTTGGGTAGAAAATTTTGAGGCCGTACGTGGATCAACTAGAGAGGAAAAAAAGATAAATGAACACTTGTAAAGTTTGAAACTGTTGATGTTAGTAGACTTCACTCATGCGATTGGTGTTAGTCAACGTGGATTAGAATACAAGAGAATCCTTCACTCAGTTATTAAACTTCGTGGTCACAGGGTCCGCCTCGTTGGACTTTGTGATTTGAAATAAACTGAACACACATTTGATAATTCTCTAGGAATTTTGGGTAGACGATTGGTTAACTGTTAGTGGTGAGAAACTGGTAAAGCACGTAGGACGAAGGGAAATGTGGCAGTATATGCTTTAAATTTTCTGTAGTCTCTTAAGCTTTCACACAAAAAAAAATGCTTTAAATATTAATATACGTCCAGTATCTTTTAAACACTTCCTTGATGCATGCCATAGATCAAAAACGTGGAAAATGCTAGAATATGATCAGTTTACAAGAGACTTGCAGATGGTGTAATTATATCCAAAATCTGTTTTTGACAAGAAGCCTTTGCAGTTATCGGTGGGAGACCATCATACTTCAGTGTACGTGCCTGAATCTCTTTGATATTCCTCACAATCTGTGGGTGGATAGGTAAGACCTTATTGAAGATGGAAACAGAAGGTAGGGGTCGCTGATGTTAGCTACACTGAAGTGTACTTAGCCAAAGCGGACGAGTACAGGGTTAGTAGGCCTAAAGCTTGTTAGACACAACTTTAACCATGCCAACACCTGAAAAATAAACATATAAAACATGAATAAGTTAAATGTTAGAATGATTTCTAATTTTAACTTGTAACCAAATCATATAATAATAATAATAATAGCCCCTTCAGTCATAACAGACTATGGGAATGCGCCCATGAGGTGACAGCCCTCAGCTGCTTTTTTTCTTGGTGTTCCTTTCGACTTTTTCTTCTCTCTTCTGCTTGCCGTGAGAGCTTCTTTTCGCCCAACCTATGGTGGCGCCGTAGAGAGCATTAACCAAATCATATCATCATCATCATCATCAGTTGCCATCTCCACAACGAAGGTTGGCTGTAATCATATACATCATCTTAAATATATTAGTTAATCAGCTATATTTACAAAGAAATATACGATAAGGGATTACAGTAATACAACTTAGATACTGGGAACTGCTGCTAAATGTTGTTGAAAACACTGTAGAAAAATGTAGTTGATATAAAAACAGCAATGGAAGATAGGTATGGAAAATTCACAAGAAACTGAATGAACATTTGTTTTAAGGACATCTTTAGTGGCATATGCGTAGAGCTGATTACAAGAACCAGACAAGAGCCGGTGGAACAAGAAATAAGAAGAAGACAATGGAGATGGATAGGACACACAATGAGGAATCCTGCGGATATTATTACAAGGTAGTTTTGTTTGGATACCCTGAGTAGAGTGAGACCAAAGAATACACGGCGAAGATAACTGGAGACAGGCATGAAGGAGATGAAGAAGACTAATGGCACAGGACATAAAGACTTGGCATAAGATTGTCGAAGGCTTGTGCTCCTTTGGCGATGATAATAATGTCAGTACTCAACAAATGATACACCCATAATGAATGTCAGTTAAAGTGAGTAAAACGTGTAGTTTGGTGAATACATCAGCGACGTGTGACTTTTCTCAAACTGTATACTAAACCAGACGATATGTTAAGGCCTAAAACCCAACCCCTGCAGACCCAAATAGAACAGTCCCAGCTAAGATGGTTTGGCCATGTCTGCAGAATGGGAGAAGATCGGCTACCACAACAAGCATGGGAAACTAAGAGCCAAGGATCCAGACCTCCAGGACGACCCAGAGTCCTCTGGGAGGACAACATTAGACAATCTTTTAAGGACCGAGGACTAGAATGGAACCAGGACAGGAGGAAGACAGGATAGTCTGGCACTCTCTTTCCAAACCTCTACACCTCACAGTAGAAGGGGAACGACTAAGTAAGTAAGTATACTAAACCATTACTTCTGTATCCCTGTATGGTTTCCGTGAGTATGAGGAAAGATTGAAAGAACATGACTACTTTTCTTTCAGCCATGTCCTAAGAGTCGGCCGATATTTGTTTGTGCGCGAGCCTGGCAACCACATCATACTAACAACACAGAAACCGCCCCTACAAGAGCACGATGTACTGACGTATGCTTCCTGCAATGGGCAAAGTCGTAATGGTGGCTCAATGCTACATAAGGTGCAAAAGAAAATGCATGGCTTTTGTACAAAGTCACAGATTATAAGTAGAAGCGCCCAGAGCCAAAAACAGGACATGTGATCACGTGGTCAAAGTAAAACGCGTTCAAATAAAATCTGATCGTAAGTCCGGAAACAGCTATAGGCACAAAGAGAAGGCCATGATCAGTTAGCATTCTTTAGGTGAAAGTACGTATGCTTTGGAATCAACGACATATACTTCGGAAATAAATGCATCGAGAGTAAATAGCATGTGCTTCAGATGCCAACGATTTGTGTTCTATAAGTAAACGACAAATTATTCAAAAGTAAATGACATGTTTTCGAAGTAAACGACCTGTGCTTTTGAAGTAATTACTTGCGTTTAGGAAGTAACTGATCTACGCTTTGAAAGTAAGAGACCTATGTTTTGTAAGTTAACGACCTATGGTTTGCAACAAACTGGATGTTTTGGAAGTTATCGACCTATGGTTTGGAAGTAACTTGATCTATGTTTTGGAAGTTAACGACATATGGTTTGAAAGTAACTGGATCTAAATTTCGGAAGTACCTATGTTTCGGAAGCCCTTTCTTTTGGAAATAAACGACAAATGCTTGGAAATCTAACGACATATGTTTTGGAAGTAACTGGATCTATGTTTTGGAAGTTCTATGTTTTGGAAATAAACGACATATGCTTGGGAAATAAACGACAATGTTTCGAAATCTAATGACCTCTGTTTTGGAAGTAACTGGATCTATGTTTCGGATGCACCTGTGCTTCGGAAGTCTTATGTTTTGAAAATAAACGACATTTGGTTCGGAAGCCAACGACCTGTTTTTGGAAATAAACAATATATGCTTCGAAAGTCAATGACCTATGTTCTAGAAGTAGACGGCAAATGCTTCGAAAATAAACGACTTAATGTTATAGAAATGAACGACCTATTCTTTGGAGGTAAGTGACCTAGGTTTTGGAAGTAACAAGATCTATGTTTCGGAAGTACCTATGTTTTGGAAGTAAATGACATATGCTTCAGCATGAACACAATATTATCTTGTACTTTTGCTTAAAAAAAGGCTTGTACGGTTTCTGTGATCCATCAGGTGTTTGAAAAGACTCGCCATTTAAATAGTATATAGATGGCGGATTGTTAACAATAAAGGTATGTGTGGTGTATTACAATGCAGGCAATCATATTGAATTCTTACAGATTCAGTTCTCCAATAAAATATTATTGATTTAATTAAAGCATATGTGAGAATGGACGGTGTAAGTTGTTAAGTAACATGTAACGCGTATTTGGCATAAGTTAATCCTGTTCTTGCCTCGCCTAAATTCATGGCTCTTTGAGGATACACAGAAAGAACATGACTACTGCTTAATGTGATGCTGTTAGAGACGACTATCAGGTTACACATAAAGCTAGCTGCATCATCATGTAAGACAAGTTGCTACATAAACTACCACTACTTGAGCACATGGATGCTTTGGTGCAAGCGTCATACAAAGGATTCAGCTGTAGTGGTGGCTCCATGCTCCATAAGGAGAGCAAGAAGAGTAATGATTACTATGACGACGACCTTGTCGTCTTCATGATCACGGAGCCGCGATAGCGCAGTGGTTAGTGCACTGGCTTCCTAGCTCGGCGTCCATGGTTTGATCCCCATTTAAGGTGGGACTTTTTAGTCCGCAAACGGCTTCGGGGTCGACCCAGCCTCATGAATTGTCTACCAAAGCAACTCTGAGAAGGTTAAGGCGGCCGGCGTGTTGCTGACCACATCACCCCTAGTGTGCCGATGGTCAAGAAGATATGGGCCTAACATCATATTTACAACATGCCTCAATGGGCGTGTGACGGGATCCTTCTACCTTTTTTTCTTCATAATTATCGTCAAGCATCTATTGGAGGATTGTTAAAGCATTCTCATCTATTGGAGGATTGTTAAAGCATACTCATCTATTGGAGGATTGTTATATCCAGGGTCTATTCTCTTGTGTGTCCGGCTTTTAAAAACATGTCTCAGTTTAGTCCTTTCCATTGTTATCTTTCATTATTGTTCGTAGTTTAATAATTCCGTATCTCTTATTGTGCCCACTTACATCTTTCTCTTCCATAACCAAACACGCCTAGACTGGAACCGACAAGAAAAGATGGGTGGGGAGGACGCGCTAGCAACTGGAATCTCAATGGCAGCGCTGATAAAGACGACAGTAAAGCTGAGGTCTTTGTTTCGCGGAGAACGAAAGAAAGAAACGAAATAATACAACACAGAGTGGTGATTGCCACTGCCTTCCGTTTTATGGACGTAACAAAACAGTTGGCATGTACAGTTAGCTCCGTCTTGCACTTTCATAATTTTCCTTTGCGCTCATTGCGGAGCGTGGAGCTACACTTCAGCTCCCCCCCCCCCTTTTTGCAGGAAGCCTGCACTAAAGAGGCACACGCTCTCACAGCAGTGGTTTGTGTAACAATTTCTTTTGCATGATGAGGTTGCCACAGCTGCCATCTACGACATGCCTGATGGAGTAGTGTTCCTATAGACACCGGGGAGCTACAAGGGGTATTATAAACACATAAATAATGAATTATCTACCTTTGTGTGCGCGCGCTGTTGTTTGTTAACGAAATAAGTAAGTACATTCACCGTGAGCGTCCGATTGGTTAGAGCTCTGGTCTCCCGTGGCAAAGGTGTCGGGTTCGAATCACGGTAATGTCACGCTCCAGGCAACCCAGATGTAAATCACACTTGACTCAGCTCTTCGGTTATGGAAGACAAAAGGCAGGGAGAAAAGGAACTGGTTAACCCACCTTTTGATGCTGGACTTGGTATAGTCAAGTCTCTAACACTCTTACTCTTCTACGGCAGTATCTTCTAAGAGACTACATTTCTGCATTAATCGTAGGACATCAATTCGCACGTTCCGTACAGCAGTTAGCCTTAGCGGTAACCCAAATGCTTTCTACCGCAGCGCTACAGTTAAACTTGATAAGGGTCTCAGGGTCAGTTCTTGAGATAAAATAAGCTCTTGGATGTGTCAAATGTGTTAACGATATTCACGATGATTGTAATTAGTGCGATGATGCGTTTAGAGAAAGTTACGGTAGCGTCACGTTCCAGTCTACCCAGCTGTAAATGGGTACCTAACTCTGCTCTTGTTAGGGAAGGTAAAAGTAGTGAAGAAGGAAACTGGTTACCTCACATCTGGATGCTGGATCTAGTATGGTGAAGTCTCTAACACTTCACTCCCCCTACGGCAGTATCTGCTATGGGCCTACCTTTACCTTTTTAATGGTTTTGGTAGCTTCCGACTGGCTCAGCGGTTAGAGTGCTTGCCTCTTGCGGCAAAGTTACCGGGTTCCGAGATCGAAACCTGGTAGCATCACGCTGTAAATGGGTACCTGATTGTTCCGAGTTGGGAAAGGCAAAGGCAGCAATGACAGGACCCGGTCACTCCGGCTTATAAAGCTGGGCTAGTATAGTGAAGTCCTTACCACAACACGTCACTCCTCTGCGGCAGTTTCTGCTATGAGATAACCTTTACCTTTTATTTGTAATGGTTGTAATGATATCAACAAATATTCAAATGTGAGTCAGCCAAAAAAAAAAAACGTTTATACGGAATGGGTAACATCCTATATATAAAATCCCAGCTTATTCTGTCAGTACATAACGCTAAGGGAAGCAACTTTGGTTGAAAGTTAGACGTTAATTGTATAGTTTCCCTTATATGTACTCTCCCGAAAATAGTAACACTTACCAAAGAACAATGCGCAAATGACGGTGTGCACAAAAATATATTTATAGAATGTGTGATCCCGTATACACACATTAGGATCCTCGCTGCTGCTACGTAGTTCGTGTACTGTGGTGATGCACAGTGGTTTTTGTTAAATACTTTTGTTGTTGCCGTTAGGTATTGGTGCTTTTGAATTTAATTCCCGAATTATGACGGGCTTTTACACTAGTAAAAAAAAGAATTTTTGTGTATGTGAGAGAGAAAAAGTGCGAGTGAGTGAGAGAAAGACTAAAATATTCTCTGACTAGAATTTACTCAAGTAATTATCTACAGAAATGGTTTTCATCCTTTTTTTTTGGCTCATAGCCCCCATCTGGGCCTCATTAACCTCTGTGGCGCACCCCCCCCCTCTCCCTTTCATAGTCGCTGTTAGCTGTGGACAAAAAGGTACTTTACCAATTTACTGTAGCCCCCCCTATAAATATGGTATGGCCCACTTTGAGAACCTCTGATCTACATCGTCCCGTTTATTCCCGGGGGTATCTGAAGAGGTGAAATAAAAATATGACTATTGCACCCTCAGACATGTCGTACACGGCGACTAAAATGAGGGCATGCATGGTGCTGCAACCTCATCATGAAAAACTGATTGCGACGAAGTCACTGTTGAAAAAACAGCATGTGACTGCTTGCTCATGCTTCCTGTAAGGAGACCAACTGCAACTCCGTGTTCTTTAAGAAGGGCAAATAAAAGTGATGACAATAAATTATCTGCAGCAATTCATAGAAAGCTTTATTTACAAATCCCTCTTCTGTTGTTATTAACCACTTACTCAACTTCATCTGAGTTTTAAATATTAGTGGCGTTTCAAATCGCTGATGCTCAAACAACTTTTTGTTCCACTCATCGCCCAGTGCTGAAATTCAGCACGCAGCTTCCTTTCTTGGTATTTTTATTATGCTTTCCGCGCGTAGACATATTTAAGAAACAGCTTTAAAGTAAAGGAAATAACGAACTGTGAATATAGACTTTTTTGCATTTGAAACGCCGGCGTCGGACGGTGAATGGTGAAGTGCCGATGAAATTGTTATTGTTGATTATAATCGGTGGCATTGCACTCCGGGCAAACCCGTAGTTGCTCAGTCTCCTTCGGCAAATATAAAGGGTATGCATACTAATCGTTCCTGTTGCGCGCTTGTTGTATACACGCCGGCTGCATCCTCTCATACGTCCATCCCTGCTGGTCTTACGTGTAATGCATTCTTAGTCGTGATGATTCATCGATTGTAGTCATTCTCTGATAGATGATTATTAATTGCCCTGAGTATCTCGCCTGTGTCCATATCCAGATCATCTATTATGAGTGCTCATGAAGCTAGTCTAACAGCTCTTTCACTGCTGCGTACCCTTGAAGGACCAGGATATTACATCCACACCAGTTCCTGAATATTCTAGGCTTCTATGGAGGTTTTCCATTCACGCCAGAGACTTGTTAATGAAGTTTCAGACAGCTACCGGCTGCAGTAGCTGCCTCTACGTCTATTCTAATGCAGGAGCTTGTGATCATGTAAGCCTCGCTATGTTCAGCAACGATTCTGCCCTTTACTCTAGCAGAGAAGCCCCACACCCTGATTAAATAAGTTCCACCCAATACAATTAGTTCAGTGAGTCTTTTGCAATAAACACAGTTTAAGTAATAACCAAATTTCTTAGCTTTACATAAGGGTCTAGAGGTTTACAGTAAACATTTTAAAATAATAAAATGTTGCCTCGTTTAGGCGAGGCACGTCCCGTCAAACCTAGTCGGTTATATTAGGGCGCATGTCCAAATATAAAAGACCGTTTGATCTGCTTGGATTCTTATTTAAAGTAGATGTTAAAACTTAATCAATCATACATATTTTACTCAAATATAATTTCACTCAACTGTTGTGATACTATTTACTTATAACTTAAATTACTAGAAGTAGTAAATATAAATTGTAGGAATTCACTTTTAATATTGCTGCCAAACGCAACATACAATAAATGTTCCTTACATTCTATTGCAAAGAATAAAACTGGGTGGTCGGTAATCAATCAGTAATTAATCACGTCGTTCACAAAGATATATTTTATAGGCTTTAGACTTTACAGAATGAAAGAACCGCCAACTATGTGACCTCCCAAAGGTGTTACTGTTTCTGTTTTATTTTGTTTTCAACAGGGAAAAAAGTAAATTAAATCTAGTTTTAGCAGGTGGAAAAGTAATAACAAGAAAAACACTGTAACTGTGGACAACAGTAAGAAGGCTCAAATTCCTTGTTACACCGGGTAGGCGGTGGGCGGTGGCTGTGGCTATGCAGACGTCGTTTGGACACGGCATCGCGTGATGCGTGGGGAGAACGAACTTCGGAGCTGTTGACAGGCTCCGATGGTGATAATTAGACCGGGAATCTAAATGGGCCGGTGTCAATGTAGCGTTTCCCGTAGATTGGTTGGGCGCGTCTGTTGTCCCATTACGGGTGACGATCTCGATAAATTATGTAAGAGCTTTGATTTTGTGGCGGATATAAAATGGGCAGCGCGGTATTTCACTAGCGCGAGATTTTACTTTCTTCTTCCGTCACCCCATCCCTTCTATTACTCTCTCCCTCTTTCTCTTTCTCTTTGAACAACAAGGTATAAATGAACGGTCGAATTAATTCTGGTGGTTATCGGGAATAAAAAATGAAGAGGAAAAAAAAATCGACAGAAATTTGTCAAAGAAGCGGGATTGGGATTATGCACTTGGGTGACAGACCTGGTCAGACCACGTGCAACACATCTGAGTAACAAAAGGAGCGGGACACGAAAGGGAGAATAATTGATACTCTTTGATCCAAGGTAGGTTAGCATCCATAAGGAATTGATGGAACAGAAGCAAAGAACAGAGGAACCTATGTTATATGTATATAACACGTGTCATTAGCTCAATATTTTTCCTTGTCTTTGGCATCATTTTCTACATGTGTCTATCGGTATACCTCTTCCTCTCTGAACTTGAGAATACAAAAACAAGCCCAGTCTAGTAACGCTTTCAACAGGTTTTTTTTATCAGTGTGTGTCCTATCCATTTCCAGCGTCTTCCCAATAGTTTATATCCTCATCTTCGTCGTTCCCTTTCAGACGTCTCGGCTTGAATGTGTTCAAAGAAAGCAGTGGTTAGCTTAAGGAACTACTTCTTTATAGCAATGAATATGTTCAAAGAAAGCAGTGGTTAGCTTAAGGAACTACTTCTTTATAGCAATGAATGTGTTCAAAGAAAGCAGTGGTTAGCTTAAGGAACTACTTCTTTATAGCAATGAATATGTTCAAAGAAAGCAGTGGTTAGCTTAAGGAACTACTTCTTTATAGCAATGAATGTGTTCAAAGAAAGCAGTGGTTAGCTTAAGGAACTACTTCTTTATAGCAATGAATATGTTCAAAGAAAGCAGTGGTTAGCTTAAGGAACTACTTCTTTATAGCAATGAATGTGTTCAAAGAAAGCAGTGGTTAGCTTAAGGAACTACTTCTTTATAGCAATGAATATGTTCAAAGAAAGCAGTGGTTAGCTTAAGGAACTACTTCTTTATAGCAATGAATGTGTTCAAAGAAAGCAGTGGTTAGCTTAAGGAACTACTTCTTTATAGCAATGAATGTGTTCAAAGAAAGCAGTGGTTAGCTTAAGGAACTACTTCTTTACAGCAATGAATAAGTTCAAAGAAAGCAGTGGTTAGCTTAAGGAACTGCTTCTTTATAGCAATGAATATGTTCAAAGAAAGCAGTGGTTAGCTTAAGGAACTACTTCTTTATAGTCACGCCGACAGAGACGGCTAATATACGATTGTACATGAGACTGGCAACTTCATCACGTAAAACAACGGGCTACAGAAACCGCTACTGCAAGAGTGTGCTATTCAGTGGCGTACTAAGGGGGTTGCGAGAGGTGCGGTCTGCCCTAGGTGACAGACAGGAAGGGGGTGCCATCGGACACTATTTATATAGGACTTACTGTTAAAAATTTACTTACTGGTGTATTTCTTTTTGGGGGGAATGGAGGTGTCATAGGTAACGTCCGTCCCGGGTAGCAAGTACTTTAGGGACGCCTCTGGTGCTATTAACGTTGGCTTTCTGGGAGCGGAGATCTGCAGTGATGGATCCATGTTCCATAAAAAGCGAAATATAAGATGATGTTAACGATGGGATGGAGGAGAAAAGACTCATTGTAATTTAACTCCTAGGAGAAACAGTTTTCTCATTGTAATTTAACTCTTAGGAGAAACAGTTTTCTCATTGTAAGTTAACTCTTAGGAGAAACAGTTTTAAAAATATCTAAGAATTGGCTAGGGGTGAGATACACATACAAAGACGGTAACTAATATGTGTATAGGATATTTAGGGACAGTTGAAGAGTCACATATATCTTAAAGAAATACAGCATGACAACATCTGAGGTCTCGCTTCATGAGATGGACGGGATACCGTTAACATATAATATTTATATGTATGTTTGTATGTATCTATGTATATATGTATGAATTTATGTATGAATTTATATATGTATGAATCTATGTATGTATGAATCTATGTGGTAACAACCCTCATTAACGCTGTATCAATTCGCAGTGTGTTGGGCTCAAGTTCAGGATTATGTTGCTGAATATTTTAAAGGCGATAATATCAAATTTGATTTTCAGGTGAGTAATTCAACGGATTATGAACGTTCGGCGATTGTTTACTGGGCGGGGTTTAGCACACTTGCGGACTCTAAATGATTCTCCTATTTGTATTTTATTATATCACGTCAGTACATATCAATGTATTTTCTGGAGAATAAAGATTCTGATATGTATGTATGTATATATCACACACATACATAGTTCACAAAGGAACATCCAATCGACCGCAGATGAGGTTCAAAGAAGTGTGCAGGACAGACATGAAGGTAATGGGAATAAATCCAGCAACTTGAAAGGATGAAGCTGCCAATCGCACCAAGTGACAATGGTCCCTACGGCGCCACCTCAGATTGGGTGAAGAAGAATCTTTCACGGGAAGCAGAAGAGAAAAAACCGCGCTGAAAGGAACACTAGGACAAAAAGCAACTGAGGACTGTCACCTCCGGGGCGCATCTCCATAGTCAGTTATGACTGAAGGGGGCTACTATGTGGTTCATGGCATGAGGAATAAAGAAATCAAAGAAGATGGAATTGTATTATTCAACATAATCCCCATCAACTTGTACGGCTTTATGCCAGCGCGAAACAAGTGCATGTATTCCAAGCCCGTACCAGATTTTGTCTTGATCGTGTAGCCATTTCTTCGCTGCATGAATCACTCCATTATCTTCAAACCTTGTCCCACGGAGTGCATCTTTAAGTGGACCAAATAGATGAAAATCAGAAGGTGCCAAATCGGGACTATAGGGTGGATGGGGTAGTACAGTCCAACCCAATTTGGTGATTGCTTCCCGTGTTGCCAGACTTGTGTGAGGTCGCGCATTGTCGTGAAGGAGAAGCAGGTCTGCTGGATTCTTGTGCGGCCGAACTCTGTGAAAACGTTGATTGAGTTTTTTCAATGTCTTAATGTAAGCTTGCGAATTGATTGTCTCTCCTCTGGCATAACGTCCACAAGAATCACACCTTCAATGTCCCAAAAGACAGTGATCATGACATTTCCAGCTGAAGGAATTGTCTTGAATTTCTTTCTTCTTGGTTATTGCGGATGATGCCACTCCATTGACTGTCTTTTTGTCTCAGGTTCAAAATGATGTGCCTAGGTTTCGTCACCTGTAACGATCTTAGCCAAAAAGTTCTCTCCATCAGCATTGAAACGCTCCAACAATTCAGAAGAAATTGCTTTCCTTTGCAATCGGTGATCATTTATGAGACTTCGAGGAACCCATCTTGCGCAAACCTTAGAAAATCCGAGTTTTTATAACTGCATTTGCACTACCAATGCTGACTGACAGCTGTAAGGCCAATTGTTGAGTAGTGATTCGCCTATCAGTAAGAATAATGCCCTCAGCGCATTTCAACATTTCTGCGTTGGTGGCTGTGACTGGACGTCCACAGTGCGGCCGATGAAGCAGTTCCGTATCTCCACTTCCTGATTCTTTGATTCTCTGAACCCAGCGACTGACTGTACTCCTGTCGACTGCAAAACTTCCATACACATCACATAGACGCTTGTGAATATTCACAACAGTTTCTTTCTCTGCAAAGAGAAATTCTATCACAATTCGCTGTTTATAACGCAAGTTGCGAACACGCTCCATTTCAACGGTTTAGGGCAGCCGTATTATTTAGTCTGTTGCAGTGCAATTTGGTGCACACAATTGGCACATGCCATATTTGAAGTGTGCAAAATTTCATGCTTCTATCTTCATTATTAGCTGAGAAAAAAACGATGTGGTGCATTACTTTCTGACCGCCCCTCGGGTATATATATATATATATATACCAACGGGCTGATCACCCGTTTGCCAGTCACTTCGATTACGGAAACAACAGCAAATGGATTGATTTGCCGTTGCCCGAAAGACGCCAATAGGTGTGATGGGAAACAATGGCAAAGAAAACCTATCTGCTGTTGCCCTAAGACGCCACTAGGCGTAATGGCCACTGACTGCTTTGACGGTCGGTGGCTAAGGACGGAAGAAGAAGAAGATATATATATATAAAAGGTAAAGGAACCCGTTACACGCCCATTGAGGCATATTGGGAATATGGTGTTAGGCCCATATTATCTTGACCGTCGGCACACGAGGGGTGATGTGGTCGGCATCACGCCGGCCACCTTAACCTTCCCAGAGTAGCTCTGGTACCCATTTGGGGCTGGGTCGACCCAGGAGCCGTTTGTGGCCTAAAAATTTTCCGCCTCATCTGGGGATCGAACCATAGACCACTGCGCTAGGAAGCCAGTGCACTAACCACTATGCTACCGCGGCTCCTATATATATATATAATGCGGTCAGCGACCCATAGCTTGACTACTTGCGTCAGGGTCAGCAAACCTAAGCTGACCAAGACCCTACTCCACCTCCATATGGTGGTCCTGGAAACAGGCTGCATCACTGCAGTCTGGCTGAGAGAGTAGGGATCTAAGAGGGAAGGCAAACCCGGTCCCAAAAAATGCCGTGCTGAAGTCGGATGTGTCGGGCCGAAAGGAGCAAATATCGCAGCCCCGCTGTAAACGGACACAACGCAACCAACGTCCTTTTCTGGACGAACAAGGAAAAAGGAAGAATATATATATATGATATACTGAGATGATTGGTTAAATGTTTTAGTTTTACAACGTATTAGGACGAAATTGTAAGATACAATTTCCACACAAGGACCCATTACAAACATTTAAAATAGATTTAATCAGGATCAATCTGTAACTTAGGCAACAGGGACGCCTAACCAATATTTAAAACAATTGACGGAGCTCAGCTGAGGATGTATTGTGAGAATGAAGCGGTCAATTTGTGTGCCCTGTTATTACATGCAGCATATTCTGAAGAAAAAAAAAAGCAGTAAATCACAAAATTTTATGTCCTACATATCTGAACCTCGTCAAATGTATCTTCGACTTATAATTCTGAAAGCTGTCACATGTCATCATGATCAGCTGCCACCTTGCACAACGAAGATCTGTTGAAATGGATCTCCAACACCGTTTGTGTTGATGGTGTGGTCTGATAAGACTCGTGTCCATCTCTTGATGTTATCTTCCCACTTATAGCGCTGTCTTTATCTCGCACGTTTGACTTCAGTTCTGCTTTCTACTATGGTCTTCAGTAATGAGATATGTCTTTTAACATGGCCAAAATATTTTAGCTGTCATAATTTTGATCTCCTTCATTAATTCTCTTTTAATTCCTGGGTTTCCTGAGACGTCTTTATTTCTTTTCTTCTTTTTCCATGAGATGCGCCCCATTTTTCTATATACCCACATTTTGAGAGGAATTCTTTCTTCAAAATTGAGATGCGCCCCATTCTTCTATATATCGACATCTTGAGCGCCTCAATTCTTTCTTACAAAAAATGAGATGCGCCCCATTCTTCTAAAATATCGACTTCATGGGCGCCCCAATTCTTTCTTCCAATTGCTTGTTCATTGTCCACGTTTCTACACCATACAATAGTGAAGAATTTATATAACACATGATGATTCTCAGTTTGAATTAGGGAGTTATTTGTTTATATGTCAGTATTTGTCTCAAGTTGTTGTTCCACATGCAAATGTGCTTTAATTCTAAAAGTATATAATTTATTTGTGTCCTATAATTCTAGGAATCGTCACACGTATCTATGTCATATAATTCTGAAAATCGTCACACTTATAATTCTGAAAATCGTCACACTTATCCATGTCTTATAATTCTGAAAATCGTAAAACGTATGTCTTATAATTCGGGACCCAAAGATGCAGCAATAGAGAATGCAGTCAGCGACCCATAGCTTGACTGCTTGCGTCAGGGTCAGCGAACCAGAGCTGACCAAGACCCTACTCCGCCTCCAAGTGGTGGTCCTGGAAACAGGCTTCATCACTGCAGTCTGGCTGAGAGAGTAGGGATCGAAGAGGGAAGGCAAACCCGGTCCCAAAAAATGCCGTGCGGAAGTCGGATGTGTCGGCCGAAACGCGCAAATGTCGCAGCTTCACCTGTAAACGGGCACATCGCATCCAACGTCTTTTTTAGAAGAAGAAGATGTCTTATAATTCTAAAAATTTCAGATTTATTTATGTTCTATAATTCTGAAAATCATCACACTTATCTGTGTCCCATAAATCTGGAAATCATAAAACGTTTTTTTTATAATTCTGAGAAACGTAACACGTATCTATGTCTTATAATTCTGAGAAACGTAACACATATCTATGTCTTATAGTTCTGAGAAACGTAACACATATCTTTGTCTTACAATTCTGACTCTATAATGATCGAAAAAGATCATGAAAAGGATCATAAGGCCCCCCCCCCCCCCCTTTCTGCCCCCAGATTTATGAATATTTACGTACTCTTTAAAGAAACAAACTCGCGCCCCTTATTAGATTGGGGCACAAAGTTGCGTAGATAATAACGCCCCAAATACGTCGTTCTAACAAGTGAAGCTTACCGTAACAGACCGCAGACGTGTAATTATCTGCGGTATTTTGCGGAACCTGATGATTGTTGCCCTACGATGAATGTACATACTTATTTCGTTAACAAACAACAGCGTGCACAAATGACAAGGGTAGATTATTAATTTATTATTTATGCTTTGGTATGTGTTTATAACGCTGAAGATAATTGACAGGTCTAACTGTTGTTAAATGGGCCGTGTTCTGGTCAAGCGAATATAGTTTGCCTAGCTCTCCAAGATTGTAATTTGGTTCGGGAATTTATTATACGTGTCAGTGGACTACAAGCGTAGGTTTGGTTATGAGGTTAAAATGCTTGTGCAGTCTAGTTACTTGGTTCCTGGATTGAAACCTGGTTGCGTCACGTTCCAGACTACCCTATGGTAACTGGGTACATGACTTTGCTTTTGAGTTATGGGCAGCAAAGTACTGAGGAAGAGAAATGGTCACCGAACCTAATAAAGCTAGTATTGTGAAGTCTCTAACACTTCACTTACCTACGACAGTAACGTTTTTCTTTTCTTGTCGTTGTTAGAAGTAATACAGGAGAAAGTCCAAAACTAACCCCAGTGTTCTTCTCCTTTCGCGCTGATATAACCACGTATCTCTCATAATGTTGGCGGTCTGTCTCAGGCTTCTGTCATCGCCATATTTTTTTTTTTAGACAAGGGAGCTGTTGCAGGTCATACTGTCGACCTGCTCTTCTAATAGAATCGACATTCGGGGGGGGGGGGGGGGGGGGGGGGGAGACGGATGTGAAATGTTCTTACTGTTATCTTGTCCTCGACACAAGTAATATCTCGAATGCTCCAGGTTATGGTTTCCTAACCTGTGGTCTACGCACTCTGGGGAAGGAGGGAAGGGGGGAGAAAAGGGGGGGGGTGTCTGTGAATCGATTCTAGGAGGTCAGTGTACATAATCTAAAATACAAGATGTAAAATAATTTATTATGCTTTAATGTTGTCGCAGAGAGATTTATGATTAATAAATTTCTATTTTTTTTTCTTTATTCTACCCGTGTCTTCTACTTTAGTCGACACATGCATTATGTGGGCAGAAGCTATTCCGCTAACATGCACAGATTCGAAGCATGTCGCAGAAGCCCTCGTGCAGATTTTTACTCGGTTGGGATTCTCCATACCGAAACCTGTTGATGAGATCGTTAAGATCTTGACGGACCAGCACATCTACAATAAGCCTTACACTCTGGCCAGAAGTGGGTTAGTAGAACGTGTTAACGGAAACCTCAACATGATGCTAAGTAAACTGGCACAAGTGAAACCTGACTATTGGGATCTTTCTATCCCTGCAGCTCTATTTGGCTACAGAGAAACCCCACATACGTCCACAGGATTTCCGCCAGCCACGCTTTTATTCGGCAGACCCATTAAGGGCCCGCTTGAAGCCTTACTCAGGTCGCTGACAGACCAGAAGGCTGATGAGACAGTTGTCTCAGCAAGTAAATACGTATCGGATTTAAAAGAAAGGTTGAAACTAGGATGGGACCTAGCAACGACCAACTTTAAGCGAGCACGCGCAAAGCATGCTAACCGATACAGGAAAGTCGCGAAAGAGAGAGAAGTACAACCAGGAGAGAAAGTTTTGTTGTTGCTGCCAACCGCAAGCAACAAACTACACATCGGATGGCAAGGGCCGTTTACCGTCCTGAAAAAGATTTCTAAGGCTAACTACCAGATCTCTATTAAGGGAAAGGAGAACGTTTTCGATGTAAACCTGTTAAAGAAATACTTGGAAACACCGGGGCCAACCTCCGAACATCTAATGGCGTTCGCCAAAACTGACGAAGATAACGATAGTGGCAGGGAAATTCCACTGCAATCACACGGAATCTTTCAACAATGTCAAAAGCGGCGACGCTCCTTCAAGCGCACACGGAAGACATTCCAGAGAAGGAAGAATGTTGGAGCAGACATGAGTAGGAATTGGACAGAGACGGAAGGGGAAGATGAGAGGGAAGAGAACAGACACCCTGAAGCTACGGATATAGGAAATTTATTTCCATAACGTAGACATGGAGTGGTTCCATATCTTAAAAGGGGGACGTCTGTCGCAGAGAAATTTATGATTAATAAATTTCTATATCTTTTCTTTATTCTACCCGTGTCTTCTACTTTATATCGCTCTGTTATCCTTTCTTTTTTTTCGCATTCGTCTGATTGTGAAAAATAAAACTCTCCCATTCATACCTTCACCTGTCTCTTTTCTCATTTAGCAACGCATTTTTTATTGCTGTTAAGCTAGGGTCGTGAGGTGACCGAACAGTGTGGAATTTCGTCTCGAAAGACATATGATGGCAGACATATCGTCTAGCATTTTCATATGACACGGCGCTCTTGGTTAAGTTTCTCGGGGATGGGTGTGAAAGGCGCCAACATGCATAGCTCGGGAATGACCATAGGTAGCTGCAAGTGTGAAACGCGTCTGGCAGTTCAGTGCCGTCGTCTGAGTTAATGCGAAGTGTTAAGACGGGACGCATTTTCGGGTTTTTAAGAATAGCGTGCATCCTTTGTCCGTTTTCATCTCTCTTCTTCTTCTGCATTCTGTTTGTAGTCATGCTAAATCTGCAGGCCTGCCACGTGGGTTTACAAGCTAACACCTGTCTGGCAGTGTGTGTGCCTCCAGTACAAATCTCACTAACGGTTTTAAAAACTAAATGCCTATACTGGGCCTATTGAGCCAGGTTATATTTCTTCACAAACTCTCATGTACATGCAGTCCTGTGGCGAGAAAAAAATTACAAAAAACATTAACATTCCGACATTTTCACACATTGTGGTGTGACCAATAATTATCTATTGAGAGAATTTACATCCGGTCATCTTCCTAACTAAGGGAAACCTCGTGATTCTGACACAGTGTGCCCGCTTAAATCTAATTCTTACCTGAACTGAGTAAATTGACACTAACTTAAATCTGTAAAGAAAACTATCGCATGAAGAGGACGCTCCTCGGACCCATTGGATGAAACCAAAAAAATCTGCAGATTCTGACACAGTGTGCCCGCTTAAATCTAATTCTTACCTGAACTGAGTAAATTGACACTAACTTAAATCTGTAAAGAAAACTATCGCATGAAGAGGACGCTCCTCGGACCCATTGGATGAAACCAAAAAAATCTGCAGAGCTGGGATCCGCTTCATCAAAAAAAAATTCAGACAGATTAAACGGTGTGTGTGTACTAACGTGCGCCGGACGGCGAACACCATCAAGATTTTAGGTAAGAAAAGTGAGACAGGGCCCCTGCTGAAAGAACAAAGTGAAAGCAGAACGAGTGATTCTTTTCATTTTTATTGTCAGTCACCCAATATTTTTTTTTTTGTAATTTCATTTATGCAAAGATTGTTGCAAATGACATTTTTCTCTTAGGACAGATTAGGGTATACATTCTGTTCTCAACTTTAGAGGGAAATCTGAGACTATAGTGTATATATATCCGTGACTCTTTGGGGCTATCACTTTTCTTCTAAACAGGATCGTGGGCTAAACATCTAGGGAAAAGATTACACCTATGGGTCTATTATACTTGTAGTAATTCATTACCTTATATGTATTTTCTATACTTGATATTAACATTTATGTGTTGTGGTAAATTTTCCTTATGTTAATAAATTTACATAAACTTATTCAAGCGTGTCGGTCAGCTCGTTCCAAAATATCTATATTTCATTGTTATAGTTTTTCCACGTCTGTGCGTCTAACTGTCGTCACTTATGTGTGTGTGCATGTGAGGGGAGATATATATATATTAATATATATTAAACCAACGGGCTGATCACCCGTTTGCCAGTCACTTCGATTACGGAAACAACAGCAAATGGATTGATTTGCCGTTGCCCTAAAGACGCCAACAGGCGTGATGGGAAACAATGGCAAAGAAAACCTATCTGCTGTTGCCCTAAGACGCCACTAGGCGTAATGGCCACTGACTGCTTTGACGGTCGGTGGCTAAGGACGGAAGAAGAAGAAGAATATATATTAAAATAGACTGTCTGACTCCTCTAGATCTGTTGTAGAAGATAGGCTGAAGGAGAGAAGATTCTCGATTTCAGGGACAGCGTCTATTATTTCTACCCCCTCACTCGTGGAAATCTATTTCTATTATTATCTCCCACTGTTGCTATCACTTATTCTAATCTATTCAGAAGGGACCAACCCAAGTCTTAATTCCCCTATCAAAAATCTACGACAAATGTACATTTATTTTTCCCAAGAAGATATCCGTAACGTTCATCGGACAATCAAAGGGGTTCATAGCCTTCATCGCACAATCAACATTGTTCATAGCCTTCATCGGACAATCAAAGAGGTACATAGCCTTCATCAGACAATCAAAGAGGTCCATAGCCTTCATCGGACAATCAAAGATGTTCATAGCCTTCATCAGACAACCAAAGATGTTCATAGTCGTCATCAGACAATCGAAGAGTTCCATAGCCTTCATCGGACAATCAAAGAGGTTCATAACTTTCATCGGACAATCAAAGAGGTTCATAACTTTCATCGGACAATCAAAGAGGTTCATAACTTTCATCGGACAATCAAAGAGGTTCATAACTTTCATCAGACAATCAAAGAGTTCCATAGCCTTCATCGGACAATCAAAGAGGTTCATAACTTTCATCGGACAATCAAAGAGGTTCATAACTTTCATCGGACAATCAAAAGAGCCCGTGGTACAAAAAGGGCTAAGAAACGTTGTACGTAAAAAAAATATTTAAACAACAAATTATATTTTCTTTCTTTTCGTGATTTTCTTTTTGTCCCACGTTTTTCTTTTAATACTATTTAGTCGTTGATTGCAGCAATATTGCATTTCTTGCAGTCGTTATCCGCTCGCATTTAGTTTTTTTTTCCTTACAGCGTTTAAGCTTCATAGTTCCATGACAGTTTTTGTTTGCCCTTTGACCAGACCATGACATTGAGATATGCAAATGTTTCCCTAGAAGTGCCTCAATGGCGTGACGTAAACGGCAAAAACAGACAACGTGGACTTTAAAAGAACGCGCCAACATGTTTCAAGTGCCGTCCCTACGCTGGCAAGAGGCAGTCAAGGAAATACAGCCAGGAAAATTTGTTATTCCAGCTTTAGCTTTCGTTGCACTGGGATAGGACACTCTATACAGAGCAATACAACAGGAGGCAATCTGATCATCAGAAGCAGGAAATATAGGTAAATCATCAAAAGTTAAGCCAGTCCTATTATTCGGCTCTGAAACACGGAGGGGAAAAAAAAAAAAAAAAAAGTTCCATACTTTCATAAATGACTGCATAAGAATGAATAGGACTTATGCTTCTCGCATGCTTGTCTTAAGGGAACGAGTAATATGAACTCGCATATGGGCTTGGCAACTTCAACATATAGTACATGTTGCTACGGAGATCACAACTGCAAGAGATATGAACGCTGTGGCGCAGCTTTCTTGCAAGGGAACAAGCTGTGGTGCTGCCTATGAAGATAAATAATGAAGGCAAAAAAGAATCCCGGAAAATGTTCAACTTGAATTCACCGAAACCACAATAACGTGTTGAAACGCAGCAGTGATGGCCGAGAAAGACCTGTATAAATCACCTTAGAGAAAAACATTTAAAATATGTAGGGTGTATATTCGGCAGGGATGAACAGAACAGCGTGCAACGTAGGACAGTCACTCTCAGTTTCCTGGATGATGAATACCCACAGGACCTCTGGGTCCGAGTATACACGGATGGGTCAGCACAGAATGCAGTCAAGAAAGGAGGAGCAGGAGTGTACATAGAATACCCAAACAACACTAGGGATACGGTCAGAGTACCAACGGGGAAAATCTGTAACAACTATGATGCAGAAATCCAGGCAATCAAGGTGGCAACTGTCCAGAAAATTGCCAGGTATACAAGCCCTACTTTCTGAACTGTGCAACCAGTGCAGGGTCGCCATGCAATGGATACCGTCTCATTGTGGAATACCAGGAAACGAGAGAGCAGACCGACTGGCTAAAGAAGGAGCTGCAGACGAGCAACCGGATGACCAGTTACGTACCATCAGAAGAAAAAGAAGATCAAATCAATCAGAAAGCCACCAACGCAGGATGACTACCAAGCTATGAACAGATCAGAACAAATTGTCATTCTGCGCCTCAGAACAGGACACAACCGACTCCGCAGCCACATGTATACAAAATTCAAGATTGGCAATTCAGCCATGTGTACATGTGGACAGGCACCCCAGACTGCGGAGCACGTACTTCAAGATTGCCCAGAATATGATATATTGAGACAAACCCACTGGCCCAGAGAAACAACACTGGAAGCAAAACTATACGGACCTCTGTATGAACTACAAAAGACAGTGACGTTTATACAAGAAACAACATTGCAGATATAGACAATATATTTCAAGCGAACGAAAGAAGAAGAAGGAGAATGTAGGGTGTGAATACATCATGATTATTTTGCAGCCTTTTGGGGGGAAAGAGGTAAAATTTTGTGCGATTGGATATCTACAGCTGACAGATTACAGCTTTTTGTAGAAAAAAGTTTAAAATTTTGTGCCATTGGTTATCTACAGTTAATAATGAAGACACAAAAGTATCCTGGGAAATGTTCAACACAAATTCACCGAGACCACAATAACGGGCTGTAACGCAGCAATGGTGTCCGACAAAGACGTCAAAATATGTAGGGTGTGATACCAACAGCTGACACATTACAGATTATTGGGGAAACGGGTAACATTTTGTGCGATTCGATATCTACAGCTAAAAAATTACAGCTTTTTGGGGTAGAAAAAAAGCTAAAGTTGTGTGCTATTGGATATCTGCAGCTGACAAATTACAGCTGTTAGGTAAAAAACAGTTAAAATTTTGAGCTTTTCTAAAATCTACGGGTGATAAATTACATCTCTTATAGAAAACAGTTAAAATGTTAAGCTGTTTGATAATATACGGTTGATAAATTACATCTGTTATAGAAAACAGTTAAAATTTTGAGCTGTTTGATAATCTACGGGTGATAAATTACAGCTGTTAAATAAAAAAGTTAAAATTTGTTGCGTCATGATATCTGGCAAATTACAGCTGATAGAGAGGTTAAAAAGTGTGTACACGATATCTTACAAAATAGAGTATGACAATAAATATCTTACAAAATACAGCTATTAGAGAAACACATGTCTGTTGTTGGCGAAGAACAGGTAGGCTGTGTAGAAAGCCCCCCCCCCCCCCCCAAAAAAAAAACTCACACACCCAACCCCGCCCTCAACTTTCTTGTTCCCCATCCATGTTTACTTTTGCCCTGGACAACGTTACTCCCATGCTCGTATCAGAAAATGACGCATTGCTAGTTTATCGTTCTACGTCAGCGAGGAAACGCTGGTGCTGGGGTTTGTTATCAGTTTGGTGGTAGGACATTTAGATAAAGAAGACATGACACATAAAAAGGAGGGCGGAGAGAAAGAACAGTGCAGGCGAGAAAAGAAAGTATAGGAATTTATTCTATTGTAATATTTATTTTCAGTGATGTGTCATCACCATGAGTGTCCATTAGAGGGCTGGTCTCTCGCGGTACCGGGATTCGATTCACAGTATCATCACTCTCCAATCTACCCAGCTGTAAATGGGTACATGATTTTGCTATTGAGTATGAGAAGGAAAATGAATCGTGAAAGGGAACTGGTCACAAATCACTTCTCGATGCTGGTCCTAGTATAGTGAAGTTTCTAACATTTAACTCGCCTTCGATGACACGGGATGATTTGGCAGATCTCTAGATGACGGTCAGGGAAAGCTGGATAAAAATATGGGCTAACACTGTCAGCACGGCATCCCCAGGATTAAACGTTATAAACTTTCCTCATTCCCAGAAATAACTCACGAGCTAACCTACAAAAGCTCAGAGCTCCTGGGTTGTCTGCCGCTGTTATAAAGCATGGAACACCACTGTAGCCGGTTCCCCGCACCCGAGTATGTATGTGCCCTAACAGTGGTAGTTTTTGTAGCAACTACTTGAAGTGGTTGCTAGTACCCGAGTATGTATGTGCGCCAACAGTGGTAGTTTTTGTAGCAACTACTTGAAGTGGTTGCTAGTACCCGAGTATGTATGTGCCCCAGCCGTGGTAGTTTTTGTAGCAACTACTTGAAGTGGTTGCTAGTACCCGAGTATGTATGTGCGCCAACAGTGGTAGTTTTTGTAGCAACTACTTGAAGTGGTTGCTAGTACCCGAGTATGTATGTGCCCCAGCCGTGGTAGTTTTTGTAGCAACTACTTGAAGTGGCTGCTAGTACCCAAGTATGTATGTGCCCCAGCCGTGGTAGTTTTTGTAGCAACTACTTGAAGTGGTTGCTAGTACCCGAGTATGTATGTGCGCCAACAGTGGTAGTTTTTGTAGCAACTACTTGAAGTGGTTGCTAGTACCCGAGTATGTATGTGCCCCAGCCGTGGTAGTTTTTGTAGCAACTACTTGAAGTGGTTGCTAGTACCCGAGTATGTATGTGCCCCAACAATGGTAGTTTTTGTAGCAACTACTTGAAGTGGTTGCTAGTACCCAAGTATGTATGTGCCCCAACAATGGTAGTTTTTGTAGCAACTACTTGAAGTGGTTGCTAGTACCCGAGTATGTATGTGCCCCATCCGTGGTAGTTTTTGTAGCAACTACTTGAAGTGGTTGCTAGCATCATGTACAACCTCATATAAGTTGTATGTTATGAAGAAACAGTGATCCTATGTTATATTCGTCTCACCACAGACCCATATATTTAACTACGCGAGCAATTTTCCTTTATATGCTTAGAATTTCCTCAAAGAGTCCAGCCCCGACCCGACGTTCATGTTATTTGAGGCGTCTAACTCTTTGCTATCAGTTTCACACCTGGTCCCTGACCAGAACACTGAAGAGGAAAATCGCATTGTGCGAGATTAAATATTTAAGAAGAGCTGTTATGTTTACCAGGACAGACATAATGAGAAATGACGGCATGAGAACAATCGTAAGAAGAACATTATGCGTCAAATACACACAAAGAATGATAGTCAGATAAGTTACCACTATACGCCGCAGTAGAAAATCTGGTTTTAGGACCCTGAGAAGACCATGGGGCAGGTGGATAGATATTATTTCAGAATATCCTACAACAACACAGGCTCACAGGAAGCACTTGCCTCAAGAACTAAAACCTTAGCTTCCCACGACGCTTCATAGCAAGAGTAGACGAAAAAATAAGAAGTAGTATCCATTTGCATTAACTATCCCCTTCTTTTCTGGGCTGTTTTCAAGCATCCCGCTCTTGACAAAGAACTCTTGGTAGTAACGTGAAATATTTCTTGTGTATTAAATACCAGTCTCTCCCCCTTATCTATTGTCACTAAATCATAATTTTCATATAATCTTAGTGCAGTGTCTCTTTTATAACCAGGACTGGCTCTTGGGCGGCGCAAGCAGCGCGACGACTCCGGGCGCGTCTAGGGGGACGGGCTACAAATGTATGTTTTAAAGAAAGATTGAAACTGAATTTTTTTCAGAGTTTCAAGTACGAACTATTGTTATGTTTATAATTATTTAATTTCTTAAATATACGTTTATCGATTACTTAATGTTTGTAAATAGATTTTTAAAAATGGAACGCTGAGCGCTCATCTGGTATATCAGTGAGAATTTTTTTTTAAAAACGTACACTATAAAATTATTATTTTTTTTTAAAAATGTGTGTATTATGTTTTTGTCAGTGGCTGCTACAGTGAGCATCACTTGCAGAAACAACTCCCTAGCATGAAATTGAGGATCTCGGACCACCTTGGAAATTCCCTAGGGCAGATCTTTTAACTATAATTTAAACAGATCAAATCACTTGCCATTTTCACAACGAAGGTAAGCTGCAACTGATCTCCAAAATGTCCTGTATTGGTAATACATTGATGCTCCTTGTTGTCCACCTCTTGGTGTTATCTTCCCACATGTAGCGCTGTCCGTTCAGTTATTCCACAGAATGATGTCTATAAAGCTGGCGCATGAAAGTGACAGCACATGAAACTCTCTTCACAGAATGTGCAGAAAGTAAGTCGCAGAACCATGATTGCAGTTTGATGCCGCCCACGAGTTTTTTGTTTTTTTTAAATTTTATCTGCCTTTGTTTAACTTTCACTTAATCTCGTGAAGGGCGGGTACCTAAAACAGTGTTTGTTTAGGAGAGGAGAAAAAAAAATGTCACTTAGAAAGACAAATAAGAACATGACGAGATTATCAAGTATGGGAAAAGTTAAGATAGAAGAAGTGCATAACTCTGTACATGAGTTGAAAGTCCTGAATGTGGACTTTTTGTTTCTGGTGGATGCATACAAGTAAAGCAATTATTACAAGAGAAAGGGTGGAGGGAAAAGGCCTACGATTATAGATATTGAAGATATCCCAAGAATGACCGCCATGCGAATTGATTTAACAACTGGAAGAGATATATGACAACAAACAAGATAAAATGAAAAAGAAGAAGTACTCCGATTTCGCCTCGCTGACACAGACGCTCTGGAAGAATTGACAAGTTGAACGTTTAGACGTCTTTGTAAAACCTTTCTTACCTGCATTCTAAAAATACGAAAATACATCTAGTAAGATAGTCATATTGGATGCAAAGAATTGGGACCGAAGACGCAGCAACAGAGATAAATGACGTCAGCGACCCATAGTTTGACTGCCTGCGTCAGGGTCAGCGAACCAGAGCTGACCAAGACCCTACTCCACCTCCACGTGGTGGTCCTGGAGACAGGCTGCCATCACTGCAGTCTGGCTGAGTGAGTAGGGATCGAAGAGGGAAGGCTAACCCGGTCCCAAAAATGCCATGCTGATACCGGATGTGTCGGGCCGAAAGGAGCAAATATGGCAGCTTTGCTGTAAACGGCGACAAAACGTAACAAACGTCCTTTTCAGGACGAACGCAGAAGAAGATGCAAAGAATGAACCAGAGTTGGGACATTGCACGAAGGATGGCCGCTGACCGAGCAAAGCGGAAACAGTTTGTTGCTGCCCTACTAGATGCCACCAGGCGTGATGGCCACTGACTGCTTTGACAGTCGGCGGCTAAGGATCAAAGAAGGTAGTCCCATAACAGAGTGAAGTGTTAGAGACTTCACTATACCAAGTCCAGCTTTATAAGGTGGGGTGTCCGCTTCCTTCCGTACAGCCTTTGCCCTCCCTAACTCAAGAGCAGACAGGATAGCCATTTATAGCTGGGGATACTGGAGCGTGACAATACCAGGTTGTGACCTCGAACCCGGTAGTTTTGCTGCATAAGGCAAGCGCTCTTAACCACTTATCCAATCGGACGCTCCAAGAAATGTTTAAGTTAAGACCGTATAAAATACATGCACGCAAGGCAATGAAGTGTTAGAGACTTGTGCAATCCTTAACACAGAAATGCCCGGGACCAATTTTTACACTAGGTAGAAAAACTTGACACGACCTGGTTTCAAAAGCAGGCCTTTTGCCCAGAGAAGCAAGAGTTCTAACCACTTTGCCATTCAGACACGCAAATAGATGAAAATTTACATAAATTTGAAATGCAGTGTGGGTAAATTCTTTGCGCATGTCTGTATCATTTTTTCCCTGAAATCGTCGGGGATAGCCTTGTTTCGGAAACCAGATTTTTTTCGGTTTTCAGGTGGTCGCCCCAAAACGCGCTCGAAAAGTAGTCTAAAGAAACTTTCGATTTTCAGAAATATTTTGGTTTTCGGGTGTTCGGATAAACGATATCGATCTGTAAAACCTTTTTTTGTTTTAAATAAAACGCTCACAAACAAATGCATCAACAAATATGCTATTGTGTGCGGACACACAATGCTTGGAGCTTCAAGGCTCGAATTCTATAAAGACCAAGACAGAACGAGTAATATCGCGTTTAATAATTTTTGTGAGGGAAAACAACGCGTGAATAGTAATGAAATTTGCAAGCGATTTTGCTACGCTGATTACTTCGCAAGTATAATTAATGATTAAATAGAAAGAAACATTCGAATACTTGCTGCAATCATACACAAGAATGTGACTTCTGCAAGTAACGCGATTATAAATGTTCAGCTTCTCTCTTTATATAAATTACAGGTAATTTATTTGAGAGTTACTGATTATCGAGGTATCAATTTCTCCCATTTAAGAGCACTTCTATGATATTGCTTTTGTCGCAGTTTATCAATATCCCGGTGATTTTGTTGTCAAATCAAATTCTGTATCCCGTTTATGTCCACTCTAGCGAGATTTTCGCTGGTCTAAAGTCCAAAGTAGAACATTGGCAGTAATTTGAGATGCAGTTTAGTTATGTAGTTTGTTACCAGATACTGTCCTGCCATTTTATAGGCACAGCAGGTATACCTGTCTTTGGTTCTCGATCTTTTTCGCATTGAACAGATTGATAACTTAATCTGTTGTGGCATATCTGAGCCTGAAGATTTTTTGCTTGTTCTCTTTTGTGAGGCTAGTGATAGGCATTGTTTTTATATTCTTTATTTTTCGGTTGCCGATACGTTCTCTTTCCAATTTATTCTTGTATTTGCGCTTGATATATATCTTCATGTATTTGAAGTTTTCCATTTCATAAATTTTTTGCCTACCACAAAAAATGATGAAAATGATTCATCGAAATGACCGTTCTTTGTTCTTATGTGTGTGTAAAATTGACTTAGACATCATTGTTCTCATTTATCTACAAATCAATCATTTTATATTCACTTTATTTTTATGGTTAATGCATCATCTTTACTACCATATGTTTTTCTCCTTGTGGAGGGCATAAAGCTGTCACTGCACATGGTCCACTTGGAAGAAGCCTGTGTCAAAACATTTGTTATTTTGTGATGGTTTTTGCGTTTTTACATGACGAGGTTGCAGGCCCAATCCACCACACTAGTCGCCTTCTACGACACGCCTAATGATAATTCTTGTTTAACAAATATCACAGGTAATTGTCGTGGAATATTCTAATCCACATATATAAATTATCAAGTAAATATAAAGCCTAATAAATACATATAATAAATAAAGGAAGAAGAATGGTAAAGAACAGTGCTGTCACAATGACTGTACTCGAAATCCCCTTGTTTTCTACTGCGTATGCAAATTGTAACGTTTCACGTTGATATTAAAGGCCTTCTGCAACATACACGCGTTTCCCAAACACACAATAAAATGTGCTGCCTTTCTAAGAAAAACCTTGAAATATGCAAGTTGACCTAAATTTTAAATTCCATTCATGTCTTTTTCTACACTATGTTACCAAGATCAAAAGACAGATGGACAAAAGGATAGCGAGAAGGGAGAGGCAGAAAGCCAAACACTAAACACGCTTCGCGCGATACACAAATGCTGCCATCACGCGTGTAAGACTACAAGCACTAACTTTTTCGGACGGACAGTGATAAATTCACTACCCTTCCCAGAGTTAGGTTTTTAAAATCATAAAAAACGCTTATTAGGAAAGATAACAATAGATGGGTTTACGGTTGAAAACATAACAGTACCCAGACAGCACATCTTCGAAACAGGAGGTAGAAAATACATATTTTGAACGCAGCCACGTAGCTCTTTTAAATTTGGATATTTGGGTTCCTTAGGGCTTGCTGACCAAGAATATGTAAAACGTTACGCAAATAGTCCAGGAATTAATAAATTATACCCAAAATAAAATAGTGGGGATGCCTGACAGCATGGAATCATTTCTGCTCATAAAATTTTTTATAACGTGTTTGAAAAAAATCTTACGTTACAGAATTAGCCTACCATGTAAACTCCAAATTGATTGGAGCGCAACAAATGAAAGACTAACCACGATTGGTCGGGCTATAAATACTATCTTTCGTTGTTAGGGGAGACGTGAAAAGGTAACATTTTTTCAAACACTTGTCGAAACGTGGCCTCATTGGCTAGACTCGCTGATATACTCACTTAGGAGCGTTAGTTCGAGACCACTAGTGCAAATAATCTTGATAAAGCAACAGTGCGTTGAAGCCAGCTCATATTTGTGTTAAATAAAAGCCTGGAACATAAGCAGATGGGAATTTGTGCCAGTAATTGTGCCAGAATTCATTGCTAATCAACGTATCTGTGTTTATTTCCATGAAATTGTGGTAAGCTTGAACCATTCAGTATCTTTTAATGAAAATTGAATGTAAATTGTTAATTTATGCCTGTATATATATGTGTAGTTCAGTGGCAAACAGGAGATAAAGCCTATAATGCTCCAGCCTGAACAGAGGGTGTCGGAGGGAAGTAAAACGGCATGGAATGGCCAAATAGTACACTGACACCTGGATGATTGATTAGACAGAAATAATGCTGGAAGTGCAGAGGCGTAGTGACCATTAAGGAGGGTAATGCTGGTATAAAGTATTTCAGATGAAGCTGACAGTTGGCCAAACGCTCTGAACTCAATGTTTGTGTTGTATTGTGCTCAGTGTAGAACTAGAGTATCAATTAGTTATGAAGTAGAAGGTACATCCTTCTTGTTTTCAGGGACCGTGGTCTTGATGGTACTGAGCAGCACCTGGTCAGAGCTTTGCTGAATCCAGAGTCGGACAGCATACTCCTTGGTCTTTTTAGCTATCAGTGAGGTGTCTCCAGAGCCCAGGGGGGAGAATTCGAGCAGAGGAGTCCTTTCCTGCCGCCATCACGCAAGATAAGCTGATTTGGCCAGCTGAGCTCAACATTATGTCCCCTCATCTTGAAATGACTTTGTAAAAATAACATTCAGAGGGGAATTTAATTGTCTTAATATCAGGAACTGAGAACATCTCCAATACTAGTCCCAAAAGACAAACTATTGAAGTCATGATGACAAATACCAACAGAGCTTGAACAAAACAAAACCAGTATTACCTCATATTACCACTACACAACTGACACACATAGGATATTTTAATAATATATGTCACTACAATATTCATATTGATAAAGTCTGTACATATACTTGTAATTAAAATTGATTGTGATTCCTGGTTCCTTTGTATTTGAATCAGGACACATATACCTTTATGATAACCATGAATACATATTGTTATTTGAAAAGTTATCAGTGACTCCTTAAGATATTCTCATAGAGTGTTATATGTATGTGAGTGTCACAGTGTTGTCAAGAGTAGTGGATTAAATTAAATTGTTTATCTGTCTGTTGTTGTGACTTACACTTCATCATACACATACCCTAGACACCTAACGTAGTCATCACACTATTCCAGAATAATTCTGACTGAGATATATAGATATGTGGTAGCAAGTAAGGTTATCTATAATACACTACTCTTAATAGATATAGATACCTTCACAGCTGATCTCAGTCAGTACACTAAGTCCCCTATAAATATTTATAACATCCCACTTCACCACAGTAATTAAAGGTAGAGTCAACTTGTTGGAAATGAATTGTGGAGCTAAAACAAGCACAAAATGTCGGCTGTCAAACATACAGCAAAATGTGCCAAGTGCATTTCCAAATTATCGAGTCATTCGATTGAAGAATAGGCAGAATATTTCGTGATGGACAACTAACAGAAACTTTTGAGATTAAAAAAGTGGAGTGCGGCAGAGATGCCTTTTCTCATCATTTGTCTTAATTCTGATCAGTTTTTGTTATGAAAACAGCATCAACAACTAGAAATGGTATCTTAATTAATGGACAAAGTTATGAGAAATAACAACGATTGGGTCCGACAGAAACTGATGAATTATTCCAAACGCTTCTCTACTGTGCTACACTACCACTACTAAATTCCAGAATCCGCCCTTGCCTTCAATATAAATATATAACCCTTTATTTTATGTTTCATCTATTTCTATAAACAATATGTATCGTAATCTCTAATATCACATTTAGTTGGCTTTAATCAATACGGGAGCCGAGTTTTAACCCGCGCGTTAATAACACAAAACCGCGGGTTGGCAATTATCGCGAATTATATCGTTATTAGAAATACAGTCGGCCAGATTTTCCGCGCCAACCATCCACAATATTTAAATGAGCACGTTCGCGCATGAATTAACTAGACAGCTGTTATCTGGCTTATTTGTTAATAACTAATAGACGTGGCTTTCTGAAGTGGCAGATAGACTGCGAATTAGTGTGTGTTATTTTCAAACAAACTAAGATAGACAGATGAGTTACCGATACGTTATGTAGATCATAATATAATAATAAATAATAAATTCTTTAAGCACCAAACACGGCGCATAAGGCAGAAACCAGTGCTCTCCAGGTTGTTCGTTGTGACGCCACTCCTCTTAGCTCTTGCACATTATTTAGGCCCAACGATCTTCCTTCTCTTATTATTGTTCTTCTGAGTGTTTCTTTTGGTCTTCCTTTTTTCCTCTTACCCTCAGGAACCCAAGTGAGCGCCTGTAGTGGTATTCTGTTGTTTTGCATTCGTAGGACATGACCGATATATGACCATCGTCTTTTCCTTATATAGTCGGAGACATATTTCTGCCTAGAGTCTTCTCTTATTTGTCGATTAGTCTTGAATTCTTTCCAACTGATGTTCATGAGTTTTCTAAGACATTTGTTCTCGAATGTATTCAGCTTGTTCTCCAATGATTTTGTTATTTTCCAACTCTCACAGCCGTATGTTAACACTGAGATAACATTTGAATTAAACAGACGAAGCTTGGTATGTATATTCAATGATCGTAATTTCCAAATGTTAGATAATCTATTGAAGGCGCTAGCTGCCAAAGCAATTCAAGTATGGATTTCTCTTGTTGTGTCACCATCCTGAGTCATTTTACTGCCTAAATAATTGAAACTTTCAACTTTCTGTAGTTTTTCCCCGTTCAAGATGATATCAAAGGTCTCGTTAGAGAAGTTCATAGCTTTAGTTTTAGAGGCATTTATTTGGAGACCTATTTTAACCGAGAGATGACACAAATTATTTATTGCTTCTTGGGATTGTCTTGGTGTTGAACTTAAGAATGCTACATCATCTGCGAAATCCAGGTCCCCCAGGAATTTTCCATTTGTCCATTTTATACCCAATTGTTCATTGTGGGTATTCTTCTTCTTCTTCTTCTTCGTTCGCCCTGAAAAGGACGGTGATTGCGTTGTGTCTGTTTACAACGTAGCTGTGATATCTGCACCTTTCGGTCGACACATCCGACTTCTGCACGGCATGTTTTAGGACCGGGTTTGCCTTCCCATTGCGATCCGTGCTCGCTCAGCCAGCCTGCACTGCTGCAGACTGTTTCCAGGACCACCACGTGGAGGTGGAGCACGGTCTTAACCAGCTCTGGTTCGCTGGTCCTGACGCAGGCAGTCAAGCTATGAGTCGCTGACTGCGGTCTCTATTGCTGCGTCTTGAGGTCCCATTGTGGGTATAGTTTCTCATAACCCAATCAATAGCTATTCCAAAAAGTAGTGGTGACATAATACAGCCTTGTTTCACCCCTGTTTCTACTAGATCATAATATAAACATCATTAATGAAATATGAGGCGGATTAGTATGTGATGACGCACTACTTTGTGTCAGCTCATTAATTTAGTACCATTCAACTCCCCAAATTTCGACAATTGCAGGCTAAGTCACGTGCCATGAGATAAAAGGTCTTTCCGTGTCTTCCTAATCATGTGACTATCTTCAAATCTCTTCTCCGTGTGTGGTTTATTTTTTATTTATTATTTTATTACATCCACTTCTTTTACTCTGGGGTTCCCAGAAGAAAGACTGCAATGCTATCAACAGGTTTCATCAACGTGCATTCTATCCATCGTCACCGTCTTTTGTCATAACTTCCACATGGGTGACCTTGTCGTACTGTTTTGAGTCCTTCTCTCCTACGCCAAGCACCTGTTTATATAAGTCTGTAGCTCTCTGGATGTTTTTGTTGCTGTCCTTGTTTCATGGCAATACAATAGCACTGACTTGATATTTGAGTTGAAGATTCTTATGGGTCTGTTTTTTGTTTTTTAAAAAGTTCCCTTACATTTTCCAATGCAGTGAAAGCTCCTCTTGCTTTTTATACCAACGTGTGTTCAATATACGACGGAAATTTAAAAAAAAAATAAATATATAATTCACACGACAAATGCAACATACTGATTTTATGCGCAGGGACAAAAAGCGTATATGTTAGCATAGAAGAGGATCTACTTCTGGAGTAGTACAAGTAACCATCTTCAGTCATAATTGTCTATGGAATGTCGCCCCTGGGGTGATAGCCCTAAGCCTCGTTTTTCATGATGTTCCTGTCAGTGTTTTTGTGTGTTTTTTTAAAGAGCTTACCCTCCAGTCTGAGGTACCGCAGTTTGCAGAATCTCCTAGAAAATTTCCCTACTAGTGTACTGTAATAGAACAGAATGTACTATAATAGAACAGAATGTACTGTAATAGAACAGAATGTACTGCAACTGAACTGAATGTACTGTAATAGAGCAGAATGTACTGTAACATAACTGAATGCACTGTAATAGAGCAGAATGTACTGTAATAGAGCAGAATGTACTGTAATAGAACAGAATGTACTGTAATAGAACAGAATGTACTGTAATAGAACAGAATGTGCTGTAATAGAACAGAATGTACTGCAATAGAACAGAATGTACTGTAATAGAACAGAATGTACTGTAATAGAACTGAATGTACTGTAATAGAACTGAATGTACTGTAATAGAACAGAGTGTACTGTAATAGAACAGAATGTACTATAACAGAACAAAATGTACTGTAACAGAACAAAATGTACTGTCAGAATTACTGTAATAGAACATAATGTACTGTAACAGAACATAATGTACTGTAACAAAACTGATTTACTATAATAGAACATAATGTACTATAATAGAACATAATTTTTGTAATAAAACAGAATTTCTGTAATAGAACATAGAAAGTACTCTAATAGAACATAATGTACTGTAATAGAACATAATGTACTGTAATAGAACATAGAAAGTACTGTAATAGAACAGAATGTACAGTAACAGAACAGAAAGTACTGTAATAGAACATAGAAAGTGCTGTAATAGAACATAATGTATTGTAATAGAACATAAAAAGTGCTGTAATAGAACATAGAAAGTAATGTAATAAAACATAGAAAGTACTGTAATAGAACATAGAAAGTGCTGTAATAGAACATAGAAAATATTGTAATAGAACATAGAAAGTACTGTAATAGAACATAATGTACTGTAATAGAACATAGAAAGTACTGTAATAGAACATAATGTACTGTAATAGAACATAGAAAGTGCTGTAATAGAACATAGAAAGTACTGTAATAGAACATAGAAAGTACTGTAATAGAACAGAATACCAAGTGTCTGAGGATACAAAGAATTAATAGGACAACGTCTCTGTGAGATATGCTGTAAGAGGGGATTAATAAGAAGTTTTGTATAGTGCTGACTACCTCATCAAATAAAAGGAATTGCAATAAAGACCCCTGCTGCAAGAAAACGTGACTGCATGGTGCAGCCTTCCTGCCAGGGGACCAGCTTCAGTGGTGGCCGTGTGCTCTGTCCGGAGTGCAAAAGAAAATTAATACAGGTAGCCACTGACGCAAATGTAAAGGATATTTAGAGTGTAGAGAATTTTAATGGTTTTACAGCATTGTCGTATACATTACTGGTTTTATTGAATCCTCGAACACTTATTCATGTATGACTTTTGCGGTGCACAGGTTATCGCCAGTGGCGTGGATAAGCTGTCCGGGGCCCTCCCTCAACTTGATGATCAAGGGTAGATTTCCCCATAGTTATTAGTGAAATTACATAGGAGACTCCCCTGCCACTGCCTTGCGGGTGTATTATGAATTTCACGGGCTCTAGAGCTCGGCTTTAAACCTAAAAGTCGACAGATCGAAGCCACAAGAGGATGCTAAATTAAAACACAAAAACATTTTCAAACTGCGAACAAAACTGAAAACAAATAGATATACATCATATGAAAAGGAATAAATGATAATCTAACAGCAATATGAAATCGAGATATGCGATGAGAACATTAGTAGAATTCTTCATGAGGGACTACTGACAGAACCCTTTTTAAGATAAGAACTGGAGTGTGGCAGAGATTCCTCTTGTGAATATTTTTCCTGCTGGCTATTATGTGGTTATAAAAACAATATCAACCACCAGAAATTGTAATTCATTGTAGACAAAACAGCTGGACTATCTAGATTCTGCCGATGACGTGTCCCTTTCTATAATAGTAACTCACACCAAACTCAATAGAAAGTGCGAATACTTAAGAATCTACAGTGATTGGGTGAGATAATCCACAGAGGAAGTACCAACAATTATGGGGGGGGGGGGGGGGGGGGTGAGGGGGGGGTGGGGGAGTGGGGGGGGGGGGGGGGGGTGGGGGGGGTGTGGGTGGGTGTGGGGGGGGGGGGTGGAGTGGGGAGGGGTGGGGGGGTGGGGGGGGGGGGGTGGGGGGGTGGGGGGGGGGGAGGGGGGGGGGGGGGGGGGGGGGGGGGGGGGGGGGGGGGAAATGCGCTGAGTTATAGAACTTTGAGAAACACATCTCCAAGATGTGAATTCATAAATATATCATGGCAAGTTAGAAAAACCAAAGATGATTTTAAAATAACAATACAGACGGCAAAAAGGAATTTCATTGCTTTGGCAAATACGAGAAAATCAACACAAATAGTTTTCAAACGTCACAGCAGTTCTATATTGCAGGGTTTTAAAACACGGACAACCAACAGTAACAAATATGAAAACTAAGACGTTGTATACTTTCATAAATGGATGCTTGTCTAGAATAGAAAGATTTAAGTTGCATGACGGGAACACTAATGTAGAATTCAAGGAAAGGTTCAGACAAGTTGGGCCTACCAGTGGAGCAAGAGATAAAGAAAGATTGTTGGCGTTGGAATTACCGCACATTGGGGAAATCGGCTGAAGCAGTACAAGGCAATCATAGTTCTTGAACGCCCAGTGTAAATGAAATAACGGGCAAAATAAAGGCGCACGGAGAAAGGGCTTGTAGGTGTGCATAGAAAAGATAAAAGCCGGATGGCAAAGAACAGAACTTAGCACGAACAGATTGAAGGTCTGTACTCTACAGCAGCGGCAGGCAACACATGAAATGTGCGGATCTAATTTAGATACACTGAGCTCTAAAAATGTGTACCTTAGTAAAAAGTATTTCAGGTTTCAGTGTATTTATAATACACTCAGCTTATGTAACCTTTCTCTGCCGGAAGATCTGTTTCATGCACTTCTATAGACAGAGCGGTGAAAAGTGTAACCAAATTAAGTTTTACAGAATTTTAACTACGCTTCAAAAAAAAAAAAAAAAAATCCTTTAATGTCTTATGCAGTTCACGGATAACGTGCATGTTTGTAGGCTGGCCTGTCGATTTTCATTGGGGCGTGAGAGAAAAAGTGCCGTTCATCCAGGGATACAGCGCTTTCACATTTCGGTGTAAAATGGCCCGTCCACAATTTTCCTAGCTTTAAAATTCGCTCTCTTTTCCCTTTCCGCCACCTAGAGATCTATCAACTTATACCCTGGCATTTACGGACATATCGCGATCAACCAGTTGATATAACCCTTTGTTACAGAGAGAGCTCAATCGTAATGACGGTGATAAGGCTACTGTTTACGCATATATATATATCGTGATCCTTATAGAGCATGCAACCACAACTACATCTGGTCCACTTGCAAGAAGCCAGCACCAAGCAGTTACTCGCTCTGTTAGCGGTGGTTTATGCGGCGCGTTTTTTATATGATGTGTTTGCCAGACCCTATGTGCAACCTTGTACTAGTCGCTGTGTAAAACATCCACAGATATATCCGAAACACTATAATTTCTTATATAACGTACCATAAAAAGCAATAAATATTTCTTTCCGACATTAAGCAGTTTTTTAAAATGATTTCCTCCAGTATTAAATATTATACAGAGAATCGTAAATGTATATTCACAGCCTGCATTATTAAACGTAAAGCAAATATGTATAATTATTCCATTAATTTTTGTACTAATAACGCGAAAGTAAAACAAATATATTGCCTGGAGAAAATTTGTTTAAAAAAATGCATTTTACATTTACGTAGGTCACCAGACAATCTCATATGAACAATAACTTACATTGCTGAAAGTGTGCCACGGTTTATACACAAATTCGTAAATTTCTTGAACAATTTTGGAACTGCACAATTGGATTAATATTATTTCAAAACAATAAATATTCCGTCTTGAAGAATATTGAATGGGTTCTCCAAATATTACGTATCGTAATAAACAATCAAATATCAAAGTTAACATAGAATAAACAAAGTTGTCCCATATTAGATATTGTCGGACGGAAGTGAAGTGTTAGTAGTAATATCCCTCTTCATTAAGTGTTAGAGACGATATTAGATCCAGCATTCGAGAGGTTGGGAGGCGACCAGTTCCCTTTCTCGCTGCCCTTTCCTTCTCTAACTGAAAAGCTAAGTCAAGTACCCATTTACAGCTGTGTAGACCGGAGCGTGTCGATACCGTGAACTGAACCCAGCACTTTTGCCGCGAAAGACTAGAGCTCTAACCGCTCTGCCAATCGAACGCTCATATCATAGACAGTAAGAACATTTATACTTTTATTTATATATACATATGTACTTATTCAAATACTAAATTTGAATGTGAATTATACTCGCACTTTTAATAGCGAAGATTTTCCCACATGATACATTGCATTAACAAAACTTGTAGGAGCCTATTAGCAAATAGACCACTCCTACGCTGTCGCCATGTGAGAAAAAAAGGGGGAGAAAGGTAATAGAAAACAGTGATGGTGATACACTGTAAATCATCAATCAATACCCTTTAGCTCCCCGAGGAGCATAGGCCTTCAACAAACACAAGCCAAGTCTCCCTGTCCTGTGCCATCCACAAGTTATTTCCATGTTTTCCTCATCATTTTCACCTCTGTATCCAGTTCTCTTCTCCGTGTATTTTTTGGTCTACCTCTGCCTCTCTGTCCTTGTGGATTCCAGAACAAGGACTGCTTTGTAATGCTATCAACAGTTTTCCTCAGTGTGTGTCGTATCCATCGCTAGCGATGCACTGTAAGTACAGCAAATTAATGCACGCAAAGACCTGGTCCCGTTAAGTTCGCGTGGATCTCTGATAAGACAAAGAAAGAATGGAACAACTCCTTCCCCAGGCATGTCGTACGAGGCTATTAAGTTGGGCAGGTGCATGAGGTTTGCCAAACTTATCGTATGTAAGAAATTGTTACAGAAACCATCGGTGCACGAGCATATGAATGCTTGATGAAGGCTTCCTGAATGGGGGGGGGCGGCGGGGGGGGGGGGGGTGGGGGCGGGGAGACCAGCCATTGTGTTAGTTTTAGGCTCTATAAGGTGCGAACGGGGAACAGAAAGAAGAACATCATCATAGACCTTCAGCTTCCCGTCTTTCTGTCCTGCTTCATCCGTATATTGTCTTTCCATTTCTTCTTTACCGATTTCAAACTGTCCCAGTTTATTTCTAGGGTTCCCTTCAAGCCTCTTACTCGGTGGGGTGGTGAGGTTCCAGAACAATTTTCCTTATAAAGTTATCATATTATGGCCTCAAAACTCACGTGGAACAGTCCCGACTAAGATGGTTTGGCCATGTCTGCAGAATGGGAGAAGATCAGCTACCACGGCAAATATGGGAAAACAAGAGCCAGCAATCCAGACCTTCAGCCCGATCCAGAATTTGATAGGATGACAACATTAGACAATTCCTGAAGGACCGAAAACTAGATTGGAACCAAGCCAGGAGGAAGAGACAGTCGATAGGATAGTATCGCGTTCTCTCTAGAAAACCTCTACACACAGGGCCAGCCTTAGTAATCGCGGTGCCCGATTTGGACCATTCTGGTGAGGGCCCACTTGACAAAAGATTATAGTCTTGTTATTATGTTTCTTTCTTGGATCCAGCTAAGTGATTTTTTACTGGTTTTAATAGTGTTGTTCATTTCTGTCTTCGTTTCGTTGATTATTTACTTTCTTGTTTCGACATGTCTTTCTGGTTTTACGATCTTCTTGCATTATTACTGTTATCGTTTCGCTCATCACCGTTGTTTCATCTGCTTGTATCGCTCATTCGGCGTTTTCCTCGTCATCATAGATTTTTGTAGTACCTATATGTAGTTCTTGTCCTTGTCACCTGTTCGTAACTGTGGCTGACGAAGGGTAAAACCCGAAACGTCCCTTGTTTCATGTGTACCGTTTACTTATAAAACTGATTTCATACCATATTATTTTTTTATTTATATAATAGTCTTGTTATAACACGTTTTATGTCACAATGTAGCTAATATAAAGATATTGTTCTATTTTTAATACAGTCATAGCACATATTCCTTAATATGTTATCTAAAATAATTTTCGTTCCTTATTTTAGTGGATATGAAGAAATGTGTGACGTATTTTTCGATCTCATCCAGTAAGTCGCCCACGTCGATATGGTTAAGATTAAGAATATGGCTTGGTGTTAGGCTTAGGATTCCTAACCCTAAACTTTACTCCATATTACTGCGTCGCAGATTTCATTTTTAAGGCCTTATCGATCACACGTCCAACTGCTCTTCATTTCAACCGCTAACCTTTTTGTCAAAACTGGAGGTGGGAGCCCTAGTTGGGGCCCCTGTGAGCATAGGACGCGATTGGGTCAAATCGGTTGAGTCGGTCTAATGCCGGCCCTGTCTTTACCCCAGGATAGACGAGGAACGACTAAGTAAGTTATCAACTTGTTTGCTTAACATTTCCCCTATCCGAAGCCAACTTCCTAATCCCACCCGTAATCCTCTGGCTCTTTCTTCCAGTTTCATATTGACGACTTTGTCGCACTGTCTTAATCATATTTTACGCAAGGAACCTTTCTTTGTCTTCCCTAAGTCAAGAAGCGGAGTCATTAGCAGCTGGGTTAGACTGTTACGTGACATTACCAAGTTCCGAACCCGGTACATTTGCGCCGAGAAGCAAGCAATCTAACTACTCTGCCACTCCGACGCTCATCCCCGACATCTAAAATAAGATGAAAATGTCATGAAAGACGCAGTAACCGTTTTTTTTTCGGAAATATTAAAGGAATATTAACAGACAGGCGAATATTAAAAGATATGTGAGTATTAGTAGATATGTGATTTATAGTAAATTAAAATATTTGATAGCTCTGTCTGTTGTATCCGTCATACTCAATTTCTTCTTACGATCTGTTCGTCTTTCGTAACTTATGCACATAGCAATCTTCTGCAATAAAGCTTTGATAATCTACAGCGCTCCTGGAATAGAGATGATAGTCTACAGTGCTCGTTCAAAATTTCCGTAGAACTAATAATCTACAGCGCTCCTGGAATAGAGATGATAGTCTACAGTGCTCGTTCAAAATTTCCGTAGAACTAATAATCTACAGCGCTCCTATAATAGTTCCATAGAGATGATATTCTACAGTGTTCGTTCAATATTTCTATTGAAATTATATTCTACAGCGCTCCTGGAATACTTCTATAGAACTAATAATCTACAGCGCTCCTGCAATATTTCCACAGAACTAATAATCTACAGCGATTCTACAATATTTCCGTAGAACTAATAATCTACAACTATCCTACAATATTTCCATAGAACTAATAATCTACAGCCATTCTACAATATTTCCATACTACTAATAATCTACAGATATCCTACACAATTTCCATAGAACTAATAATCTACAGATATCCTACAAAATTTCCATAGAACTAATAATCTACAACTATCCTACAATATTTCCATAGACCTTGTAATCTACAGCGCTCGTGCAACATTTCCTTAGGGCTGATAATCTGCAGCTGTCCTTTAATATTTCCAGAGAGGCTGATAATCTACAGCACTCCAGTATTTCTGTAGCCCTGATAATCTACAACACTCCATTATTTCCATAGCACTAATAATCTACAGCGCTGTTTCAGTATTTCCAGAGAGGCTGATAATCTACAGCATTCCAGTATTTCCATAGCACTGATAATCTACACTGCTCCTTTAATATTTCCAGAGAGGCCAATAATCTACAGCACTCCATTATTTCCATTGCACTAATTAGCTACAGCGCTCTCACAATAGTTCCATTTAGCTTTTAAAAACTTAATTTCACTGTTTTATTTACTTCCGTTCGTAATTTTCATCTGTACTCAAAGAATATAAAAATAAATTTGATATCTATTTATGTTGTTTTTATATGTCCTATACACTGACGAGGACTTTACTCGCAACGTAGAATGACTTGCTTAGATTTTTGCATCACATTTTTCATACATGCTTTTGTGCTAGCTTTTTCGTGTTTTAAGTCTAGTGTTCTAAAATTTCATTTGCACGAAAAAGGCATAGCTTACTTCTTACACGGAAATCACGGATTTTATAAATAATAAAACTTAATACAGACTTTGTACTCAACATAATACAGACTTTGTACTCAACTTAATACAGACTTTGTACTCAACTTAATACGGTTTATCAATTCTATAACGTGTATTAGTTATGTTGTTGGCTTCTTTCAGCGCCCTAATGTCAAAACTGTACAGTTTATTCTCTCTTTGTCGTATCTGTCTTCTTTCCCCTTCAGTCTTTCATGTTGTCATAATATATTCCACCTTACTTGTCACATAGCACGCTTAGCGAACGTGGATAGTTTCCTGCTAATTATAATAATACGCTTAATATGCGCTCTAACTTGTTTTATGATTTCCTCATTAATACACATATTGTAATCTGGATACGGACGGAAACAACGGAAATGTCATATAAAACATGCTCACGTATCTAAATAAGTTATAGGCTACCGCGTCACTCTGGGAACATAGTAATGAGTATTTAGAAAGGTCCGAAAAATATTTTTTTTTTTTAAATCGTATTTAACGGAAGAGAAAAAACAAATTAATGGAGAAATCACTAGACGTAGGCTACCGGAATCAAAGGCTTCATCGATTAAAAAAAATGTATATACATATATTATAATCATTAATAAAGGAGGAGTGCGATTGTCGCAGCATGCATTAGGGGTGTATACACTCGGATATCTTGTATCCTGATGGAATCTTTATTTGGGCAAGAAAAGATAAAGAAACAGAAGAATCATACAGAGGCAGCAAATAGAATCTAAAAGAGCTGATTTGACTGAGTGATTGGTCGGTGGAAAATGTGGAGGAGAAGGGGACAATAACTGTTAAGAAAGGTACTAAATTGAACAGGTCGTCAGATAATTAGGCCTGGACTCAAATTACCCCCCCCCCCCCAAAAAAAAAAAGGTAAGAAAAACACAGCAAATAGAACGCCAAACATCTATTTTTTTTATTTTAAATAAAATTGTGCCTCGATTTGATGAGGCGCGTCCCGTTCAACCTAGTCGGTTATATTAGGGCGCATGTCCAAATATAAAAGACCTTTAGTTACACATCTAAATCGCAAGATATCCATGGATGTGAATAGACAAACAAATAGATCGATGAAAGTGGATATGGCTTTGTCTGACCAAATCTGAGGATATCCATGAAAGTGGATAAGGGCTAGTCGGGACAAATGAGCCGAAATTCGAGAATATAAAGGAATGTGCACCATTTGGGCTAAGCCGGGCCAAATACGTCTAAATATGAGGATATCCTGGATCATATATAAACATATAAGGAGGGGAAACCCGAGGCCTGTAAACAATAAATAAACAAACAACAAACAAAGCAGCATGAAAGGGGATAAGGGCAACGGACTAAAATTAGTCTTAATCTGAGGATATCCACATGAAAGCGGATAATGGCTTAAGCTGGCCAAATAAGTATAAATATTAGGATAGCTCTGAACACGGATATGGCCTAAGTCATGCCAAATAAGTATAAATATTAGGATATCTCTGAACACAGATATGGCCTAAGTCATGCCAAACGATTTTAGTGATCCTCTCGTGATAGAAGTTCATGCAAGAGTTTTGAAGTTGTAGCTCAATGATGATACAACAAAGAATACAACAATATTCAGTTGTTATTTAAGAGAACATTAATTAAAGACAACTCAAATGTTAATGATAATGTAACAATGTTGAAATGAAGAACAACAGGAAGTCTGTTCGACCCGACCTAAAAAAATAAAAATTCAGAGACGCAGTAGTAAGTGGTACGGGTTAAAAATTCTAAGTCTAAACCCTAATGCTAACTCTAACAACGTGGGAGACTTACTTGAATTACATCGAACAGACACTCCACTGTTCTTCCTTTGAACTATTTAACAATGAGATGGTAAACTAAACAACGAAAAAGTAAACTAGTTAACGAGAAGGTAAACTAAACACCGAGACGGTAATCTAAACAATGTCCAAGAACCTTACATGAACGCTTCTGAAGAAGTTACACACTCTGAAGGCAAAAGACGCGTATCTCTGCGGTCGGAGATGGCTGATCAAACATACATGAACACAATGTGCCTGAATGCTAAGTTTGTTAATAGTATACGTGTTAACATCTAAAATGATAAGTTTAGCTCAAAGTTAACAGTTTGTTGTCTTCTTTATTTTTTTTTTTACTTACATCAGGATAATCTTGTCGTTCAGAACAAATGCCTTGTGATATTTCATGAACTGATTAAAACTCAGCATGAAACGTACGCACCATAATTTTTTTAATTTGGTAACACAGGAGAATGTCGTAAAGTTTAATATATAAATATTTGTCGTTATGCGGTTTGATTAGACAAAAGTATGGTCTACACAAGTGTTTTATAACATGATAAAGCAACATATAAAATGTAAGTTATAAAACGTACGCACTTAACTTAAAATTGGGTTTAAGTTACCTATCCGTAACACGGTGGAGAAATTCAACACAATTGCTAGTGGTACGGAACAAGGCTAAGTGAAACTAACTGACTAACAACAAAACTCCACTGCAGTAAAAGGAAATCCACCTTTGAGATCTATTCACACAAAAACCCGTGTGGAGAAATTATCACTACGGGGGGCAAAGCCCATCACCTTGGTCTTAAGTCCGCATACGAAACAATTCAATAACGCCAGTGTGAAAAAAACCAATAACTATAGTTAACCTTAAGAATAGGCCGTTAATATGTCTAATCGATTACTCAACTTCTGAAAACATAAATACAAGTTTGTAAGTTTTCTATTAGGTAACAGAAATTGATATTACTTTTATGTGACTGAATAAGTAAAAGTCTGGATTAATCAGCAAACTATCACTTGCAACACGAGACGTTAGATGTTTTGGCGTACATGGGCTCATAACAAGAGGAGCCGAACAAATCGTGTGCACAAGATAAAGGGGAATATAAGAATGAATAAGCTTTTAAAAGAAGAGGGGGAAAAAAGCTCACTGTATAATCACCTGTGAACACGGTTCTCAATGGCGTCTTTCTCCTTCTCAGCTCGAAATGTGTAGATAAAATGATAAATCTTTTAGGGTATTCACAACGAAATGTATGAGCTTCTTCTTCTCAGACCACTTGGCTATTCAATGTCCCTAATACGCTTTGCTGGACTTGTATTATCGATTCTGACTGGTCCATTTGGCCAACTATCCACCAATGACAGAACAGGGCTCTCTACGCAATTGCTGAAATGGAGAACGTCTGCGCGCGCCTTGTCACAATAGGCTATGAAGCAGTGACTGCCGCTGGTGAAAGCAAAGGGGAGGGGCTTATCAGCGAGGGGGCCGCCCCTGCGGAAGCGCTTGAACGCACACAAAAACAGAAGGAAGGGTGTTTTCTAAAGCAACTCTTCAGCAAGAGGTGAAAGAGGTAGACAACTAGAAATCCCTGATCGATGAATCACCCCCCAACTTTAACATTACTAACTGTGAAAGCTTGTAATTTCTGTCTGGTTGCTAATTCGTCTAAAACAAAGGAACTGACAAGGCGACTGTGGGCACGATACCGCAGCATCCATAGCTAAACAGCATTTAAACCCTGTTGTCCATCAACACACATCATAGCCATGAAAACATCGGAAAGTTGTTTCAAAAATAGGGCAGTAGTAGCTCATCTTCCAGCTCTGCAATACCGTGGCTACCCCTACACAACTCCTAGGTCAACGACCACCACCAATGCTTAGTACGGAAAACACATCCCTACAAAGCTCCCTTCAACAAGCAGTTTTTCAGACATCCCTAATGTTTAAAAAAATGCCTCTGTGTGTGTGTGTGTGTGTGTCTTCTATTCTATTCCCAATTTTAAAAACCCCATATCTTCTCGGCTGCACGTCTTCGAACAAAAGACAGGGTAGAAAAGAACAAATTTCCTTTCTGAGCTACTGAAACACGAGCTATCATTTTGTAGTTGCCCGACTGTACAACCTTTTTGAACATTTTCAATACTGCAGGTTACGGTGTGAATACACACACAAAGAACAAAACATGTTCTACAAGATTATCGCGTTTTTAGTTGCGGCTATTATGTGTATAAATAAAACTATGGGAACCTGCTGGGAACAAAATCGAATTTAAAAGCTTTGAAAATTTTGGTGTTATAAATTTTAAACTAAAGATTTAGCTTGAGGATAGACACTGCTCATTGTATTTTGTTTTTAACGTCGATCTTTCAATTACGACAAGGGTTTCCAATCCGGGGTACTGGTACCCCCACGGTGTAACAAGAAGTTTGTCAAGGGGGTAAAAGTAAAGGCTGTGCCATAGCTAACACTGCCGTAGGAGAGTGAAGTGTTAGAGACTTCACTGTACTAGGTCCAGCTTCGAGAGGTAGGGGTGATACGTTTCCTCCCTCGCTGCCTTTGCCTTCCATAACTCAAGAGCACGGTAACATACCCATTTACAGCTGGGTAGATTGGGAGAGTGATGTCATCGTGTTTTGAACCCGGTACCATTGCCGCGTGAAACCACTCTGTCAATCCTTCGCACAGGCCACAAAAGATTGAGGTACCTTCTATTCAACAAGCTGAAGATAGGAACTACTGATGAATGTAACTGTGACACCGATAAAATGACAACTGAACATCTACTTCAAAGATGCCCAACACATGAGGAACACAGAAAGCGCATAAGGCCACCACCAGGGCCATTACTGGAAAAACTCAACGAAGATACAGCCTGAAAGTGACGACTGCTTTCTTTGAACGTATTCGACGTCTGAAACAGAACAAAAAAGGGAGAAGATACAACACTCTGTCAATCGGGCGCTCAAGGTGGTGTACGGTGAATATTTGGTACGGTAAAGACCGTCCATGTCTTCTACATACTTTTTTTTTTTGTCTGTCTCAGCTCTCTTCTCCATGTGTTCTTTGGTCTTCCTCTTCCTCTCTTTCACTGGGGGTTCCAGAATAAGGACTGCCTAGTAATGCTAACAAGAGGTTGTTTCAATAAAAAATTGGTACGGAATAAAATGTTCTTAAAGAAAAATTAATTAATATATTTATTAATGAACTTTTGTGTATATCCATAATACACTGTGCCCCGTGTAGATTCCTGGGGGGGAGGGGGAGGGGGGGGTCTCTGAAGAGACAATGAAAGAATAGGCCTACTGTACCCTCAGGCACAGTGATGCTTAACCTTTCAGAGTTTAACCCTTTACAGCATCTTAAGAAGCCTCGCACCCCTTCTAAAGCCCATTAAAAAGTCTCGTGCTCCTTTACAGCGTCTTAGGCAGCCTCGCATCCCTTGTAAAACATCTTTAAGAAGTGTCGCACTCCTTTTAAAGCATCTTAAGACGCCTGGCACCCCTCTTACAACATCTTAAGAAGCCTCGCACCCCTTTTAAAGCACATTAAGAAGCCTTGCACCCCATTATCTTCTAGCATGCAAGAAAAGCTAAATGTACGCTATGAGAAAATGTTTACAAAATGTGACTGAGCTTCGGTATCTAATTGTTGTCAATGTTCTATTTTGTACAAATTAGTTGAGTTCTGAGTATTATATTTTCTGAATGTTTATGATGATTCGCTTTATAAAATATCTGGCATGCCTCGCACCCCTAGAAGGGGGGTCTCGCACCACCAGGAGGTGCATGCGCCCATCGTTAAGAAGCATTGCTCGTACAAGGCAACTAACATGAGATTGTGAGCTGGTGCATGCTTCCTATAAGGGGACCAGCTACAATGGTGGCCCATGCTCCATAAGGAGTAACATTTAAAATAATGATGATAATCGTATACTCTAGAATACTTTTCCTTTCACAGTGAGTCGAAGGTGCGGGAAAGTTTACTAAAAGCTAATGGGGTATAGGAGCCAAAAAATGTTTGAGAACACCTGAGCTAAGATTTCTTGATTTTTATACATTGCGTAAACTGAGACGTGGCGTGTACGCAGTACTGAAATGTGAAGTGTTATATCTATATCTTCTTCTTCTTCTTCGTACACTCTCAGACGTCCACTTGAATGTTCTCAAAGAAAGCAGTAGTCAGTTTGAGGCTATTTGAATCCCCGTAAAGCTTTTCCACGAAAGGAGCTGGCGTCGGCCATATGCACTTTCTCTGTACCACATATAAGGGGCAACTTTGAAGCAGATGTTCAGCAGTCATTTTATCAGTGCCACAGTTACACTGATCGGTTGTTCCTATCTTTAGCTTGTTGAATAGATGGTATCTCAATCTGTTGTGGCCAGTGCGGAGTCTGAAGATTACCACTTGTTCTCTTCTGTGGAGCTGGTAGTAAGCATCATTCTGTGTATGCCCTGGATGTTCTACATTCCATTTGTTTCTGTATCTGATTCTGATAAAACTCTTTGCCTCGTCAAAAGTTATGCTTGCATCAGGCTGAGGTAGATGTGAACCTTCTTTTGCCATTCTGTCATTGCTGGTGATGTTACAATGAGATGGGATCCATTGGATCACAACACTTTTGAATCGTTGAGATAGTCTGTGGAGCACTATTCTGAGATCATCCAGGTCTGTATTATTTTGACTTTTTAATGCCGCAGACATTTCTAAACAACAGCGAACGAGAAGAAGAAGAAGAAGAAGAAGACTGACTGCGCATCAGTAAAGAAAGCAACTTGTCCCTCTGCGCTTTCTTCTGTCAATATAACCTCTGCTGCAGTTTTCAAGGCTTCTGCCTCTGCTTTGTATGAGCGTCCGACTGACAGAGTGGTTAGAGCTCTGGTCTCTTACGGCAAAGGTGCCGGGTTCGGTTCACGGTATCGACATTCTATCAAGCTGTAAATGGGTACCTTCCTTTTAGGGAAGGAAATGCAGCAAGGAAGGGAAATGGTCACCCCACCTCTCGATGCTGGAACTAGTATTTACGCTTCTCCCCTCAACGGCAACATCTGCTACGGGGCGACCTTTAACTTTATATATCTATATACCTGCGATAATTACTGCAGCCTAGAGATCGAACCCTTACACCTTAGGTGACAGTTTAGAAAATGACCTGATATCATATTAGAAACGTCAAAGTTACTATAACTGTTACGACAACAGTGTTGACACATCGTATACAGTGTAATATTTAATACCATCATCATCACCCTTTATCTACAGCTGCAAGAACATGTGACTGCTTTGAGCAGGCGTCAGGCGTCAGCAGCTGCAATGATGGCTCATTACTTCATGAGGAGTGGGAACATAATGAAGATGATGATGATGATTACCCTTCAGAAACTCAAATAAACACAAGCCTTCAACAAACTTACGCCATATCATTATGTCCTTTCATTTGTGTCTACAATTCTCTTGTAGAATGTTAGACGGGCCTGCGTGCCAAATTCTAAACCTTTTGAAAATAAAGTTCGTTCGTTCGTTCTTCATGTGTTCTTTGGTCTCCCTCTATCTCCCTTATCCTGGGAGATTCCAGAACAAAGATTATCTTGTAATGCTCTCTCTTACGCCCTGTCATTCTGTCCTTTCATTTTTGTCTCCAATTCTCTTCTCTGTGTGTTTTCTTAATCTCCCTCTACTTTCCTTATTCCCGGGGATTCCAGAACAAATACTGTCTTGTAATACTGTCAACAGGTTCCCTCAGTGTGTGTTCTATAATGTCTCTCTCTCTTTCTCTCTCTCTATCCCTCTCTCTATGTGCGTGAATGACTATGAGTAAATGTACTTGTGTATGCTCAGTTTCTGATTGTGATGATAATATTAATTAATCCTGTCTGAAGTTGTTAATATTTTAATTTTAATTTGTAAAACGCTGAAAATTGGATTGCAGGGCAGAAATGTAAAAAGGCAAAAATGCCTATTTCTTTACCCTGATGAAATAAAGATTTCGTTCGTTCGTTCGTTCTATCGATCGCCAGCGTCTTCTTCTCATCTCCTCTTCTTATTGTTTGACTAGCACTTATCTGAGACTTTGTCATCAGTTCCACATAAGTGATCTTGTCATCAGTTCCACATAAGTGATCTTGGTAAAATATGTCAATCCCTCGGTTCTACACAAGCACCCGTTTCAATATTTCATATAGGGAATATATAAGAGAGTGTGCAAAAGAGCAAGGGTTCTCAACCTTGATTTGCTCATAACCCCTCTTCTCAACTTCATTTAGCCACCTCAAAGTCGCTGATAGCTGGAAAAAGGTACTTTACCATCTTACTGTGGCCCCCTTGTAATACTGCATGACCCACGTTGAGAACAACTGATATAGAATACCATTTCATACTTTCATTTTGGTTTCAATAAGACAGGCTGTTTATTTAACTTTACAGTAAAACAAGGTAAAGGTAGTCGCATAGCAGATACTGCCGCAGAGGTGTAGAATGTTAGAGATTTCACTACACTTAAGTCCAGTTTTATGATGTGGTGTAACCTGTTCCCTCTCTCGCTGCTTTTGCTTTCCCTACCCCGAGAGCAGAGTCTGTTTATTCAATAATGAAACCTTTTATAAACATGGAAACCGTTCATTTACCTGTAAAATGACCCATTGCTATTCATACTTGTTTTATTATACATTTTAATATCTTCTTCCTCGTTCGTCCTAAAAAGGACGTTGGTTGCGATGTGTTCGTTTATAGCGAAACTGCGATATTAGCGCCTTTCGGCCGACACATCCGACTTCAGCATGTTTTGGGACCGGGTTTGCCTTCCCACTTCGATCCCTGCTCTCTGAGTCAGACTGCAGTGATGCAGCCTGTTTCCAGGACCACCACTTGGAGGTGGAGTAGGGTCTTGGTCAGCTCTGGTTCGCTGACCCTGACGCAAGCAATCAGTCAAGCTATGAGTCACTGACAGCATTCATCTCTCTTGCTGCGTCTTCGGTCCCATACATTTTAATATAAGGTAAGGTAGTGCCATGGCAGATACTTGCAGTACTGGGAGATAAGTGTTACAGACTTTACTATACTAGGTCCAGCATCAAGAGATGGGGTGACCAGTTCCTTTTCTCACTGTCTTTTCCTTCCCTAACTCAAGAGCAAAGTAAGGTACCCATTTACAGCTGCGAAGACTGGAGCGTGACGATACCGTGAATCGAACCCGGCACCGTTGCCGCGAGAGACCAGCGCTTTAACCAATCTGTCAGCCGAACGCTCACATTTTAACGTACAATCATATGTTATATAAGCAGCTGAGGGCTACCACCTCAGGGGCGCATTCCCATAGTCAGTTATGACAGAAGGGGCTATTATTATTATTATATCATAAATGGAGCACTAAGCATTCAAGGGTTAAGGGTAAGGTAAAGGATCCCGTTTGTTACGGGCTTTTCACTGATTTAAATGGGTTAGTCTAGTATTATGTTTCGTACAATTATTTGATCGTCTGTTCTGTGTTCCACCCGGTATCGATATTGATTACAACCGTGGATTCTTTTAATACTTCTTTCAAGTAATTGCACTTTAAACGTGCTTTCAATAAAAGTTCATATACAGTATATTTGAATGACCGTGTTATATCGTTTCATTTCATATTACCAGTGTGACAGCGTGTGTATTCATTTGAAGGTCAATGGTCATTCTTCATTAAAAAAAAAACAGTCATAACTGGAGCCTTGAATACGCTTACTGAATAAGATCAGTTTTTGACGACATAATAATTTAATAAGGATTCATTCTTCCATCATGAACCACAGACAATACTTAATATAGTTCACATCAAGAGCACTGGATACATTATAGCGTAGAGTCTATATTTTCACAGACATTGCATGTCCGATACATTATCGTTATAATTAACGTTCGATTATATTTCCACCAAAACTGTTTGGCATAATTCTTGTATTTATACAGAATTAAACATTCTGCTAGTTCTATTAGATACACTGTCTAATATATAAATTTGGCATTCGAAGCCAGGCTTAATCAGCCCTATATATTCTAACTGCGTTTCATATTTTACGACTTACGTTAATTATAAATTATTGCGGCTAATATTGCCGTCTTATATTTTCAGACTCAAGGGTCCTTATACATTCTTTATGTCTGCTTTAAATATACCTTCCTAGTTATGCACTATCACACTTGAGTGATTATACCACATCTTTAAAACACTTTGGCTAAGTGGCCATGCCACATATTTTGAAACACTGCCATTTGCCTTGAAGGCCACACAGCGACTCTCGTTACTATGTCTAACGCGCCATGCATCGATATACGCGGTATATTTCATTTATTTATTCAGCCGAGGTGTTTCATGGTGCAACCATACGAATCGAGCTCAAACTCAGATGCTTGCAAACCATGCAACAATCCTCAACACCGTTACACGCCCAATGAGGTATACTGGGAATTTGGTGTTAGGCTCATATTTTCTTGACCATCGGCACACTAGGGGTGATGTGGTCAACATCACGCCAACCGCCATAACCTTTCCAGAGTTGCTCTGGTACCCAATTCGTGAGGCTGGGTCGACACCGGAGCCGTTTGCGGTCTAAAATATCCCACCTCAACTGGGATTGAACCATGGACCACCAAGCTAGGAAGCCAGTGCGCTAACCACCAATTCAAGGGTTAACAGTAAAGCTAATCTCCAGGTTCTGGCTTCTTCGTTATGTACCCTGCCTGCTGGTGTTGGCGATCAAGTCTCTCTACAACTTCCTGTCTTCTGTACTGTTTATCAATTATGTTGTTGAATTCTTTCCATGTCACCCTGTCACATTGTCCATTATCTTCTCTCTTTGTTGGCCTCTATCTATTTTCCCTTCAATGTTTCCTGTTGTCACGATGAATCCTAACTTTTTTTCTTTCTCCCCATAACATGTCCACATTTAGTGATTTGCTTCTTTCCAATATGCGCAATAAGCTCTATTCGCGCACTGACTTCTTTCACGGCGCCCTCATTAATATGTTTAGCTGGTCTGGCTTAACAATCAGGGCAACATTATCGGCAAATGCCAGCTCTGAAATCCAAACCTGTCTCATCTTCCAGTACTGCACTGAATACATTCTAGTCCCGGTTGTTGTTGCTTTTGATTATTCTTCCTCTTCTACTTTTTCTTCCTGTTCCAGTTCATTTTCCTCATCTTGTTCTTTCTGCGTCTCTTTTTCTGTTCGTCTTCCTCAATTTCCTCTTCATATTCATGTTCTTGCTGTTCGTCTCCCTTTTCTTATTCTTCTTCCTGTTGGTCACTCTCTTGTTTTTCTTCTCTTCATCTTCCTTGTCTTCTTTCTGTTCATCCTCATCTTCTTCCTGCTTGTCTTCATGTTCTTCTCACCCTGTTCTTCTCTGTTTCTTCTTTCTGTACTTCTTCATCTCCCTGTTTATCTCCCCGTTTTTCTTCCTCCTTGTTTTCTGCCTCTTCTTCTTCTCGCTATTCTTCTTCCTGCTCGTCTCATCTTTCTTTATTCCTCCAATGTTTCTTCTTGGATTCAGTATGAAAGGTGAGAGAAAGAAAGGGCAAAATGTCCGACGGGCCAGCGTGCCCAATTCTCAACCCTTTGAAAATAAAATTCGTTCGTTCGTTCGTTCTCCTTTTCTTCTTCACCTTCAATTCCCTCTTCCTGCTCTTTTTCTTCCACTTGTTCTGTTCCTACAACTTCTTCTCATTTACATGCATTTTAAACTCTTGAAGAACCATTGATGCAAACACTAATCGTTTCAGTTCCTATCTGTTTCTGATTCTCTCTCTCTCTCTCTCTCTCTCTCTCTCTCTCTCTCTCTCTCTCTCTCTCTCTCTCTCTCTCTCCTTTCAAAATGAAGTTTGTTCATTCTCTCTCTCTCTCTCTCTCTCTCTCTCTCTCTCTCTCTCTCTCTCTCTCTCTCTCTCTCTCTCTCTCTCTCTCTCTCTCTCTCTCTCTCTCTCTCTCTCTCTCTCTCTCTCTCTCTCTCTCTCTCTCTCTCTCTCGTTTACAATTCTTTCAGCCAACAGCTGTAAGCCGACCTATCTTTTTTCCTGGACGCCACCTTTGCCCTCGTGACCTAAATTGATTCGTTAAACCCTATTCTTGTCTCTGCGTTAATCTCCTTTCCTTCGACCTTGTGCCAGCCATCTCAGTCTAACTGATATCACATGATTATTGGTGGGTGCTGGTGTATATCTTAATCCCCATTCCAATAAATTAATATCTTTGATCGCACCGTAGATTAGATACAATCTTGTAATTGGTATGGCTTGTGTTTGATAAATAAAATAAAATAATAAAAACCTTTAACTGACTCTAAACTTAGGTTGTTTTAGGTTTTACAAAATAGTCACTAAATTTTGACGACTTTTGGACCCGCGATTTTAAAATGTTGATATCATTCCGGGACATTTATTTCATTTTATATCCTTGTTTTTTTTTTTTTAATGTTCTCTCGTTCTTTTCTGATTATTTGCGTTGATATTTCTTCCTTTCGTGTTCTGTATTTTGACTCGCTAGCAAGGACCAAAACTGATCACCCTAACTCTCGAAGGTGGACCTAGTATAGTAAACTCTCTAACACTTCCCTACACTACGGCAGTATCTACTATGTGAGTACTTTTACCTATTAATGTATTATTACCTCTGTGTTACTTGTGTTGTTTATTTCTTTTAATCTTCCACTACGGCTCATAATTCTCTCTCTCTCTCTCTCTCTCTCTCTCTCTCTCTCTCTCTCTCTCTCTCTCTCTCTCTCTCTCTCTCTCTCTCTCTCTCTTTCTTTTTTATATCTATTTTTACTACATGTTCGCTGTTTCCTTTGTCTTTTTTTCTCTTAACATGTCTATATGTCTTATATTTATCTCCTTTTGTTTTGTCACTGTGACTGACAGATTATAAACCTCGCAACAATACGTGTTCTTGTTGCCTCGCTCAATTGTAAAACAGACTCAATGCTTGTTTATGTTTTCTTTTGGTTTACTTTATCTTATGGTTTGACACCAACCCCCCTTAATTATTGACACATCTTGTGTCTTAGCTGGAAGCTGAGGGTATTTCAATATCGTGCTTGAAAGTCAACGAAAATCTGTTTGGAGATGTCGGGAACCTTGAGTTGAGTACTGCCTTTATTAGAGTCATAAATGTGGAAGTTTGAAGGCGAACGAGGAAGAAGGAAGAAGAACAAAGTGCTGTGAGAGAGCACTGTCATTGGTACAGCTTTTCTTTAATTTTCTTGTACTTTATTTCGTTTGGTTGTTTGTATTTTTTAAATTAAAACTATACGTTAGAGGTGGACATGCACAGACACGAAGTGAAAATACTTTTCTAAATGAAATAGTTTATTAAATTATATTTATTACTTTGTGATTATGATAACAGAAATCAAGACGAGAATAGAAATAACCAAAACTATTTTCAACATGATGAGACAACTATAAACATCTAACTAACCAATGAACCCACAAATTAACACTGAGGATCTTCAAGTGTTATAAGTATTCTTCATTACGGTATCGTGCAGAAACATGGACAATGGACAAGCAATTAGAAGACAGAACTGAGGCTCTCGAGATGTGGATATGTAGAAGAATGGGAAAGTCTCACGGAAAGAGAAAAAGACAAATAAAGAGGCCATAGAAAACCTAGGTATGAAAAGAGAATTAATGAAGGAGATCAAAATTAGACAGCTAAAATATTTTGGCCATATAAAAAAGCATAACACATTGCTGAAGACCATAATGGATGGCAGAGTTGGAAGCAAGCGTGCAAGAGGAAGTAAGCGCTATAAGTGGGAAGATAGCATCAAGAGATTGACAAGAAAGAATCTATCAGAATGTACTACCAAACTAAAAGAGACAGAAGACGTTGGAAATTCATTGCAGTTGATCTTCGATGTGGAGATGGTAGCTAATGATGATGATGGTAAGGACAAGTTTTTTTTTTAAAATAACAATACTTCTAATAATGTTATTGATGATAATAAAAATAATATTGACGATATTGTCGACATCGCTAGTGCTGTAGATGACAAGATGGCGATTCAGAAAGAAGTAGAGGGGGCAAAGAAGGTATTCCCCCAAACGTGCCAGAAAATTTGAAAAACTTAGGACACGGGTGAGGTAGGGCGGAAACTGTCAGCCACCACAATTAGGTTAAACACTGCAATTACGATACGTAACAACCGTGTGTGGGTATGTGAGGTGGGTACATGTAGGACAAACCTCGGGGCCGACGTGAACATTTCTTTACAATACCCGATGTCGTTCACTCCCTCCTCTGTCCCAAAACGCTGGGTACAAGATCATGCCCTTGGGGTGACACCCCGAAGAGGAAACAGAAGGACTGGGACATAAAAGCGGTGCAAATTGTCAGCTACAAGTGTGGCTAATTATCCCTGGCAACAACTCTTCGTCCCCAACTCTGAAGCCCTTACAAGATTACCGATGCGAGACGGCGACGGGAAGGACTAGGCTGTATTTTGAAAGCGTTCAGTAGCTTCAACTGGTTTGGCTGATTCTAAAACTGGGAACATTTTCTCGTTTGACAAGATTTATAGGAATTTGCTACCTAAAATTAAAGTCAGTCCCAAAGCAAATACTGCGGTAGGGGAGTAAAGTGTTAGAGACTTTATCCTGCTAGGTTCAGCTTTTAAATGACGTGGAGTGACCAGTTTCTTTCCTCCTTGCTTTTACTTTCTCTAACTCATGGCAGTTCCTGTTGTACGACAGTAAATTGTTCGGTTTTACACAGACCCAGTATTCTTTTATGAAAATGAAGTATGGACAGTAGCGACACAAACGCCGAATTTATTGGAAACCACTAGATGTTTTTTTTTTTTTTTAATAAGAAGGACGGTTAAAATGTAATGACTAGGTCCAGATGGAACATGGGGGTAAAAACAAAACACAAATCATTGCTAAGATATGAAGTACGGAATAAAACATGGTTTGAGAAGTGGAACTTTGAAGGACGAGAAAACAAAACGAACGATTGAAGAAAGAAAGGCAGAGGAAGACAAACAGTGTATGGGAGGAGGTCGTCAACATATCCCATAGGCAGCACGTGGGTTGTGGTCAGGAAAGATCACCTACACCACGCGGCATGCCACTTTATAATGCTGGCTACCGAACCACCCAAAAAAAAAAAATGTACTGGAATTCCTCAAACGCATGCAATCATCAGTTAGAAGAGCATTTACTGTTACTCTTTCCCACAACATTACCAGTTATCAAATACACTTTTTTGTCTCTCGGCCACTTTTTCCGCCTTCTTGATATGTATCAATTTTCAATTAGTGCCGTAACACTATCTCCTCCCAAAGTTGTCCTTTATCCCCTCTCAACCTGCCATTGAGATTTCTGATCAGAAGGACAGAGTAAGACTATAGGTACCGTCCACGGGATGTTCATAGGCGGCGACTTTGTAAAGATGAATATGGGTCGAATATCACTGCAAGTACACGTGAAGCGCTTTGGTACACCCCCTCCTTCATTGAGACCGACTGCAGTGGTGGTCATGTGTTCCTAAAGAGCGACCAAAAAGGCAGGCATATTCATTTACAAGTATCATGCAGATAATTTTAGCATTTACTGCATCATATATACACACACACACGCACACCCACACACACACTCACTCACACACACACTCATATATATATATATATATATATATATATATATACACACACACACACAGATTGTCCTGGACTAACCACGTCTGCGACTAACGACTACTCGTACTTACAACGGTCATCCCAGAAGTACTTTACACTTATGTTTCATTAATTATTAGATTATAGTACTGTACAGTACAGTAATTTTATGTTATAATTTGTACATTATATTACTTCACTGTAAACAAAGAGTACAATTTGTTAAAATATATAACACATTAGACATATATTTTAGCATTCAGACATCTTACTTGTAAACAAATCCTTACGGTTCATATAGTATATGGATGATTTCCGGCTTACGGCCAATTCGATTTACGACGGAGTCGTCGAAGCGGAACCCCATAGTAAGTCGAGGACCACACACACACACACACACACACACACACACACACACGCGCGCGCGCGCGCGCGCGCACACGCACACACACACGCGCGCGCGCACACGCGCACACACACACGCACACACACGCACGCGCGAACACGCGCACACGCGCGCACGCGCACACACAGACAGACAGACAGACAGTTAGACAGACAGATAGATAGACAGACAGATAGATAGATAGATAGATAGATAGATAGATAGATAGATAGATAGATAGATAGATAGATAGATAGATAGATAGATAGATAGATAGATAGATAGATAGATAGATAGATAGATAGATAGATAGATAGGGGGGAGAGAGAGAACGAACGCACTTTATTTTCAAAGGGTTGAGAATTGGGCACGCAGGCTCGTCTGACATTCTGCCCTTCCTTTTTCTCACCTTTCATACTGAATTCATTTATTCTCACATGCATTTTATTTATCAATTTCAAGGAATTCAACGTTGTAAAGTAAAATAAAATAGCACACTCATATTAACATTAAGTACTTATAAGCATGACGTAAAATATGTTGAAAAGTACAAACATCGTCATTAGAACTGTCGTGCTTAGATAGGTTTTAAAGTTATTTAAGGTCCCGCCTGAGTATAGGGGGTGGAAATAAAACGTGAGAAGTAAAGGTGTAAGAAATATATTTTTCACGAGTGGATAGTTTAAGGAGAAGATCTGTCTCTGAACTGAACTGAGTAGTTTCTCTAGTCCAGACTATCTATACGACTATAATTTAGTATAAGACAATCTTGCACCTCCCTATATAGAGAAATATAAGTTTACCTAACATTCCCATACAGCTATGTGACAACAAGACACACAAACATGAAAAACTATGGTTAATTTGGGTATGGGTCTGACCAACACTTAAAGTTTAGTTCTTTTTGTTGTTTACTATCATTAAATTTTACAACATCGAATATCTAAAAGAGAAAAATCAAAACACATCAGAAGTACATATACAGAAAAATAACAAAATACCTGTGCCCTCCCCTCATTGAGAAGATAAGAACCCAACCAGTTAATAACCCCAAAGGTTAAAAGTTTAGCACCAGGTTACAGTATAGACAGTAAAGAAAGAACACAGTTCCCACTAAACGTTATCCCATAAAATTAAACAATAGTCAAACAGAGTGCAGATGATACAATGTTTCCTGTACTAAAGAAAATATTTCACTCTCTCTCTCTGTCATATGTGGCCACACAATCTCGCTTCTTACCCTATTCTTGGTGAAACAATCTGTTGGACGTAAAAATCCATGAATATGTATATAAGGTCCAGAGTATTTATCTTCCGAATTGGGGCCCAGTCCCTCCTTTCAATAATTAAATTTTATAAGGGGAACGCCTAATTTGGTGGTTGATTTCCTGGATAAACAATGTCACCTTGGATAGTTAATGCCGAGACTCTCTGAGATCTGGTGTTCACAGTAAACAGTAGGAAAACATCTGATTGCTAAAAACTGTTAATTATTATTAATTTGTGATGGTGGTAAATCCTATCGGCTGTCTCTGTGGTAAGTGCCGATTTCGAAACAGCGTAACTTGCTGGATAAATCCGATGAAAACGACTGTCAAAAGTCGGGAGAAATGTTATATATTTCACACCCTAGTGGGCTGATTAAATTGCATAAATAATTGCTGGTGTTTATGGTCCAGTAAAATTTACTATTAAAATGTCAGTTAGTCTCTGTGGCCGGTCCTGCTCACAACTGAACTTGGAGACGTGTAAGCCAAAAAAAGACAACTTTAATCCAATCAGTAAATGGAGAAAAGGACCCAAAAAAAAAAGCCAAATAAAAAACCATTGGTCGCCGTTGATCAGGTCATGCCTAAGGAAAGCGGAACATTATGAAAAATTACTGCTAATAACAATATCTACATATAAGCACACGGTGTCTCTAGCCTATTCCTATCTGGTCAATTATCATTTAATCATCCATACGCGCACTTTAACAAATATCGCCTGTCGCTAAATAGCTAGCTATTAGAGGGTCGGCGTCGGTGGGTTAAGTCGTATGATATTTAAACAACAGTCACTTACTAAAATTGCACAAAATTCTATTCTGTCAATTATCAGTCACCTAGCATCTTAATTCAGTCAGCTAAACCGCATCTTTCTGTGTGATAAGCGGGTGGAAAAATTATCATTACTGAACAACTGGTACGCAACTAGCTACGCGTTATTTATTTCACTAGTTCTAACACTTAGAAAATCACAGTGAATTTAAGATGATACAACTTTTAACACTTTAATACGCTTAAGCACAAATTTAAATATTACCAGAAATACAGAAATGAAACCCCACGAAACTATTAACACATCTATTCACAATGGTTCTAGATAACGTGTTTAGACTCTCCGAAAAATTATGAGCGAGAACTGATAACAGATTTTGGAAAGACGCAGTTATATACCATCATGTTTTGATGATCTCTAGGGGGTGTTAATTCTCACACTCTGTTTACTAGCGGAGAAATCTGAAACTACGTTTAACAGATAAAAGGTTTACGGTCTTTTCTGTTGGCCGTTGCTAACCAACAACAGAGGCTTAAACCGTGTAACGGGATTCCTTCCGAGATTTTCCACGCTTCTCGAGATCAAAGCGTTATATTTTCCCTGAATGTACGAACATCACAGGATTCTCGGGGAATTAGTTTTAGCCAGTGCGGCTACTTTAAAAGAGGTCCGTTGTTTTCATGTGCATCTGTTTGGTGTCTGATGATTGACAGATCCGCTTGCGTGAGAAACTCAAGTAAACAAACCAGATACGCTCACCGTTAGGACTGGCAAGTCACGGAAGTTGGTAATTTGTCTGTTTGTTTACGTCTCAAGAAAAAGAGGCGTGGATTAAAGGTGAGTAATGCAGTCAGTCAAATGCTCGATTTTGCTACCGAACTCTAGAAAACCACGAGGTCACGAAAGGCTGTCGGATACTGTAGGCTATATTTCCATTATGCGTCACAAAAACCTACAGTTGGCATTATAAGAAAGGATAATCCGATTAGGGGGGCATGTAATCAGAACTCATAAAGTATTCGAAAAGTCTACAATTGTATGAATAGGGACTGAGGTTGTTTCTTAGGTTATGTGGAAGACAATTCCAAAGATGAGCAGCAGAGTGCGCTAAGCTTTTCTTGAATAAGTCAAGCCTAGGTTTGGGTACGTGCAATTTGTAGAGAAATAGACAAAGGCCGTTAAACAGATACAGAAGAGAACTAGAGAAGACATGACATGTATGAGGAAAACATGGAAACATCTTAAGCTGATGGCACGGGACATGAGGACTTGGCATGCATTTGTTGAAGGCCTCTGCTCCTTGGGAAGCTGAAGACCCGATAACCTCGCCGCTAGAGGCAAGCGTTTAAACCATTCTGTGGGACCCAAAGATGCAGCAATAGAGAATGCAGTCAGCGACCCATAGCTTGACTGCTTGCGCCAGGGTCAGCGAACCAGAGCTGACCAAGACCTACTCCACGTCCACGTGGTGGTCCTGGAAACAGGCTGCATCACTGCAGTCTGGCTGAGAGAGTAGGGATCGAATGGGGAAAGCAAAACCGGTCCCAAAAAATGTCATGCTGAAGTCGGATGTGTCAGCCGAAAGGCGCTAATATCGCAGCTCCGCTGTAAACAGACACAACGCAACCAACGTCCTTTTTAGGACGAACGAGGAAGAAGAAGAAGAAACCATTCTGTCAATCAGACGCTCAAAGAACTAAAGTGACTGGGAATTCATAATAAGACACTTGAAGGAGAAGTGGTATGAGAAAAGAAAACAGAGGAAGGAACGAACGAACGAACTTTATTTTCAAAGGGTTGAGAATTGGGCACGCAGGCCCGCTTGACATTCTGCCCTTCCTTTCTCTCACCTTTCATAGGAAGGGATATGAAGAAGGAGAAGGGGGATACAAGATGAAGGAAAAAGAGAAGATCATGATGATGACGATAATGATAATGAATGTTTTATTAGGGGAAAAATTACGCACGAGCAAATATTTAAACTTCCTAGTTTCAATCCTACATCAAACCTGACATTTTTTTTGTTTCATATTTTGTTGCTGTCGTTATGTTTGTTTTTCTTTTATTTAATTATTTTTTTAACGTCCAGACGTCAGCACAAGCTAATTTAGTTCCGCACTGTGTGTCACACAAGAAAATGTCACAGGTGACTTGTAGCATTTTAAAAAGGTATCTTCTTGAAATATTACGAGCTCAAGAAAAATTCACATCTCTCATTCTGATTCATTTATTGGATGATTGGATCCCTTCCTCACTGTCGTTGCCTTCCGTAAGTCAAAAGCAAAACTAGATACCCATTTTGGTAAACTGGAGTGTAACGGTAACAGGTTTCTAACCATGCTAAGTTGGCCTCGAGAAGGAATAACCATTACAATAACCAGTACATTAACCATTACAATAACCAGTACAATAACCAATGCAATAACCAGACACGGACCCTTTGATTTTTTTAGCAGGTTAATTAAACATAACAATGTTTAGAAAGGTGAGTGTCCTATTGGCCGAGTGGTTTAGAGCGTTTGTCTTTGGCGATAACATATTGGTTTCTGAGTTTTAAAAAAAATGGCAAAGACACGCTTCAGTCTATCCATTTATTTTTCCATGTATGGAAATGAATTTTCCCCACTATTTCGATTATGGAAATCCCACAGGTGAATCAGCCACTTAGACTCATTTCCATATTCTCTGGGTTGTGTCATAAACATCTCTGGGTTGTGTCATAAACATCATCTATGACATGTCTTGTAGTTTTTTTATAAAGTTTTTCCAGCATTACGCTCTGAGTATCGCGTTCAGTCATTACTGACCACAGGAACGCGCCCCCGAGACAATGTCTCGGCCGACGCGACGTTGGGCGCTTGGGTAAAGAGGTCATGCTATTGCCCATGTAGCATGACCCACGGAGCTGGTGAATCCAGAGTAAAGGCGTAGCCGATACAGTCTGGCACCAGAACACATGTACATGCAATACCTCATGTCCGTATGTATGCTATACCTGATGTCCATAGACAATTAGCTCCAAGTGGAGCTGGATTGACCATGGCTGCTGGCAGATCAATAGAGTAGCATTACAACACAGTTTTTTTTTCTGGAATCCCCTGAGTAATTGAAATAGGAGGCCAAAAAATATAAATAAATACATATAAAGAAGACTACTGGAAACAGACAAGAAAAGTATAAAAAAGATATGGAAAGAATTTGAGCGAATGGCACAGTGCAAGGAGGTTTTGAGTGTTTTTGTTGAAGACCTGTGCTCTACGGGCAGTTCAAAGAGAATGAATGCAAGAATGTAAATCCACTTTCATATTTTTCTTAATTTTATATCATCTCTATCTGGAATTTTCTTCGACTAATTCAGAATCCATCCGCTGCAGTTCCCAGCGGTCTCTATGGAGATTTAAAAAAAAAGAATAGGGATATTTCTCCCACGAGCATTTCGTAAAACGTGACCAATGTTAACTTGTTCTTGGGGCTGGCAACCTCATCACGTAAAACGTGACCAATGTTAACTTGTTCTTGGGGCTGGCAACCTCATCACGTGAGACAAATTGTTGCAGAAACCACCAAAGCATCATTACGTGCTTTGGTGTAGGTTTCCTTCAAGGGGGACACCGACAGTGGTGGCTGCATACTCCATGGACAGCGAATAAGGTGATCATTTAAATAATGATGGTGAAACACCCGGGCAACGCCGTGCACAAACCATGAGTGTACTGACTTTGACGTATGCATATGTGTATGAGTGTGTGAGGAATGACATATCTTCATAAAAATCACATATATATATATATATATATATATATATATATATATATATATATATATATATATATATATATATATATATATATATATATATATATATATATATATATATATACATTTTTATAGTTTGCAATTATAATTACATAAATAATTTACTAAATCTTAACTTTCTCTCATGCAGTTGTTCAGTTAAAAAAAAAAATGACAAACAATTCTGGAGACAGAAAGTTGTGGAGATACATGATCACCTACGCCACAAGGCATGATACTTGAAGAAGAAGTCTTGTTTCTCCAACACTTTTCTACATATATCTCAGCGTCTCTTCCCAATTCTTGTACAGGTGCTTCAGTACGTGAAATATTTCTGTGTTTGCTAGTGTTTCTTCTTCAAGGTGAATTGTTGGTTGGTAGAATGGTGGGGATAATGTCTCTCCGCAACTTCCTGTCTCCAGTAATAACAATAATATTATAATAATAGCCCCTTCAGTCACAACTGACTTTGGGAATGCGCCCTCTGGGGTGATAGCTTTCAGCTGCTTATTTTCATACTGTTTCTTTAGACATTGAGTCCTCTCTTCTGCTTGCCGTGAGAGCCTCTCTTCGCCCAATTAGAGGTGGCGTCGTAGAGAGCATCGCCACTAGCTGCGATCGGCTGCTTCATCCTCCCAGGCTGCTGGATTTATGTCCAGTGGCCTCATGTCTCTCTTGCACACATCTTTGAATCTCAGCTGCGGTCGCCCAACTATTCTTTTGCCATCTGCCAGTTGTCCGTAGAAGATGCGACCATCTTCTATGAGGCGGACATGGCCAAACCAGCGTAGTCTGCGCTGTCTAAGTAGTGTATACATGCTTTGAAGGCCAGCACGTGACAATACCTTGACATTTGTCACTTTGTCTTTCCACGAAATACCGAGGATGTGGCGTAGACACCGTAGATGGAAGGTATTGAGCCGTCTTTCTTGCTTAGCATAGGTTGTCCATGTCTCGCTGCCATATAGGAGAGTGCTGGTGACGCAGGCGTTATATACAGCAGCTTTGGTCTTCATTGTGAGTCTGGAGTTTATCCAAAAATACATTGTGAGGCGGGTAAAGGCAGCTGCAACTTTGCAAATGCAGCTGTCAATTTCAGTGCCCAGAGAGCGTTTGCCATTGATGGTAGATTCCAGGTATGTGAAGTGGTGCACCACTGCTAATTCATAGTTATCAATAGTGATAACCGGTGTAACATCCACATCTTGACTCATCACATTTGTTTTCTTTAGACTTATTGTGAGGCCAAAGTCCTTACATGCTTGGGTGAAGCGATTCATCAAGCTCTGAAGCTCCTGCTGGCTTTGAGCGACGACTGCAGTGTCATCAGCGAATAACAAGTCTCTTATAGTTACCCTTCTGATTATAGTTTTTGCCTTCAGCCTTGTGATGTTAAACAGTCGGCCATCTGACCTAGTGTGAAGGCATATTCCTTCAGTTGCATCTCTTAATGCATGTTTAAGAGTAAGACAAAGAATATTCCAAAGAGGGTTGGAGACAGAACGCAGCCTTGTTTAACGCCACTGTGTAAATCAAAGGGCTGTGATGTGCTTCCAGCATATTGGACTATTCCCTTCATGTCTTCATGGAATTACTTCATCATTTCCAGCAATTTAGCGGGGCAGCTTATTTTCAGGAGGATTTTGAAGAGGCCATTCCTTCTAACCAGGTCAAATGCCTTTGTAATGTCTATAAAGGCATATATAAAGGTTTTTCCTGAAGCTGGCAGAGAGAAAAGATCATGTCTGTTGTTGAGCTACTAGCTCGGAATCCACACTGTGATTCTGGATATATGCGCTCAGCTAACTTGTGTAGTCGCATTAAGATGACTCTCTGGCAAAAAACTTATCAACAAAACTCAGAAGAGAGATGCCTCTATAGTTATTGCAATCACATCTGTCTCCTTTATATGGTGTTACAATCGGTTTAAAGATGTTAATCTTGCTAAAGACTCCCTCGTCTCCACACATCCTGTCTATCTTCGTATGCTCTATTGGATCATTTTTGTGTGTGTGTACCTTTATAGTCTTTGTCTTCTCAGAGGAGAATATTATTTAACAGTGGCAAACAACCAGGGAGTTGTGATAATTGTGACGGTATTGCCTCCCCTGCTTTGCAGTCGTGGTCCAACAGTGGCCAAAACTCAAGAGTATCTAATATGGGCTTCATAGGTGTCTGTCTACTTTCTCACAAGATTACTCTTGGCAGATTTGTAAATAGAAGGGTAATGACGCTTCTATCTCCATGTAGTGTTGACAAGATATTTTCAGATAAGCGAAAACAATGCTGCATTAGCTGAGCACGTTAATTCTAGAATCTGCCGACAACTTTTGTGAAGAATTAAGCAATGATTAATCTTAGCTCGTTCAAGCCCCCACCTCTGATTTACTCAGTGGAATTCTTATTATTCTGGTATAGCTCTGTTTAGAGTGTGTGTAGCAAATTGACTGAGACAAACATGCAGTTCATTAAAAATGATTAAATCGAAGTTAAATTTGTAAATTACAAATAACAAAATTTAATAATCACTTAAGTTTTAACAGTTTAAAAATAATTGAATAGTTTAAAAGCAAAGGTTCATCATTGATGGATAGTAGAATATGGAAACAAAGTTCACTTTGGCAGTTTATATATTGCACTTAGCTGCCAGTGGTTGTTTCTGCTCCCGTTGGGTTGGTTCTTCTTACACTGGTCATGCTTGTCACTGGTCAAGGTTGTAGGGTGCAGCTCGTTCCCAGTAGTGTCAGGGCGAGTCTACAAAGTTGGTCCCTCGTCTTAAAGCTTAGGCCACTGTTCCCTTCTTGTTCCATGTAGCGAGTTTTGTTAACACTTGCTTGGTTGTAGCGCGACACACGCCCACGCGACACCAACACACACAGTGCAAGGTCGGCTCGGCGGGTCTTTCTTTGAAGTTTGTAGTAGACGGGAAATGTGAATTACGGCTGAAGCCAGACAATATTACTAAAGAATGAGGAAATAGCTATATAGGAATGTATGACGGACTTTAAAAGTATGCATTTACTGAAAATTAAATTATTAACTACCGGAGAACGCCCGGTTGGAATAATATTAAATAAATATAACTCAACAAAGGAGATAGACTAGGAATTATACCCAAAAGGATATTATTCAAATATAAATAGTTTTAAAGATAATTAATATTTTTCACCTTCATCACATCGGCTAAAAGTTAGCTAATAATCTTTAAAAATTTATTACACTAACAAGCCTCAACGGATTTGGATAAAACTTATATGGAATGAAAGCCTCATATGGGGAAAAGGGAATGATACATAGGAAGGACGGAAGAATATAAATGTGTATGTGAACAGAAGAAAAAAACAAGTACAGGAAAAACACAGATTGCTTCAAATAGCCTCAAACCAGGAGATGAAACGAAAATCTTTTGGGACTTTTAGAGGTGCTTTCTCGTACGCGCGAGAGACTGAAATATAAGGACAGAGGGACGCGTTGAAAATCACACACACCAAATCCAGAAGCCAAAGTGAGAAACTGGAAGACAGTATCTGCAAGAAAAGTTATTTTTTTTTTACGCTGCATGCAGGGCAGATTAACTTCAACCAAAATAATCTCACCGTGAGCTTATAGATCCTAAGAGGGTATGTAAGTTTATTAAAGATATATGTATGAATAATATCATTTTATTTCAGATTTTATTTCTGGTTGATTGTATCAGATATAATAAAAAAGAGAATGACGCTAACCAGAGATAACCTTCACCGGTATTGTCAGGAAGCATAACCATTAATTGGTTAGCCAAATATATCATGGCTAATTCTTGCCTGGAAGCTTACGACATACCAGCAAGTACTTAAGTGACTTGACATCCATAAGTGGAAGGCAAAGGTTATATCGTACCCATGTATAATAACATATGATTTATTCATGTATTTTGTTAATTCTGCACAGTATACATTATCTTATCATGCTATCTCTGTAACATACTACCATGATTCATTCATTTATATACAAACACCGAAGACATGGTCGCATCATGAACAGTAGTTGGTGGTGAGATTGTTGGAACAACATGGCCACCTATTACTTCTTGTTCCAGGTTTTTATGATCAATGTTTATGATCATTCCTGATCGAGAAACTAAAGACTTGAAGAAGTTGATCCAGCTCACTGAAGCCTAGAGGTCAACCAATCTTCAACACCTTAGTCCCCCGTAGTTATAGGGCGGGCTGAAGGAAAGTCTTCCGTACTCCAGTGTGTCGGAGGAACCTCGAGCAGACGTGGCTAAAGTTGAGTTTCTTTGTATCCATCCAACAAATCCTGTGAGCAGTTTCTAAAACGACTGTTTAATGATGACAACTAGGTGGCAAGAGATAATGTGACAAACTTGTTTTATAAGTTCAGTGGAAGATAAATCCAAGACTTTTTAGCTTGTTTATTTGATTTGTAACTGTAAATAATCATACATTTTACCATCTTACAACAACCATTTCTCATTACAAGAATATATAGATGTACATAATAAATTGGATAATTGTACTCAATTGACTTGTTAAATTTGTAACTGTTAAAATTTGAGTTACCTTTTCAAATTTAATTATATTATCACATAGGGTTACGATAGCGAAAGTAGCAACATATACTTCTGAAGCCTAAATCTATTGTCCAGCTCAGAGTATTCACAGCTGTAACTCACTTGTGATACCAGTGTACTTCTCGGGCACTGGAACTTCATACTTTCTGGAGAGAGATTCTACTTCTGCTCTACCACTATTATCATAATCGGAAAACCTTTCGCTACATTCCAGAGATAGTACCCTTCAACTGGTATCACCACCAACTATGATAAAAGAATAGAAACGAAATGCTCTCCTGAGTATTGCGTTTCCCGACACATACTTACGTGTCCCCTTTTCTATTCCACCATCCCTATACCTCAGAATTTACTCTCGATGATAATTAACTTTAAACCCTCCAGAGAAAACTTTCTTTACATTTAAATTGAATAGCTTTTATAGTTACTTTACATTTAAATGAAAAGGTTAATAGTACAGATAGAATATGTTTACATTTACATTTCCACTGATTGAAAAGTGTTCACAATATAAATTGAATATGTTTTCAATTATTTTTACACTGATTTGAAAAGTTTGAAACTTCCATTAATTTTAAAAGAATATGTTAACATCGACATTTACACTGGTTTGAAACTGTAAGTATGATAATTAAAATGTACATCATTTCTTTCATCTCCCCCCCCCCCCTGCTTCGTATGGAACTTGGGACTACTGATGCGTTTAGTTCTCCTTAAGAAATTAGCAACAAAGCAGTCGCCACCTGTGCAGTGGTGGTTCTTGAAATCATCATGCCAGGAAAAGTATTAAACAGAATCATCCGATTGTCCATAGACAACTGAGAGATGAAAAAGGCAGATTTGACAGTGCAGACTGAGAATCGCTTTGGAAATTGATGAGGCATTGTGGAGTTCCCATGAAGATCATTAACTGAAGACATAACATGCAGAGTTCTTCATGAAGGACAGCTTACAGAACCGTTTAGGATTAGAACGGGAGTGAGACATGGATGCCTCTTGTCTCCATTTCTTTTCTTACTAGCAATAGATTGGGTTATGAAAACATCGACATCACATAACAGAAATGGAATCCAGTGGAATCTGACTAAACAGTTTGATGATCTGGATTTTGCAGATGACTTGGCTTTTCTGTCCCATAACCATAATCAGATGCAAGAGAAAATGGAAATTCTCGATGACGGGTCACAACAAGTTGGCTGAAAATACACAGGGAAAAGACAAAGATTATGAGAATAAATGCAAGAAATGACAACAACGTTGAACTTGAAGAAACACCACTAAAAGATGTAGAATCGTACACATATCTTGGCAGTAATATAGACAAAGTTGGAGAGACAGACAGTGATATCAAAATAAGAATAAAAAAGCAAGAGGAACTTTCATTGCAATTGGAAAATATTTGGAGAACAAGAGAAATCAAGTCCAACACGAAAATAAGAATCTTCAACTCAAATGTCAAGTCAGTCCTATTGTATGGCTCTGAGACATGGAGAACAACAAAAACAACAACCATAAAGCTACAGACTTATAAACGGGTGTTTGCGTAGAATAGAAGGACTGAAATGGTATGACAAAGTTATAAATGTGGAATTGATGACAAGAACCAGACAAGTGACAGTGGAACAAGAGTTGAGATATGACGCTGGCGATGGATGGTACACACATTGAGGAAACCTGTTGATAGCATTACAAGGCATCCTTGTTCTGGAATCCACTACCAAAAAACACATGGAGAAGAGAACTTGAAACAGAGGTGAAAATGATGAGGAAAACATGGAAAGAACTTGAGCGGAGGACAGGAAGACTTGGCATGCGTTTGTTGAAGGCCTATGCTCCTTGGGGAGCTAAAGGGTATTGATTGATTGATGGAACTGAACTCTTGTGTCTTTGTTCATAATGTTCTGGGTATTATACTTCGGGTTTGATCTTTCTGCTCTCACTTTGTCTCAATTGTATCATCAGTGATGCCAGGAGACGGTGGTGGTCTAACGCTATGTCAGCTCCTCTCTTTACTCTAACATCTTGTAGGCAGCGTCTCCATTTTCTTTCTATGGTGAAGTGGTCTATCTGATTTTGCGTCTGCGTCATACGTCTCTCTTGCGAGGATTTTTCCTGACTCTGGCTTATGTTTCTTTCAACTGTTTCTGTGACAATTTGTTTTTTTTCCGGCAGGATTGTCAGCCCTGTTCTCCAACCTCCTTTAATCTGGAGGAAAGGGTGTGCCCACTTTGTCTGTCCTTTCCGTTTTGACCTGCTCAGCGTGACTGAACCTACCAGCTCAAAATTTCCTCAAGGCACTCAAGCCGACCCACCACTTCAAGGTGGGGCACTTGGGTCAGCGAAGAGCAGCAGCTGTGAGACTTTTTTTCAGGCCATAAATCGAGGATTCCTCGGCAAAAGATAAGTTGGCAAGAAGACAAAGATGGCTGTATACCGCGCCATCTATGCCTAAGTCTTGACATATGGATGCGAGTCATGGGCCCACAAAAGCCAGATCCAAACCTCAAAAATGAGTTATCTGAGGAAGGTGGTTGAAGTAACAAGAAGAGACATGGTCCGCAACCAGACGATACGTCATGGCCTAAAAACCCAACCCTTCCAGATCGAAGCAGAACAGTCCCAACTGAGATGCTTTGGTCATGTCTGCAGAATGGGAGAAGATCGGCTACCACGACAAGTACTGGAAACTAAGAGCCAATGATCCATACCTCTAGGACGACCCAGAGTCCGCTGGGAGGACAACATTAGGCAATTTCTGAAGGGCCGAGGACTAGAATGGAACCAGGCCAGGAGGAAGTCAGCCGATAGGATAGTATGGCGCGCTCTCTCTTCCAAACCTCTACATCCTCACGCGAGAAGAGGAACGACTAAGTAAATAAGTAAGGAATTCGGAATAAATACACCCTATGTGTAACTTTCATCTCTACCTAACTATCGACTTCCTGCAATTCCATCAACAGAGCGGCGCGAAATTCAAGACAAATGATATGTTTAACCAAATCTTAACTTCTTGCGATCCAATAAAAGATCCTGTTTCTATCTAATGCAGTTGCCGAATAACGTAAATTATTTTACCCTAGTTCGTGGAGTTTAACTTATAACGCAGCAAAATTACGTTTGATCTTGAAAATTCCAAGTTTTTAAGTGCCGTCAGAGGTGGGCTTACCGAAATTTCCGTAGCTTAAAAATTATTTCTTTGTTCCTCCTTTGTCATCCAGACATCTACCAAATTGTCCCAGGGATCTACTGCTAGTATGCTATCCACGCATTGCCGAGCAACTCTATATAAAATGTTGTTTCAATGTGTCTTCTTCTTCTGCGTTCGTCCTGAAAAGGACGTTGGTTACGTTGTGTCGCCGTTTACAGCAAAGCTGCGATATTTGCGCCTTTCGGCCCGACACATCTGTTTTCAGCATAGCATTTTAGGGACCTGGTTTGCCTTCCCTCTTCGATCCCTACTCTCTCGGGCAGACTGCAGTGATGCAGCCTGTTTCCAGGACCACCACTTGGAAGTGGAGTAGGAGCTTGGTCAGCTCTGGTTCGCTGACCTTGACACAAGCAGTCAAGCTATGAGTCGCTGACTGCACTTTCAATGAGTGAATTTATAGGCAATTTTGAATAAAGCTATCTGTCGTCTGACTTTTAGTAAGTGTTGAGATGGCGAGACTACAACAACATTGCAATAACGTAAATATTAGTTGTGTTTAATGTCTCCGTGAACCTTGGAAGGCACCCAACCGTGTAAGAAGCAGCTTGTGAAGGCATTGGATCGATAGAGGCAGATGACGAACATGCGACCCGCCCTGTAAGTGTTTCAGTCGAGAGAACTAGGGACGGGGTTATTTCTGGATTTTCAGGTAAATTCTGCAAGGGAACTGGTCATTCCAGCTCATAAAAACAAAGCCCGACCTAGCGTATGACGTCTCTAACACTTAACTCTCCTACGGCAGTATCTGGTTTGTGGCTACCTTTACCCTTTTTAAATTTCGAGCTGACATTGCAACTGGCTGAGTGGTAGAGCTTGTTTCTCTCCGACAAAGGTACCGGGTTCCGGGATAAAACAAACTGCCAGCATTATGCTCAAGTCCTCCCTGTTGAGTTAGGGAAAACAAAGGCAGCGAGGGAGGGACTTGGTAAGCCATCCTCATGAAAAGCTGAGCCTAGTGTAGTGAAGTCATTAACATCTCACTTCTCTACAGCAGTATCTGTCATGAGACTACATTGACTTTTTTTCCCCAAGTGATGAGCATCATGTGGCAGAGGGGTTAGGACGCTTGTTTCTCGAGACAAATGTTACTAGATTCAAAACCTGGTAACGTCATGCTTCACTCTACCCATGTGTAAATGGGTACCTGGCGCTTCTCTTGAGTTGGAAAGACAAAGGCAGCGAGGAAAGGAACCGGCCAGCTTACCCAATAAATCTAAGATTAAGCAAACAGAAGTCTTTTAAAAATCACTCCCAACGGTAATATATGCTAAGGGTCTACCATAACCCTTTGTAATCCCGAAGTTAGTGGAGTCCCGGGTTCAAATCTGCGTTATAGTCTTGTGGGTTGACTTTCTCTCGTATTGTATTATTATTTCTCTTGGCGACGCTGTTTGGCTTCGCTTGTATTAGACAACTGTTACTGAGGCTATGCTATAAAGGTGTGTGCAAGAGAGACATAAAGGTACTGGACGTAAATCCAGCAACCCGGGAAGGATTAAGCTGGCGATGCTCCCTGCGGGATCACCTCAGATTTGGCGAAAAGAAACTCTCAGATCAAGCAGACGAGAAAAGAACATGCCGAAAACCAACACCAGGCAAATAGACGGCTGACGGCTATCACCTCAGGGGCGCCTCCCCATAGTCAGTAATGACTGAAACGGACTACTACTATTGCTGTCAGTAGCTCGGCTGTGTTATCAGCATAATGTCCGCCCCTTCTACAATGTTATGTAATGTACCATTAACGTGTAGGAATAATGTAATATAATGTCATTCATTCACCGCCCCTCATCTCCCTACGGAGCATGGGCGTTTAACAAATTCATGCCAAGTCCTCCTGTCTTGTGACATCAGCCCATGGTTTTTTCCATGTCTTGTTTTGTAATCCATATCCATAATTCTCGCCGTGTGTACGTCGGTCACATCTGTTGTTGAAAGTTAGACATTAATTGTATTGTTTCCCTTATATGTACTCTCCCAAAAATAGTAACACTCAACGGAAAAAAGTCGGTGTAGAACCCAGTGTCATTCCCGAAACGGATTTAACTCATCATTTTGCTAAATATAACCTTAAAATATAAGTTTCTGATTGTTTCTTCAAGACAAAATTTTAATTTAAAGTATTGCAGACTTATTATTATGGATCAAAATGATAAGATGGCTGCAAAACGAGCTGCAGATGCTAAGAGGAAGAGACGATCGCGTCAATCACAACGAGCAAGCGAGACTCTAGATTCTAGAAGAAGCAGCAATACCACAACATGAAGCGGCACAAAGACAAGCACAGCGTCAGTCACAACTGAGTTGACAGCCCTCGGCTGCTTTTTTTTCCCTCGTGTTCCTTCGACGTTTTCTCCTCTCTTCTGCTTGCCGTGAGATCTTCTTTTCGACTTATCTGAGGTGGCGCCGTAGAGAGCATCGCCACATGGTGCGAACAGCAGCTTTTGTTTTTATTAAATCTTCTCATTTCTGTCTCCTTGTGTTTGTTGGTTGTCCCGTGCCACACTTACCATGATATTTCCAGAACATGAACTGCCTTATTTCGTCTGCGTATTATCGGGATATTATGATATCGGTACGCAACCAGACGATACGTCAAGGCCTTAAATCCTACCCCCTGCAGACCCAAGTAGAACAGTCCCAATTAAGATGGTTTGGGCCATGTCTGCAGAATGGGAGAAGATCGGATACCACGACAAGCATGGGAAACAAACAGCCAAGGATCCAGACCCCGAGGACGACCCAGAGTCCGCTGGGAGGACAACATTAGACAATCTTTGAAGGACTGAGGACTAGAATGGAACCAGGCCAGGAGGAAGACAGCCGATAGGATAGTCTGGCGATCTCTCTTCCAAACCTCTACACCTCACGGTAGAAGGGGAACGACTAAGTAAGTAATTATCGGGACCAGAAAGGAGAGCAAAGAACAGCCCCACAGTGCTCAACAACGCACATCACAAGTGGAGAATAAGGAGGCTGGGCACTCTTTTCACACAACATGCCTAAGAAAAATTGTCCGAATCTTTTGGCCGAATACCATCACCAACCAAGATCTGCTTACTCGAAGCAAGCAAGAGGACATGCACACCATCATAGCTGGCAGACGCTGGAGCTGGGTTGACCATGTCCTCAGAAGAGACCCCGATGCCATCATAAGAACAGCTATGCTATGGACCCCTGAAGGAAAACGAAAGAGAGGCCGACCAAAAACAACCTGACGGAGGACTGTGGAGACTGAGATGCAAAGAATGAACCAGAGTTGGGGCACTGTACGAAGGATGGCTGCCGACCGAGCAAAGTGGAATCAATTTGTTGTTGCCCTACAAGACACCACTAGGCGTGATGGCCACTGACTGCTTTGACGGTCGGCGGTTAAGGATTAAAGAAGAAGAAGAAGCACTGGTTTGGCTTTAATTAAAAAAACAAAACAAAACACTCCCCCAAGCTTCATAGGCCTTCAATAAACTTGTGCCAAGTCTTCATGTCACGTGCCACCTGCTCAATGTCTGTCCATGTTTTCTTCACGCCCTTTATATCTGTCTCCAGTTCTCTTCTCTCAAGCGTACCTTGGTCTCCCTCTGCTACCTCTCTTCCCCTGGGGATTCCAGAACAAGGACTGACTGTTAATTATGTAAGGGCGTGCCAGGGGGGAAAAGAAAAAGGAAAATGTGACCAGGAGTGTTTGGATGTGTAGATCGCTTTCCTACGGACGCTGTCTATCGAGGTGCTTCTCAACGTTGGCCATATGACGCCCATGGGAAAGGGGGGGGGCCATGCAATATTTCTAGGGGACCACAGTAAGATAGTAGTGTACCTTTTTTCAGCTAACAATGACTATCAGAGGGGGGCCCACAGAGGTGAATGAGACTGAGAAGGGGAGGCCGTGAGCAAAAACACAAGGTTGAGAATCCCTAGTCTATCTAACTTTGGCTGCTTCCCCCTTCACATGTATGAGAGTCTCTGTGTGTATGAGAGTCTCTGTGTGTATGAGAGTGTATGAGAGTCTCTGTGCGTATGAGAGTCTCTGTGTGTATGAGAGTCTCTGTGTCTATGAGAGTCTATGTGTGTATGAGAGTCTCTGTGTGTATGAGAGTCTCTGTGTGTATGAGAGTCTCTGTGTGTATGAGAGTCTCTGTGTGTATGTGTGTGTATGAGAGTCTCTGTGTGTATGAGAGTCTCTGTGTGTATGAGAGTCTCTGTGTGTATGAGAGTCTCTGTGTGTATGAGAGTCTCTGTGTGTATGAGAGTCTCTGTGTCTATGAGAGTCCCTGTGTGTATGAGAGTCTCTGTGTGTATGAGAGTCTCTGTGTGTATGAGAGTCTCTGTGTGTATGAGAGTCTCTGTGTGTATGAGAGTCTCTGTGTCTATGAGAGTCTCTGTGTGTATGAGAGTCTCTGTGTGTATGAGAGTCTCTGTGTCTATGAAAGTCTCTGTGTCTATGAAAGTCTCTGTGTGTATGAGAGTCTCTGTGTGTATCAACTGGACTTGATTTCTTTGGATAGGTCAGGATGACCTGACGTAAACTTGCTTGCGCTCATCGGTGAGCTGAATTAGTAAATGAATGAGTGAGGGAATGAATGAGGGAATGAATGAGGGAATGAATGAATAAGCGATGGAATGAATGAATGAATAAGTGAGAAAATGAGTGAATGGGTGAAGGATTGAGTGAATGAATGTGAGTGAGGGAATGAATAAATGAATGAATGAGTGAGAGAATAAACAAATAAACAATTGAATGAATGAATGAGGGAATGAATGAGTGAGGGAATGAATGAGTGAAGTAATGAATGAATAAAAGAGTACACAAATTATAGAGGAATAATGTTACTATCAGTGCCAGGAAAAGTATTAAACAGAATCATCCTTGAGAGATTAAAAGAGTCCATAGACAAGCAACTGAGAGATGAACAAGCAGGTTTTCGACAAAACAGATCCTGTACAGACCAGATAGCCACATTGAGAATACTAGTTGAAGAAAGTCTGGAATGGAATTCACCGCTATACATCGGATTCCTGGACTGTGAAAAGGCATTTGACAGTGCAGACAGAGAATCACTTTGAAAATTGATGAGGAATTATGGAGTTCCCATGAAGATCATTAACTTAATAAGGAAGACCTATGAAGACATGCCATGCTGAGTTCTTCATGAACGACAACTTACAAAACCGTTTAGGATTAGAACGGGAGTGAGACAGGGATGCCTCTTGCCTCCATTTCTTTTCTTACTAGCAATAGATTGGGTTATAAAAACATCGACATCACACAACAAAAATGGAATCAAGTGGAATCTGACTAAACAGCTTGATGATCTGGATTTTGCAGATGACTTGGTATTGGGGTCATAGAACCATAATCTTCTGTCCCGGAAATACACAGAGAAAAGACAAAGATTATGAGAAATAATCAAGAAATGATGCTGAACTTGAGAAAAATCACTTTAAAATGAAAATTCTCGATGAGTTAGGTCACACAAAACAACTAAAAATCACATGGAGAAGAGAACTGGATACAGAGGTGAAAATGATGAGGAAAACATGGAAAGAACTTGAGCGGATGGCACAGGACAGGAAGACTTGGCATGTGTTTGTTGAAGGCCTATGCTCCTTGGGGAGCTAAAGGGTATTGAATGAATGAATCAGTGAGTGAGAGTGAATGAATAAACCAATGAGATAATGAATGAATAAATCAATGAGATAATGAATGAATAAATTAATGGGTGAGTGAGGGAATGAATGAGTGAAGGAATTAATGAATGAATGAGGGGATTAATGAATGAATAAATAAATGAGTGAGTGTATAAGTGAGTGAGGGAATGAATGAGGGAGTGAATGAATGAGGGAATGAATGCGTGAGTGAATGAATGAGGGAGTGAGTAAATGAATGAGTGATTGAATGAATGAATGAGGGAATGAGTGAGTGAATGAATGTACGAATTATATATATATATATATATATATATATATATATATATATATATATATATATATATATATATATATATATATATATAAATATATATATATATATATATATATATACTTTTACACCTGTCACCTACCCGCCGGCTAATGGGTGTATTACACACACACACGACACTTCATCTCACGTTCACCTCCGAAACCCCCCCCGCTACTTGGTGTAGGGCCTACTACATCTTACGTCTGTCTCCCTTATGTTATTGCAACGGTTACGTGTATTTTCCAACGTCAGGCCGAGTGACTGCCCATGTCTGTAGCTTTAATTGCAGCATCAGCTGTGCCACCCGATGTTATTGTTACCTGTCATAACAATGAAGTAACTTCCCTCTTTCCGTTTCGCACCCCGTCTTACACAACATTTCATCTTAAAAGAACGACAGACATTCATCATCATCACCTTTTCAAGTCCCCAAGAAGCATAGGCCTTCAACAAACTTGTGACAAGTCTTCCTGTCACGTGCCATCAGTTCAAGGTCATTCTATGTCTTCTTATTCCCCATTCATGTCTGTCTCCAGTTCTCTTCTCTATTTGTTCCTTCTCTATTTGTTCCTTCTCTATTTGTTCCTTCTCTATTTGTTTCTTCTCTATTTGTTTCTTCTCTATTTGTTCCTTCTCTATTTGTTTCTTCTCTATTTGTTTCTTCTCTATTTGTTCCTTCTCTATTTGTTTCTTCTCTATTTGTTTCTTCTCTATTTGTTCCTTCTCTATTTGTTTCTTCTCTATTTGTTTCTTCTCTATTTGTTCCTTCTCTATTTGTTCCTTCTCTATTTGTTCCTTCTCTATTTGTTTCTTCTCTATTTGTTCCTTCTCTATTTGTTTCTTCTCTATTTGTTCCTTCTCTATTTGTTTCTTCTCTATTTATTCCTTCTCTATTTGTTCCTTCTCTATTTGTTTCTTCTCTATTTGTTTCTTCTCTGTTTGTTTCTTCTCTGTTTGTTCCTTCTCTACTTGTTCCTTCTCTATTTGTTTCTTCTCTATTTGCTCCTTCTCTATTTGTTTCTTCTCTATTTATTCCTTCTCTATTTGTTCCTTCTCTATTTCTTTCTTCTCTATTTGTTCCTTCTCTATTTGTTTCTTCTCTGTTTGTTCCTTCTCTATTTGTTTCTTCTCTATTTGTTTCTTCTCTATTTGTTCCTTCTCTATTTGTTTCTTCTCTATTTGTTTCTTCTCTATTTGTTTCTTCTCTATTTGTTTCTTATCTATTTGTTTCTTATCTATTTTTTCCTTCTCTATTTGTTTCTTCTCACTACAAAAGCGTGCAGTGCGTCTAGTTTCTGACAACTGCCAAGCACAGTGTGTAGATCTATATAACGATCTCAAAATACTGCCTCTAAGAAAGCGCTTTCTGTTAACAAAGCTAAATTTGTTCACAAAATCCTGTCACAGAATGCTCCAACATATCTGTGGCCAATGTTCAAATACAATGAAAGACGCAGTCAACGCCTTAACAAAATACAAATGCCCAAGCCTAGGCTTGACTTATTCAAGAAAAGCTTAGCTTACTCTGCTGCTCATCTCTGGAACTATCTTCCACATTATCTGAAAGATAACAACCTTATTCCCTATTCATACAATCGTAAACTTTTCGAATACTTTATGAGTTCTGATTATCTGGTCTAATGTGGATTATTTTTTCCGAACAAATGATATAATATCGAATGTAGGTTTAATGATGATGTTAGTGCTTTTCAACATATTTTGTTTCATGGTGATACTTAGTTTGTATTTTTCAACATACTTTATTTCATGTTTATAATTAGATACTTTGAATGTGAGTATGCTATTATTTTACCTTTATAACGTTGAATTCCTTGAATTGATGGGTAAAATGTATGTGAGAATAAATGAAATCAGTATAAAAGACGAGAGAAAGGAAGGGCAGAATGTCAAACGGGCCTGCGTGCCCAATTCTCAACCCTTTGAAAATAAAGTTCGTTCGATCGTTCGTTCTCTATTTGTTCCTTCTCTACTCTATTTGTTCCTTCTCTATTTTAGAGAATTTGTTTCTTCTCTATTTGTTTCTTCTCTATTTGTTCCTTCTCTATTTGTTTCTTCTCTATTTGTTTCTTCTCTATTTGTTTCTTCTCTATTTGTTCCTTCTCTATTTGTTTCTTCTCTATTTGTTCCTTCTCTATTTGTTTCTTCTCTTTTTGTTTCTTCTCTATTTGTTTCTTCTCTATTTGTTCCTTCTCTGTTTGTTCCTTCTCTATTTGTTAATTCTGTATTTGTTCCTTCTCTATTTGTTCCTTCTCTATTTGTTCCTTCTCTATTTGTTTCTTCTCTTTTTGTTTCTTCTCTATTTGTTCCTTCTCTATTTGTTCCTTCTCTGTTTGTTCCTTCTCTATTTGTTTCTTCTCTATTTGTTCCTTCTCTATTTGTTAATTCTCTATTTGTTCCTTCTCTATTTGTTTCTTCTCTTTTTGTTTCTTCTCTATTTGTTCCTTCTCTATTTGTTCCTTCTCTATTTGTTCTTTCTCTATTTGTTCCTTCTCTATTTGTTTCTTCTCTATTTGTTTCTTCTCTTTTTGTTTCTTCTCTATTTGTTTCTTCTCTATTTGTTCCTTTTCTATTTGTTTCTTCTCTGTTTGTTCTCTAATCTAGTTTCTGACAACTGCCAAGCACAGTGTGTAGATCTATATAAAGATCTCAAAATACTGCCTCTAAGAAAGCGCTTTCTGTTCAACAAAGCTAAATTTGTTCACAAAATCCTGTCACAGAATGCTCCAACAACATATCTGTGGCCAATGTTCAAATACAATGAAAGACGCAGTCAACGCCTTAACAAAATACAAGTGCCCAAGTCTAGGCTTGACTTATTCAAGAAAAGCTTAGCTTACTCTGCTGCTCATCTCTGGAACTATCTTCCACATTATCTGAAAGATAACAACCTCAGTCCCTATTCATATAATCGTAAACTTTTCGATTACTTTATGAGTTCTGTTTATCTGCCCCCCTAATGTGATTATTTTTCCGAACAAATGATATAATATCGAATGTAGGTTTAATGATGATGTTAGTGCTTTTCAACATATTTTGTTTCATGGTAATACTTAGTTTGTACTTTTCAACATATTTTATTTCATGTTTATAATTAGATACTATGAATGTGAGTATGCTATTATTTTGCCTTTACAACGTTGAATTCCTTGACATTGATGGGTAAAATGTATGTGAGAATAAATGAAATCAGTATAACAGACGAGAGAAAGGAAGGGCAGAATGTCAGACGGGCCTGCGAGCCAAATTCTCAACCCTTTGAAAATAAAGTTCGTTCGTTCGTTCTCTATATGTTTCTTCTCTATTTGTTCCTTCTCTATTTGTTCCTTCTCTCTTTGTTTCGTCTCTATTTGTTCCTTCTCTATTTGTTCCTTCTCTATTTGTTCCTTCTGTATTTGTTCCTTCTCTATTTGTTTCATCTCTATTTGTTTCTTCTCTATTTCTTTCTTCTCTATTTGTTACTTCTCTATTTGTTCCTTCTCTATTTGTTCCTTCTCTATTTGTTCCTTCTCTATTTGTTCCACTTTTCTACATATTTTATGTCATGTTTATAAGTAGTTAATGTTAATATGAGTGTGCTACTTTATTTTACTTTGCAACGTTGAATTCCTTGACATTGATATGTAAAATGCATATGGGAATAAATGAATTCAGTATGAAAGGTGAGAGAAAGGAAGGGCAGAATGTCAGACGGGCCTGCGTGCCCAATTCTCAACCCTTTGAAAATAAAGTTCGTTCGTTCGTTCGTTCGTTCTCTATTTGTTTCTTCTCTATTTGTTCCTTCTCTATTTGTTTCTTCTCTATTCGTTCCTTCTCTATTTGGTCCTTCTCGATTTGTTTCTTCTCTATTTGTTTCTTCTCTATTTGTTTCTTCTCTATTTGTTTCTTCTCCATTTGTTCCTTCTCTGTTTGTTCCTTTTCTATGTGTTTCTTCTCTATTTATTTCTTCTCTATTTGTTCCTTCTCTATTTGTTTCTTCTCTATTTGTTCCTTCTCTATTTGTTCCTTCTCTATTTGTTTCTTCTCTATTTGTTCCTTCTCTATTTGTTCCTTCTCTATTTGTTCCTTCTCTATTTGTTCCTTCTCTATTTGTTTCTTCTCTATTTGTTTCTTCTCTATTTGTTTCTTCCCTATTTGTTTCTTCTCCATTTGTTCCTTCTCTGTTTGTTCCTTTTCTATGTGTTTCTTCTCTATTTATTTCTTCTCTATTTGTTCCTTCTCTATTTGTTTCTTCTCTATTTGTTCCTTCTCTATTTGTTCCTTCTCTATTTGTTCCTTCTCTATTTGTTCCTTCTCTATTTGTTTCTTCTCTATTTGTTCCTTCTCTGTTTGTTCCTTCTCTATGTGTTCCTTCTCTATTTGTTTCTTCTCTATTTATTTCTTCTCTATTTGTTCCTTCTCTATTTGTTTCTTCTCTATTTGTTTCTTCTCTATTTGTTTCTTCTCTATTTGTTTCTTCTCTATTTGTTCCTTCTCTATTTGTTTCTTCTCTATTTGTTCCTTCTCTATTTGTTTCTTCTCTATTTGTTTCTTCTCTATTTGTTCCTTCTCTATTTGTTTCTTCTCTATTTGTTTCTTCTCTATTTGTTTCTACCTATCTTACCCTTGGCATTCCAGAACAAGAAATGCCTGATAATTTTATCAACACATACTAATAAACGGTAACGGTAGTCCTTCAGGAGATACGTCCGTAGAGGAGTGAAGTTTTAGAGTATTAACCATTCGACGTCCAGCTTTTTTTATGAGATTGAGTGCCCAATTCCCTTTCTCGCTGCCTTTTGCCTTCCCTAACTCTAGAGCACAGTCAGGTACCAATTTACAGCTAGCTGAGTAGACTGCAGCATGACGCTATATAGTTTAGATCCCAGAACCCAGTAACTACACTGAGAGAAGAAAGCGCTCTATCTGCTTAGCCAATCGTACGCTGCCATTAACAGTCACACGTATTTCTCTCATACAACTAACGAAGAGCAGATATAACATTGGTTCAGCTAGGCAATTTTTATATACAAGTAACGAAGAGTAAATGTAACTTTGGCTAAAGCTTATCAATTGTTATATTAAACTAACGAAGAGTAGGTATAACTTTTGTTAGAGCTTATCAATTTTTATATACAACAAACGAAGAGCAAATATAACTTTGCTTCGAGCTAGGAAATTGTTTTATACAACTAACGCAGAGTAGGTACAACTTTGCTTACATAGAGGTAATTGTTATATTCAACTAACGAAGAGTAGATATAACTTGCTTAGGGCTAGGCAATTTTTATAAACACCAACAACTATCGTAGAGCTGATGTAACCTTGTTTAGAGCTGGGTAATTTTTAATAAGTATCTAAAGAAGAGGAAAAATATAGACTATATTTCATTATTAGTTTAATAAACTTTCATGTTTCGCAGGGCTTGGAGTGCGCAAAAGTTCTGTATTCCTTTTACACATATTTCCCCTCCGTCATAAACCTCACAACACACACAAACAAACACAAGGCTACACACATACATATACACAAATATTCCTATAAATACCAGACGGTCCACAGCACCAACACCTGAAGGCTAGTCTGACATTGACACAAAATTCCGACTTATTAGCCAGGTATTCATTTGTTTTTCTATTGTAACTCCTACTCAACCATTCAGGCTATTGTCAGCAGCCATCACTTGTCACAACATGTCTCCAAAGCAGCTCCCGGCTAGTTGTATTGTGTGGGTTTTTATTATTGTATGCCTGTCGCGTTCAACAGTAGCGCGAAATGTTGACGGTTTCGTATTTAGTGCGTCGTCAATGTTGGTAAGTTTCGTAAGACATCTCCGAATTAAAAGAATTCGCAAGCCGGTGCGGATCAGGTCTGCCGGCGGCCCCAGATGGAAGACCTGTAATCGGCTATTGTTGCTGTTGAATTCGCTAAAGCCACTATTATTGTCTATTGTTCTTTCGCCGGTGGACCAGAGGTATTGTTATTGTTGAGTTGGCAAAACTGACACGTCCGATGGTTCGATGACGAACTAATACAACCTGTATGACACAGGGAATAATTAGACGTAACATTTTAACTAGAATTGCAGGGTTTTGCTGTGACATATTTTACCAAAATTAATTAAATTACCGCCTAACGAATGTGCTTTAATGGAATGACTTTGAAGACTGGACAGAATAGTAAAGTCAATGGAAAGATTTCATGAACATCAGTTGTTCTTTTTTTTTTTAAATTTATTTTTAATAAACAGGCTGTCCTCGACACTTTCGAAGGGGCTCCGTTTCGACGACTCTGTCGAAAGTCGATCTGGTCGTAAGTCAAAATTCACTATGTCCTATATGAAGCTTACGACTTGATGCTGACCACATCACCCCTAGCGTGCCGATGGCCAAGAAAATATGGGCCTAACACCATATTCCCAATATGCCTCAATGGGCGTGCAACGGGATCCTTTATCTCTTTGCCGTATATGAAGCTTATGATGTGTTAACGTTTAACATGCCTGAATGCTAAAATACCTAGGTGTGTTGTGTTATAATTTTGAGACTAATTTATACTCTTTTTTATGGTCAAATTATACAATGTACTTTTTCTTCTTCTTCTTCGTACACTCTCAGACGTCCACTTGAATGTTCTCAAAGAAAGCAGTAGTCAGTTTGAGGCTATTTGAAACCCAGTAAAGCTTTTCCACGAAAGGAGATACAAATTATAACAAAATTATTGTTCTGTAAAGTAATAAATAATGAATGCATAAATTAATTAATACAATTTTTTGACATATTAATAATATCTTATAAATATACACTAACATAATTACCAATGTATGTTACGTCGGTCGGTCTCACTCAAAATAGTAACTCGCGTCAGAAAAAAAAAGTGCGCAACGCACGGTGTGGAACTTGCGCGGAGTGGGTGTTATATAAAACAAATACTTTTTTTTTTTTAAAATTCTTTCACGAAATTAGTAGCTCTCGACAAAGAAAAAGTGCGTAAAAATTGGTGTGCATGAGCCAATAACATACCAAAGTGAATTGTATTTGATTGGTTTGACACATATTATCAAGATGATAAGATGGCTGCCCAATTTGTTAAAACCACATATTATCAGGGAACACTCTTTGAAAACAATCCACGCACTTTCACACGAAATGTTGTCATCAAAGAACTTTTTAATTGAATCTAAAATAACATAATTCTCACCGTTGGTCACAGCTGAGGAATGCAACCGTGTTGAACAATTGTATTGTTCCCATTATATATACTCTCCCGAAAATAGTTACGAACAACAAAGAAAAGCGTTCAAATGACGGTGTTCATGAACAGTTTGATTACACTGTATAATGGAAAGAAATCAAAAACACTCTAAGAATGTACTTCTATCTGCTCATCCGGGAACGGAAACAGCACACTATAACTAAAAACCCGTCAAGTTCGACGGGTTATTGCTAGTGATAGGTGTGGTAAAATGCACCGTTTTAACCCTCCAGCTCAAATTATAATGATAATACTGTATTTGAATTTTGCTCCAATACGCCAAGATAGATTCTCTACACATCCCGCCACCATTGCTCTACCCTGCTCATATTTCTCAAAAATCCAATTCTAGTGACGTAAAGTTACCGTTTATAACCCGCTACTATAAAAATTTGAAAATTGTCAAGGTCGATAAAATCTAATGCAAAACATTGGACACTACTTGAATTCTTTTTTAACTAACGTATTTTAAGAATCTATTATTAGTTACAACATGCGACAGTTGTCGTTAGACGCCATTTTTTTTCAGAACGGGGCAAACTGCAGCTGAGAAATAAATAACTACATTTGAAAAATAATCGAGTAATAAATTACAGTAGTTATATATTTTTTCTTTTCTAGAACGTCGCATTTTCAAAAAAAAAAAAAAAACGCCAGCGAGCGGCTTGCGTTTTGAATCTATTAACGCCACGCGATGATACCCATCCCTATTACCAAAGGTTTTTCGTTACTCCGTACTAATTTTTAAATATAACATAAAACCGTTTTGGCAGTCGGCCAACACGTGATTCGTCTTCAAAAAGGACGGGAGACAGAGAGAAGAGGGGTGTTGGTATGGAAAAGTCTCAACCCACTTGGGTATTGTCAAACTGAAACAAATGAGTGCAGGGGAGAGAAAAGGGGCAAAAGAAAAACTTAGATAAGACGTAGATGAAAATACTGGCTAGATAAAGGACACTAGCCTGATTAATAATCACTTTTCATCTTTTAAATCGCTTCAAAAGTGACTGAGTTATTGCATAAAATAAAATAAATTGACAACAGATAGACGGACACACTGATATCCCAGCTCAATTTAAAAGTTACATTTTTCTAGTCGCGTTGGTTGGAAACAAGTCAAATTGGCTTGCCTCATTTTTATAGACACTACTAGTGAGGAAGGGAGAGGTAACTTTGAAGTTTTGCCCGCCTAAAGCGACACATAGTGTAAATAGTAATATTAGAATCAGACTGACGAACTTATTGATAAACGTACATACATGTTTGGGATTTTCAAAAAAGAGTCAAATCGGCGTAGTTTAAACTGATTGGCTAATGTTAGTATAGACATAGAGGGAATAAAACTAACGCTTCTGCTACGCAGGGTGCCACTTGACAAATATTTTCTACAAGCAAGGTTCAAGGCAAGGCAATTAGTGACCAAATTGCCTTTGCGTCTGAAGCAGCAGCTATCTAGAGTTGACCTATTGATAGCCTGTTAACCTTTAACAAATTGTGTGATTTATTTCATTGATTGCGGTAAGATGAATAACTTTTTAAATACATTATTAGACGTAGAGGCCAACCCAGATAGGGCGCCATAACATTGTGTGTGTACGACATTTGCCTTTGTGGAAGATTGCGACATACTAGGAGCACAGGCATGTCTAACTAGACTTAGGAAGCAAATCAAAATAAACTTGAGTTGAATAATATCATACATTATTTGGATTGTAAGACCAGAAAGTCACTGGTAGGCCTATTGGTATATTAACTCTGGAGGAAAAGAAAAGATTGTATTTCAGCTGAAGATGATGTATAGTGACAGGGGCGTTGAGACTATGTGGAAAAGAAGATACCCACTGTTTATGAAGAAGTCACAGTAAAGTTAAAGACTGTAGCTAATTTAGTTAGCTCTTTAATCTGATCACAATACATGTTTAATGATGTTAAATTGGTAGTGCTGGAGATAATTAACTAGAGACTTAGGGAGGCTTGTTCCTCTTGTTTCAGGGTAACATCACCCAGTATCAAGTTGGTCAGAAGCCGGAGCTGCAGAATTTGAGGCAACCTACCGGTTGTTTCTATATCGAAGCCTAAGAGTATTAGCAGTCTCCAGTATACGCTGTAGTGAAGCAGTGTGCAGTTTTCACGCGCAAGTCATTCAGTGTCAACAAGAATTCAAAGATAAGCCAAAATCTTGCGGGCTTATATGCAAACTCAAATGTGTTTAATCTCCACCCTATTCAGAAACAGTTTGTGATATGATGTGAAGAACCAACCATAACGTGATAGAGGTAAGCAAATCCTTTCGTTGAGTGCAACATTTATTGACGATATAACGTACGAAGATATCACGAGCATTATTCATTACAAGCATACATCTGCAAATTAATGTCATTTGAATCCATATAATATTCTCAGTCCGTGTCCAATAAATGAATTAATGTAGACACAGCGTCATAGCTATATGCACGCGCGGTTGGGGATTCCAACAGCCGACACTGAGCGTATGAGTCTGACGAATATAAATATTATGGACTGTTTAATGATCCTTCCTTACATTTGGTTAAATACTAACCTTATCATCGTATCTCTTTCACATAACTTTGGAATGACCCTGAGTCCTTACTTCGAAGTAACTATATATATATATATATATATATATATATATATATATATATGGCAATACAATTCCCAACACTGGAAGGATATAGGACACGTCTTTACAGCTTGACGGTCAACGTAAAAAGGGTCTCGTATCTAAGTCACTGTGCGTGACCTATCAACGCTAACACGTCATAATTCGATCGTGTACATAGCGTTCAGCAGACCGTGAATTATTAACATTAAATTATATTAAATGCTGTCACCCTAAAATTTGCACACTGCCAACCATAGCAGACGACTTCAATAAAATACCGTAACAATTCCCTGCCCAACGGGGGAAAAAAATCTATTAGATAGATTTTTTAGAACTATCTTACTCAAAACATATCAAAAATTTAACAAAAACCCGACATATGGCCTACGATGTTCTGTCTAGAACCGTGTCGTGGTCATGTCGATAATATATCAGTCATGTAATATACTAACAGTCATGCAATACATGTAAATTAAATTACCCAAATTATTGTCAACTTGTCGTTAAATAATTAACTAATTAATTAACGTAAGTATAAACTAAGTAAGAAAGTGTGGCGTCATGAAATTATTATAACTAATTAAAATTAAAATAATTAATCTTAGTATGTTTGTAAGGAATCAAGTTATTGAAAATGTAATTAACGAAAATGAAAGAAGATGTCATAAAAAAAGACAAAAAAATGAGAAGTAAAGACAAGTAAAGTAGAGGAAAAGATAAAGTATAAAATCAATTGGTGGTGTGCTTAAAATTAAATATGTGTATAGTAATTACTAATTGCTTAACTTAATTAACTAAATAATAATATATGAGTGAATGCCACACTTACATTGATTATAGATCAGAGATAGAGATTTATGTGCGAGGGGTGAATGCCGCACTTACATTGAATGCAGTTGTTACCAGTACGTAAGGATGACTGTACTACATATTCTAATTAAGCCAGTATTTGTACTATTGTTGCTGATGTCCAGGACTATGCTGTTGAGATTATATGTATGGAACTGTGACCCAGACTTCTGTCAAGTTATTTCATTTTGCGTACCGATACTGTCTACAAAGAAGAAACCATAGTTAACAATATTATATAATTATTACATTCATAATTTCATCTAAGAATATTATCTAAGAATTGTGTGAGATTCATTTGTTTTCTTTCTTACATTTTTTTTTTTTCATGTTTCATTTTCTTATTTTTTTTCTTCTTCACATTTCAATTGAATTTTATTTCTTTATTAATTCAATCAATAAGTAGAAACTAAGTAATCTTAGATATGAAGATCCAGACGTCGTTATTTTCCTTGTGAATACACGTAAAGTTCCATTATGAAACTGTTCAAATGTTCCGATCCTGAAAGAATATAAACCTTCATAACGTTCAATTAGTCATGTCACATAACGAAATCTGTCCAGCTTGATTTCAGATATTCTTTCCGACTATCTTGCAACCAGTTGTATCACGAATGGACACCAGCCAAAGTCCAAGCATAAATACGAACAGTATGTCTCTTGCTTTTATTAATTTCGTTCGACGAATGTCTCTATTAGCTGTTTCTCTGAATAATAGTTGACGTTTCATTCATAGGTCGATAATTCATCGATTGGATTCTGTCTCTTGTATAATTACTTTTGTTAATTTGTTTGAAGACTTTCAGCGTTCATGAATCGACTTCCGAAGGATTTCTTGAAAGTACATCGGCTACGACGTTCTCTGTACCCGATATGTATTCAATGGTGTATTCAAAGGGTTGTAAGAGGATTGAAAACCTCGTTAATTTCGGGCTTTTGTGGTTAGAGCGACGTAATGATGCCACCGCCTTCTGATCTGTCTGGATCACGAAGAGTGCACCTAACAGGAACTTCTCCAGTTTGGTGATTGCCCAAACGAGAGCCAACAACTCTTTATCCACAGTCGAGTATTTCGTTTCTGGCGTCTTGAGTTTGCGTGAGATATAAAGAGTCGGATGTAGTATATCGTCGTGACATTGGAGCAAACAAGCGCCAATCCCGTAATTACTAGCATCTGTACGGAGGATAAACTTTTTAGAACCATCAGGTAGTCTCAAAATAGGTGCGTGTGAAAAAATTGTTAATATTTTACGAAATGTTATGTCGCATTCGTCAGTCCATGTCACCTTCAACGGCATGTCTTTTTTTAACAATGATGACAAGACAATTGACGATATACGAAATTTATGCTGCTTTGGCTGAGCATAGTTAGAATAATCAACACAGTTACTGTCTAACTTAGGCATGGTCAAATTACAAAGACGAAAGAACACAGTGTTATCGTAACCTGTTATCTGCGTGACGCAGAATCAGGTACTAATTGTAATCTCAAAGAATGGTGGTGAAAATAAACACCATTGTCAAGCTCGATAACCATTCGAGCATCTCTATTGTTACGAAATGTAATCAGAGCTTCACCATACCTGTTATTGGTAGGTGGTAACAGACGCACGAACCTAACGTCTGCCGTGCACTTAAAGAAATTACCAAGTGCCTGCCATGTTGTACCTTGTGGCAGATTACGCACTAACACGGTGCAAGAATAAGCACCCTTCCCAATATAAGTAGGACCATTGTCACTAACATGGGAAAATGATTGACGTTTACATGCACGATGAGCTCTCTTCTTTACGAAGTTATTTACCTTGAAAATCTTATATTGACATTTGTAATGAACCACAAATGTTTATTGGACATTCAGCTAACCAACGAAAGAAATAAGAATGATCATTCAAGTAAATGTCCCAATAACAAGCAGATCGTTATAATTGAAGAACCATCGCCATAACACATGTTTTATATGAAGAATAAACTCATGTATAGGAAGGCTGGAACTGGCTCCACCGGTCATGGACAGCTGGTACTTCCCACTTCATATAGGGAAAAAGTGATGGAGTTAGGACATGCGATTCCCTTCAGTGGTCATATGGGGATCAGCGCCACAGGACAGCGTATAGCTTGTCATTACTTCTGGCCAGGGATAACGGAGGATATAAAAAGATATCTCAAATCCTGCCCAGAATGTCAAAGGGTAGCTCCAAAGCACTGGACTGCTCCTGCAACTCTAGGGGAAATGCCCATAGTGGGAACACCTTTTGAGAGGGTTGCAGTGGATATTGTGGGACCTCTCACACGTACCAAGAGGAGGGACAGTTACATCCTTACTCTGGTGGACATTTGTTCTATGTGGGGAGAGGCGGTAGCCTTGTCAACAATCGATTCGAAACATGTGGCAGAGGCATTACTTACGATATTCACGAGGTTAGGATTAACCCACCAAATCTTGACTGATAATGGATCACAAGTCAAAGGGAGACTAACTGAGGAAGTTTTCAGGATCTTCCAAGCCAGGCACTTTCATGGTAGTCCGTATCACCCCCAAGGGAACGGCCAGGTGGAAAGGTTTAACGGGACACTTATCTCCATCCTGAGAAAGTTGGCACATGAGAAACCTGATACGTGGGATCAATACTTACCCGCGGCCCTGTTTGCTTATCGGGAAGTCCCACATAATTCGACTGGAATGGCACCAGCAACACTGCTATTTGGCAGACCAATCAAAGGTCCATTGGAAGCCTTACTGAGGACATGGACAGGTGAGAAGGCAGAGAAGACTGTTACCTCATCGTATCAGTATGTGAACGAGCTGACCACTCGCTTAAAAACTGGCTGTAAACTTGCAAATGATAACCTAAGACAAGCCAGGAAGAAACATGCTGCATATTACAATAAGAAAGCGAAGGATAGGGAGCTAGCTGTGGGAGAGAAGGTGCTTCTTCTACTACCCGGCAGCAGCAACAAACTTTAAATTGGATGGCAAGGTCCATACACAGTTTTGGAAAAGGTATCTAGAACTAACTACAAGATAGACAAGAAAGGGAAGGAAAAAGTCTATCACGTGAACCTTCTAAAGAAATACAATGAGAGAAACAATGTGGAAGGGACACACTTAATGACCTTAGCCATAGCCACTGAGATGAAGAATGAACCTCTCACCTCTGTTGAATACCCACTGAAACTCTGTGAGACTCCTGCACAGGTAAAGATCAGTAAACATCTGACAATAGGGCAGAGGGAGAAGATTCAAAAGGTTCTGGAGAATCATAAAGACATGTTAACGGATAAACCGGGGCACACCAACTTGTTGGAATATGACATGAAGCTACTAGACCCAACACCCATCTGTATGAGAGCCTATACTATCCCATTCGCAAAAGAGAAAGCTTTGAAAGAGGAGATAAATTATCTGTTACAAGAAGGGATCATTTCTCACAGTGAATCTCCGTATAGCTCCAGTGTGGTATTGTTGAGGAAACCCTCTGGGGAACATAGACTGTGCATAGATTACAGGAAACTGAATGCTGTCACAGAAAGTCAGGTGGATCCATTATCTGATACTAACCAACTGTTTGCCAGGTTGAACAAGGCAAAATATTTTTCCAAGGTAGATCTCAGCAAGGGATATTACTAAATTCCAGTGAAGCCTGAGATCAGACCTTATCTGGCGTTTAGCACATCGGAAGGGCACTATGAGTTTAACATGTTACCGTTTTGATTGAAGAATGCCCCGAATGTGTTTTCCAGAATGATGCGAAAACTATTGGATCCCTTGAATAACCCATGTATAACAAATTTCATGGATGATATCCTCATCGCTACGGAAACATTTGAAGAACACGTTAACTCTTTGAATATGCTATTTGATAAACTCAGAGAGGCAAATTTGACTGCTAGACCAACAAAATGTTGTATTGGATGCAAGGAATTAGAATTCTTGGGACATACTGTACATCAGGGTAGCATGACCCCTGACCCCAAGAACCTGGAGAAATTACAGAGAGCACCCAAACCACAGACTAAAAAGGATGTGCGATCCTTTGTGTCACTTTGTGGCTTTTATCAAAAGTACATTAACAACTTTAACTCTGTGTGTGCGCCTCTGACGAATTTAACTCGCAAATGAAAACCGGATAAAATTGAATGGTCAGCAGAATGTTAATTGGCATATAATGAGTTAAAGGAAAAACTCACCAGCAAGCCTATATTGAAATTACCTGATTTGAGTCAGGAATTTGTGGTAAGAACGGACGCTAGTAATGTGGGCTTGGGGGCCACTTTGTTACAAAGGTCCTCTTCACCAGCTGGGGAATTGAACCGCGTTGCTTATGCCAGCCGCAAATTAAACCGAGTGGAACAAAATTACTCAACAATTGAAAAAGAATGTTTGGCTTTAGTCTGGGCGATCAAGAAGTTCCAGATCTATTTATATGGTAGAACATTCGTGGTACATTCAGATTATCAGCCATTAGTATTTTTGGCCCAAGGCAAAACATGGAAATGCCCGTTTATTAAAGTGGTCTTTGCTCATTCTACCGTACTCGTTTACCATTGAATACATTCCTGGATCGCAGAATGTTGGCTTGCCTCATTTTGATAGACACTACTAGTGAGAAAGGGAGAGGTAACTTTGAAGTTTTGCCCGCCTAAAGCGACACATAGTCTAAATAGTAATATAAAATCAGACTGACGAACTTGTTGATAAACGTACATAAATGTTTGGGATTTTCAAAAAAGAGTCAAATCGGCGTAGTTTAAACTGATTGGCTAATGTTAGTATAGACATAGAGGGAATAAAACTAACGCTTCTGCTACGCAGGGTGTCACTTGACAAATATTTCCTACAAGCAAGGTTCAAGGCAAGGCAATTAGTGACCAAACTGCCTTTGCGTCTGAAGCAGCAGCTATCTAGAGTTGACCCATTGGTAGCCTGTTAACCTTTAACAAATTGTGTGATTTATTTCATTGATTGCGGTAAGATGAATAACTTTTTAAATACATTATTAGACGTAGAGGCCAACCCAGATAAGGCGCCATAACATTGTGTGTGTACGACATTTGCCTTTGTGGAAGATTGCGACATACTAGGAGCACAGGTATGTCTAAGCAGACTTAGGAAGCAAATCAAAATAAACTTGAGTTGAATAATATCATACATTATTTGGATTGTAAGACCAGAAAGTCACTGGTAGGCCTATTGGTATATTAACTCTGGAGGAAAAGAAAAGATTGTATTTCAGCTGAAGATGATGTATAGTGACAGGGGCGTTGAGACTATGTGGAAAAGAAGATACCCACTGTTTATGAAGAAGTCACAGTAAAGTTAAAGACTGTAGCTAATTTAGTTAGCTCTTTTATCTGATCACAATACATGTTTAATGATGTTAAATTGGTATTGGTGGAGATAATTAACTAGAGACTTAGGGAGGCTTGTTCCTCTTGTTTCAGGGTTACATCACCCAGTATCAAGTTGGTCAGAAGCCGGAGCTGCAGAATTTGAGGCAACCTACCGGTTGTTTCTATATCGAAGCCTAAGAGTATTAGCAGTCTCCAGTATACACTGTAGTGAAGCAGTGTGCAGTTTTTCTCGAGCAAGTCATTCAGTGTCAACAAGAATTCAAAGATAAGCCAAAATCTTGCGGGCTTATATGCAAACTCAAATGTGTTTAATCTCCACCCTATTCAGAAACAGTTTGTGATATGATGCGAAAACCAGTTTTTCCCAATCTTGACTCTTCATAGAACAGTATTTTCCAACAGGGAATAAACGTTTATAAACATTAACATATTAAGATATATTGGACAGATGTCCTTCTTGTGTATTTAATTTGGTATAAAACCATATTTTCACTTTTAAGTTTTAAACATTCCTGTCCTAAAAAATTTGAGGGACAGGAAATTAAAATTGTATATACATATATATCATAACTTTAAACCCGGTATTGTTTTATTCGATTTTAGTGAGTGAAAGTTGTATTTGTTTAACGCAATTATCACTACATACCACAATGACCTGTCATTGAAACATCCTTTTTTGGGGATGCGTAGATGGCAGGGAGAACAGTGTGATTCTCTTGCATAGCTAGGCGGTGTTGTCGCACGGAAGGTCCAGGGTTCAAATCCTGGGTAAGCCACTCATGTCTGTTGTTTTTCTGTTGTCTAGTGTTCTACTTCTTTATTTCCTACGAGTGCCTTATAACATACCTTTATATTTGTTTCATATTAATTGACTATGTTCATCCAGAGTGTTACGTCATCATTATCACCAGAACCTGGCATCACCCATAGAACACAAGTTTACAATATTTTAAAAAACAAACATGCCAGGTTCTTGATTCTCGTGCCCTCAGCTCAAGGTCGTCTGATGTCCTCGTCATCCCTGTCTAGTCAGCCTTTAGTTCTCTTCTCATAGCATTTTTGTTTGTTTGTTTTTGCTATCTCACTGTTTTTATTACACTGTGGACTCCAGAATAAGGACTGCCTTGTAAGGCAATCAGCTGGATTCTTCTTCTTCTTCTTCCTCGTTCGTCCTGAAAAGGACTTTGGTTGCGTTGTGTCCGTTTACAGCGAAGCTGCGGTATATGCGCCTTTCGGCCGACACATCCGACTTCCGCACGGCATTTTTTGGGACCGGTCTTGCCTTCCCTCTTCGATCCTAACTCCTCATCCAGACTGCAGTGATGCAGCCTGTTTCCAGGACCACCACGTGGAGGTAGAGTAGGGTCTTGACCAGCTCTGGTTCGCTGACCCTGACGCAAGCAGTCAAGCTATGGGTCGCTTACTGCATTCCTCACTTTTGATGCGTCTTGGGTCCCAGCTGGTTTATTCAATGCCTGTTCTATTTAAGCCAGCGTCTTCTATAGACCTGTAGTAGAATGTTTGAGGTTGATGGCACCTTCCTTTAGATCACCGTTGCATGATTTACAGATATGCAGAGGCGCTTATTTAGAGGCGCTTATGTAGAGGCGCTTATGTAGAGGCGCTTATGTAGAGGCGCTTATGTAGATGCGCTTATGTAGAGGCGCTTATGTAGAGGGGCTTATGTAGATGCGCTTATGTAGAGGCGCTTATGTAGATGCGCTTATGTAGAGGCGCTTATGTAGAGGGGCTTATGTAGATGCGCTTATGTAGAGGCGCTTATGTAGATGCGCTTATGTAGAGGCGCTTATGTAGAGGCGCTTATGTAGATGCGCTTATGTAGAGGCGCTTATGTAGAGGCGCTTATGTAGATGCGCTTATGTAGAGGCGCTTATGTAGAGGCGCTTATGTAGAGGCGCTTATGTAGAGGCGCTTATGTAGATGCGCTTATGTAGAGGCGCTTATGTAGAGGAGCTTATGTAGAGGCGCTTATGGAGAGGCGCTTATGTAGAGGCGCTTATGTAGATGCGCTTATGTAGAGGCGCTTATGTAGAGGCGCTTATGTAGATGCGCTTATGTAGATGCGCTTATGTAGAGGCGCTTATGTAGAGGCGCTTATGTAGAGCGCCCGAATGGCAGAGTGGCTACAGCACTGGTCTCTGGCGGCAAAGGCGCCGGGTTCGCATTATGGTACCGACTCGCTCCAGTCTACCCAGCTGTAATTGGTTACCTGACTCTGCTCTTTGAATTAGTGAAGGAAAAGACAGCGAGAAATGGAACTGGTCAACCCACCTCTCGATGCTGGACCTAGTATGGTGAAGTCTCTAACACTTCACTCCCCTACGGTCGTATCTGCTTTGGGACTACCTTAGCCTTTTAGAGGAGCAGACGTGGCATCAGATCACCATTGTCTGTTATTCAAAATAAAAATGAACCTCAAGTGATATACAACAATGCACAGCTATAGACAACAATGCGCAGCTCTATACAACAATTCGCAGCTATATAGAACAATGCGCAGCTATATACAACAATGCGCAGCTATATACAACAATGCGCAGCTATTGACAACAGTTTAATGAAGGATGTGTAAGAAATCAAGGAAAAAAAAGACAAATGTACGCACACAACAGTCATCGAATACCAAGTCCTCTATCAGCTGGAAGATGTAGCAAATTCAGAAGAACCGAGGCAATATATACGTAAACAAAATTATGAAATAAGAGCCAAGGATTAAGACGTCCATGACGACCCAAAGCTCGCTGGCAGGACAACATTAGACAGTCTGCGAAGAAGTGAACTAGAACCAATCCACACCAAAAAAGACAGCTCATAGGATAGCATGGTCCTCTCTGGCTAACCTCTACAGCCTAGGGTAGAAGAGAAACAACTAAGTAAAGAAGTAATTAATTCAACAGAAACGAACACGTTATGTAAGGTACATTCAGCACTGGACTGAACAAACCGAAAAGCCATCTTAGCAAACAATTCACAGTTTGAACGAGCAATGTAGGCCCCCAATGACAACTTAGCGTCCACTTCGAGCATTTATTTAATCAAGAACACACATCTATTACAATATATCTCAGTTTGTTGTCCTAATGTCTTGTTTAATCCAACGAATATATGTCCCCAAACTGTCTAGTTATAAGTACCTCTCTAATTGTATACGTAACACTGTTGTTTTTACAGGAACACTGAGAAACAATAATATTTACGACAACAACACATATCCAATAACTCTAAAATTATTGTCATTCATAATACACAAATCAATGCAGAAATCTTTCACAATGGGAAGAAAACATGCCTTGAATATTCAATCCCGTCCATAATTTAACAAAATAAAAAAAAAGATAATAATCACGTGACGCGGTCCGGATCAAACAACCGGAACTGATCAAATGAACGCACCAATGGAGGAAAGGCACGCATTTGCCATTTTCCCAGGGAAAATACCGAGATTTGGAGCAGAAACATCTTACTGATGTCAAGGAAGATAACACTTGGAAGATTATTATCCACTTAGAAGTAATACACCAGTAATCTAGCTGCTCTAGCTGCGCCTCAGGTAGTTCCGTGAGGATTCTAAGACGACAACGGAAAGAATACCACTCACTTCTCAATCAGGCGTACCGTAGGTCGAATAATACGAGGTTGCACATGGATCTGGGGCGTCCAATTGGCAGAGTGGTTAAAGCGCCGGCCTCTCGCGGCAATGGTACCGGGTTCGAAATACGGTGGCGTCACGATTCCGGTCTACCCAACTGTAAATGAGTACCTGATTCTACTCTTGAGTTAGGGAAGGCAAAGGCAGAGAGGAAGGAAATTTGTCACCCCCACCCCTCGAAGCGGGACCTAGTATAGTGACGTCTCTTCATTCCCCCCCCCCCCCCCCCCCCCCCCCCCCCCCCCCTTACCCCCCTTACCCCCTCAGTATCTGCTATAGGACTCCTTTCACCTTTTTACATATAGCTGAGAACCTCATTAGGGAAAACAAGTTGCTGACGAAACCACCGGGGCAAGCACATAAATGCGTAGGCGCAGGCGAAAAGCCAGGTTGTCAGCTGCAGAATGAATGAACAAACAAATTAATATAGTTGCGGTAGATATGTATGGAAAAAAAAACAACAACACAACAAGTAATACGTCTTACTAAGAGAAAGGACAAGGAAACCTACGTTGCGGCCACCAGGCCTTCGTCAGGGATAGACAAACAAAAGAAAGAAGAGAAAGAAAGTAAGAATTAAGTAGAGAACATAAAACTATAGGAATAAGAGATATGTAAGAGCGCTGAAACACGGGAAACAACAACGAAGAAGCTACAGACTTTCATAATTGGGTGCTTGTATAGAATAAAAGGATTGAAATGGTATGACAAGATCACAAATGTGGAACTGATAACAAGATCACAAATGTGGAACTGATAACAAGATCACTAATGTGGAACTGATGACAAGATCACAAATGTGGAACTGATGACAAGATCACAAATGTGGAACTGATGACAAGATCACAAACGTGGAACTGATGACAAGATCACAAATGTGGAACTGATGACAAGATCACAAATGTGGAACTGATGACAAGATCACAAATGTGGAACTGATGACAAGATCACAAATGTGGAACTGATGACAAGATCACAAATGTGGAACTGATGACAAGATCACAAATGTGGAACTGATGACAAGATCACAAACGTGGAACTGATGACAAGATCACAAATGTGGAACTGATGACAAGATCACAAATGTGGAACTGATGACAAGATCACAAATGTGGAACTGATGACAAGATCACAAATGTGGAACTGATGACAAGATCACAAATGTGGAACTGATGACAAGATCACAAATGTGGAACTGATGACAAGATCACAAATGTGGAACTGATGACAAGATCACAAACGTGGAACTGATGACAAGATCACAAATGTGGAACTGATGACAAGATCACAAACGTGGAACTGATGACAAGATCACAAATGTTGAACTGATGACAAGATCACAAATGTGGAACTGATGACAAGATCACAAACGTGGAACTGATGACAAGATCACAAATGTGGAACTGATGACAAGGTCTCAAATGTGGAACTGATGACAAGATCACAAATGTGGAACTGATGACAAGATCACAAATGTGGAACTGATGACAAGATCACAAATGTGGAACTGATGACAAGATCACAAATGTGGAATTGATGACAAGATCACAAATGTGGAACTGATGACAAGATCACAAACGTGGAACTGATGACAAGATCACAAATGTGGAACTGATGACAAGATCACAAATGTGGAACTGATGACAAGATCACAAATGTGGAACTGATGACAAGATCACAAACGTGGAACTGATGACAAGATCACAAATGTGGAACTGATGACAAGATCACACATGTGGAACTAATGACAAGATCACAAACGTGGAACTGATGACAAGATCACAAATGTGGAACTGATAACAAGATCACAAATGTGGAACTGATGACAAGATCACAAATGTGGAACTGATGAGAAGATCACAAATGTGGAACTGATGACAAGATCACAAATGTGGAATTGATGACAAGATCACAAATATGGAACTGATGACAAGATCACAAACGTGGAACTGATGACAAGATCACAAATGTGGAACTGATGACAAGATCACAAACGTGGAACTGATGACAAGATCACAAACGTGGTACTGATGACAAGATCACAAATGTGGAACTGATGACAAGATCACAAATGTGGAACAGATGACAAGATCACAAACGTGGAACTCATGACAAGATCACAAACGTGGAACTGATGACAAGATCACTAATGTGGAACTGATAACAAGAACTAGACAAATGCTAGCGGAACAAAAGATGAGAAGAAGGCGCTGCCGATGGAAGGACACACTTTGAGGAAACCTGTTAATAAAAGACAGTCATTGTTCTGAAATCCTAAGCGTAAGGGAGTTAGAGGGAAACAAAAGAACACACGGAGAAGAGAATTGGAGACAGGAATGAGTAAGGCATGGAAACACCTTGAGAAGGATGGTACGGGACAGGAAGACTTGGCACGTTGTTGTTGAAGGTTTATGCTCGTTGTGGACTGAGGAAGGATGAATGAAGATGTGTAAGTGCAAAGGGGCATCACGAGAAGATCATTGTTCATAAAGTGTTAACGACATCCTGAAGATACATGGTATTTTGCTAGCCAAGACAATGCGCATCGAAGGAGAACGAATAGTACATCTCCCCACGCCACTTGACGGCATAAATAAAATACATCCCAAGAAAGTTTAGGTACACATTATCCAGGCGACTGTTTCTCGGAGGGCTGTTTTTTTTTACGCCTGGACGTGTATGACGTCAAGCGATCACCATTTTAACGTCCGAAACGTGTTTTATAACACAGTAAGACCTCAATTCCCTCCTATCTCCCTCCCCCTTCATAACAAAAATATATTGTCTGGCTGTTATAAATACTAGTTCTTCCCTCACGAAGCGCACCTGTGCAGGTTTGGGCGACAAAATAGGATAATTTGCATAAGAAAGAACGCAGGGACATTTCGCTTCACAACTGGTGGGACATGAAAAAGCAAGATTACCCATACTTCGTCTAAACTGGAACAAACACCACGATTGCTTCGGTTCACAAGAGAAAAAAAATTAAATAAAAACCTTTGATTCTCGATAGAAACGACTCAAAAGAACTAGAGAACTAACAGCGCGGAACTAAACATTGCTTCCTTTTTTTCTTTTCTGTTTTTAAAGATGTTAAATGGTTTCCATCGTCGTTTAAAAAAATGAGAACTGGAAATGCATGAAAGAAATCCACGAGATTGTGCTATTAATCTAAATTCATATTTCTTTCAGCCCCATAAAAAAACTTTTGAAAAACTGTGCAACGGTGGGAAAACAAGTGGCACAATATTGCCGGGTTCAAAGAGCTAGGAAGGAGGCGTGCTAATAAAGATGGGGCACTTGACGATTTCTGCTGGGAGATATGACGAGCGATACCCCCGAATTGTAAATGATCTTGGGTTTTGCCGTTTCTCATATAGCACGACACATTCAGATCTTGTTAGCGTATAGATCAGCCTTTCTCAACCTTTTTATCTTGGAGGAACCCTTGAAATAGTTTTATAGTCTCAGGGAACCCCTGCATAAAAATTATTACATCTTTTGATCATTGTTCGTTAGTGTGATCAGTAAGTTGTAAATGTAGTAATCCAATAAAAAAATTGTCAGAGCTCTTCATAGTAGACAATGATTTTTGGGATACGTTGATTTTGTACAACGTATGAGCCTACTCTTTTTGTGTGGTTCACCCTCCGCACAAAGAATATCAACTCTAATGCAAGTCAGTAGTCCAGGTAAAAGAATCTTAGGTTTTTACTTTTTTTTTCAAAATTTCCTACTTGACTTTTTTTTTTGCCTTATCAAAGTAAGCCTAAAAGTCTTATTAAATTTCTATTCTACAAGGTGCTAATGAAATACGGTATGTGCAGGAGCGAATACGGTCCTACTGAGCACTGCCATACGGGGCTGCTCGGTTACCGACCACCGTAGCGAGAGCTAAGTTAAAGATGTGTGCATTTCTACAATAAACGATTATCAAAAATCTTATTTTAATTAAATGAAATAAGATATAAACTAATGAAGCTAAAAGAACAGGGATTTTTAAAATTAAAAAAAAAATGTTCTCCCATGTACTCCTTGAACCAGAGGCGGATCTACTATGAAGCTAATGAATCTTGATCTTCAAGGCCCCATAGTCCAGTTTTCTCTATAATACGTGTCTTTCTCTGTCTCCAATACTTATTATTTTAAAATAAAAGGGGCCGCTTCAAGAGTTCAAGCTTCAGAGCCCCCAAAATGTAGATCCGCCACTGCCATGAACCCTTTTCACGTACTCTCAGGGGTACTCGTACTGCACTGTGGGAAACACTGGACCATAGGATTAACACATTCATGTAAAGGGTGGTAGTGAATACGTGAGATTTTTAATTCTTATTTGATTTCACGAAAATGTCTTTAGAAGGAAGGAAAACTTTTGAAAGTTGTAATAATAAAACTACTGCTGAATTGATTTTAAAGAAATTTTAAAGAGGCCGCCACACAAATTAAAATTTAAACTTAGATTTATCTGTACGAAAATAAAACAGCTGACTAGAGTAGGGTAGAGAACGGGGTGTTAAGTTATTTGTACACTAATGTCGTGGGTTGCTCTTAGAAAGACCACAGATCCAGCAAAAGTGTAAAAATTAGATAATTATATTAGCGTGTGCAACAGAGGTAGGATCATTATATAGACATTTCTGTTACTTGTGATACGTACGTACGTACGAACATGTATACCTACATAGTAGCATATCAGAATCTTTATTCTCCATAAAATACATCAACATGTACTGATGTTGTTGTTATTGATCCAGCGGCACTTGGGCTCTCGCCCTTCGGCCCACATGTACTGATATAAAAGGTAAAGGATCCCGTTACACGCCCACTGAGGCATATTGGGAATATGGTGTTAGGCCCATATTTTCTTGACCGTCGGCACACTAGGGGTGATGTGGTCAGCATCACGCCGGCCGCCTTAACCTTCCCAGAAGTTGCTCTGGTACCCATTTGGGGCTGGGTCGACCCAGGAGCCGTTTGCGGCCTAAACAATCCCACCTCTTCTGGGGATCGAACCATAGACCACTGAGCTAGGAAGCCAGTGCACTAACCACTATGCTACCGCGGCCCCCAGCAAAAGTGTACTGATATGATATGATAAAATACAACATGGCATATAGGAGAATCATTAGAATTCACAGTGGTTTGAAATGCGTCTCATGTAGTTCAATATTGGTGTTGTGTCGGTATGTTTTTTTTCATCGAATATATTCATGTCATATATATATATATATATATATATATATATGAGAATGCAGATAAAATTGGCCAAAGAAGGAAGGAAGAAAATCCAAACAGAAGACAGGGATACATATGAAGAGATAACAGCAGCAATAATCAGAAATAATTATAAATAAAAATGACATAAGGAACACTCAGGCTCCAATACGACAGAACCACACTATTCATTACCAAGAAGAGACCAGGTGATAATTTTCAGACTAAGAACCGGGCATTGCAGACTCAAATACCATCTGTTCAACAAATTGAAAATTGGTCAGACACATATGTGCTCACGTGGAGTAAACAAACAAACAAACGAACAGTAGAACACGTACTCCAGAACTGACGGATTGTAGTGTAATCCCCTCCCCCCTCCTCTATTTTGTGTAATATTTACAAAATGCTCTTTATAGTTGCTAGTATTTGTTGTGATTGATTAACATCACATTTTTGTTGCTTGGTTTATTTTTTTCTGGAGTATGTACAGCTTATTTGATTTACTGTTTGGAGTTTCCAAGCGAAACCAGGCCAGGAGTAAGACAGCCGATAGGATAGTATGGCGCTCTCTCTTCCAAACCTCTACACCTCACGGTAGAAGAGGAACGACTAAGTAAGTAAGTAAGTTTCCAAGTGTTAACGTTTTTGTAAATCTGTTTTATTTAGCTTTCATTTTCCTGATTAGATTTATTGTTTACTGATCTTTTGTTTTAAAAACTATTTATATGAACTAAGTGTCTTTATTTGTTTCGTGTGTTTCCTCCTGCTATTGTTTATGTGTAGTTCCCGGGGGAAGGTGGGGGGGGGGGGAGGTCTTTGCAGAGACAGAGAGACAATAGGCTACTGCACCTCATAGCATGTCGTACAAGGCTACTAACATCAGGCTGTGCATGTGGTTGGCAACCACATCGTGAAGAACAAATTGCAGCAGAAATCACTACAGCAAGGACATGTAAATGCTGGGTGCAGACGTCCTGCATGGGGACTAGCTGCAGTGCTGGCTCTATGTTCCGTAAGGACGAACGAACGAACGAACGAACTTTATTTTAAAAGGATTGAGAATTGGGCACGCAGGATCGTCTGACATCCGAGGAGGGCGAAGGAAACTGTTGATGATGATGATTGTTTATGATATAATCGTTATATTTTATATTCGAACATGATCCCTAATATAACAGACGGAATTTGCGTCTAGGCTGAACCGAAACGAAACTTCTATTTAAATAATAGAACGTGTTACATATTGTTTTCCCCCAAAAAAATCATTAAGAAACGATGTTTTCCGTTGTCTGACTTAGGTCTATAAATTATACGCTCTTGGCGTTTGAGTAATCGCTCCGTAAACATGTTATTGTTAGCCATAATCGCGTGCTATTCAAAATTATTATTTTTCTTATTAAAACTCTGACACGCATTTCATAGATCTAACTAACGAGAAAGCATACGGGAATAATAATAACAATAACTGGTAATTTTTCATCACAATAACTGATAATTTAAATTATATATATATATATAGGGTGAGGCAAAAGTCACTTGAGAGTGACCGATGCTGAGCACCCATTGAAAAGGTTGGGATAACATATCTATCTGGGGGCAAAGTCTTTACAGACAGGGGGTATGATGTGCTGGTGTTGTGGGTAGTGGGTTTCCCCCCTTGCTTCACCCTAGGCCTAGTGAATTCTTGTTCATGAAAGGAGCGACCATTGCGGTGTTAGTCTCTTGGCCTAGCAAAACCTCTCATACCCCAAGATCGTTGTGCGTGGTGAAGAGCCACACCCTCCTCGAGGTAGTCCTGGTAACTGTGGGTGCGAATCCTCAGGCTAAACACAACGGATCTAGAGGAGCAAACCTCGATAATAAAACCGGTGCACTACACCGTACACGCCCTCTGTGGGTGGGAAGGAGCCAGATGGATACTGAACAAGTCTTGGGAGTGGGAACGAGTGTGGACTTCTCCCTGAAGATCGGAACCCATCGTACAGGCACAGAGACTCAGGACGTGACGATCCTATTGCCTTCAACTCTTGGTCACATGCCTAGAGCCTCAGAGAACTCGGCGTAACCAGCAGGCAATCTGGTGGCGGGGAATGAGCACTGTGAGCCCTACCTTGGCGACGTATCAGAAGGAGATGCAGAAACACCCCCTTTATCCCCCCCCCCCCAGAGCTGGCACAGTACACTTCTGGCTTCTACCCAGGGCGGTAGGAAATCCACAGGCACCCCAGCATCACAATGCTATGAAGATGACAAAGTTGGAATTTACTAACTCAAACCTGGCAGAGCAAGTCCTCCATCAGATGCGGCCGATGCTGGGCCCACTGGCGCGTGGACACGTCCCGATCCCCATCGAGACTTGCCCGGGGAGCCCATCTCGGCTCAAAAAAGCAGAGAAGGCCACTCTCCAAACCTCCGATGTCTTGCGGGCAGTGTTAGGATGTGCAAGAACATGGACAGGAAGACTCCACAACTTCCCCATTGAAGACATGCCCACGGCGACCGTTGCCTCAATTGGCTGTGTGTGGTGTACCCGGAAACGGGGCCTCCCAGTACTGAGGCACAGTTAAGTCCCCGATGTCACTTATCGGTGCAGAGTTGAGAGAGATGGCTGAGCATCACAATCCCCCCTGTGTTGCAGCATGATGAGAACCAAGCATTGCACACTGAGCTTGGGGGGATCACTTGGGCACCAGACTTAATACTGGCTCTTGACTGGATGGCCGCATGCAGGAGATTTCTACAATGGAGGGTTGGCAGGTGGTGGGTATCTGGAAGTGGCTCTGTGCAGGACGTGAGGATTCCTTGGGAGAGCCCAGAACCAGAGCACAGCATTGTGCAAGCTCTGCATAGTTGGAGAGCCCCCTGGATGACGGGGAATGCACAGTGTGCTACCCCACCTATCCCCAACTGCTAACTTAGAACCAGAAGTGGGGTCCTCTGTATGCGTGCCAGGCCAGGATAAAATGCCTGGGAAAGAGACTGGAGCTCAGAACTCCCTAACTCAAAGTTGCAGGATGGCAGAAAAGCCACGGGAAAGACAGGGCTATTTTGAAGATAACGCAACCATATTTTTACCATACGAGCTCGGACGCCGCCTCGGTAAACAAGGTCCGCGCAGAGCAGTGACACCCCCAGGCTGCTTGCGAATAGTCTACTACTGGGAACTTAAACAGATTAGGGATGAGCCCACTCTCCCGTTGAACAGGTGCTAAAGTCGTAGATACTGGGCCAGAAGGCGCACCGGAAACCACAGTATCACGCAACTCGCTTTTTTTTTTCTATGGAGAGAGTACACCGTCATATCTATCTATGTATTAATTGATTTTGCTACTAGTTTAACTCCTTTCCCTTCCTCGCTGCCTTTTCCTTCCCTAACGGAAAGAGCAGAGTCAAGTACTCCTTTACAGCAGGGTAGACTGGAGCGGGTGGGTACCACGATTCAAACCCGGCTCCTTTGCTGGTAGAGACCATTGCTGTAACCACTCTGTCAATCGGACTACCAGGAAATTCTATCAAAATAAATAAATAAATACACATAAACAGGTAATAGTAGGCACTCGTAGGAAATAAAGAAGTAGAAAGCTATACAACAGAGAAACAACAAAAGTGATAGGCTTACCGGGGACTCTAACCCTGGACCATCCGAACGGTAACACCGGCTCGCTACCGCAGTGAATCATGACTATCCACCCTGCCAACTAGGCTCCCCCCCAAAAAATTGGACAGGGGGCATTAGCACGAACCCATTATCTAACTCACGAATGACCGATGAACGACCCAAACTAATTATTGACGCAATCACTTCTATATGAACAGGTTTCCTTGCCTTAATGTGTGTCCCGTCCGATCGCCAACGCCAAATTCGACATTTCCATTTTTCACCGTCATTCTTGGCGAGGCAATAAACTAGTAATACATATTATTACATCGCTGTATAAAAATAACAAATGCAAATAACAAATGCATGGGATATAACCAGTTCTCAAGAAATGTATTACACACGACAACTGCATATGTTGAAACAAACTACACATACACATGTATGCATACATTTGTTGTCCTTCTGAATCAGTTTGACCGACATACAGAAATTTCTTATATATTTGTAAACAAAATCTTTTCTAATTCATCCCCTTTCTGCCCACAGTTGTGTCCAGCCTCCTTTTCCTGTGTTGTCTGTTCATATAATTTTTCCATGTCTTGTTTTTTTTTTAAATTTTTTAAAAGTAAAATGGAGAAGAGCGGACGAGCATCAGAGCATCTTTTGCCTCCCCTCAACCATCATTTTGGTCTCCCCTGGTCAACCTTTAGTAAGTAATCTAACGGCAATAGTGGACCGTTGATTTTGTTCAACCCAATTGTCGGTTATTGGTCTACCCTGGTCAACCTTTAGTAAGTAATCTAATGGCAATAGTGGACCATTGATTTTGTTCATCCCAATTGTCGGTTATTGGTCTACTCTGGTCAACCTTTAGTAAGTAATCTAACGGCAATAGTGGATCGTTGATTTTGTTCAACCCAATTGTCGGTTATTGGTCTACCCTGGTCAACTTTTAGTAAGTAATCAAACGGCAATAGTGGATCGTTGATTTTGTTCAACCCAATTGTCGGTTATTGGTCTACCCTGGTCAACCTTTAGTAAGTAATCTAACGGCAATAGTGGATCGTTGATTTTGTTCAACCCAATTGTCGGTTATTGGTCTACCCTGGTCAACCTTTAGTAAGTGATCTAATGCCAATAGTGGACCGTTGATTTTGTTCAACCCAATTGTCGGTTATTGGTCTACCCTGGTCAACCTTTAGTAAGTAATCTAATGGCAATAGTGGACCATTGATTTTGTTCAACCCAATTGTCGGTTATTGGTCTACCCTGGTCAACCTTTAGTAAGTAATCTAATGGCAATAGTGGACCGTTGATTTTCTTCAACCCAATTGTCGGTTATAATGAGGATATTTAGTGTAATTTTATCTTCAATGTTCTACTATATTCAGATACCTGTTGTCTCCTGTTGGTGGTGACGATTTACATTACAATTTGTTTTTCTGACTTCTTCACATTTTATAGTATACAACATTTTTGTTTTCGGTAGTTTTCACGTGTCATGTTGTTTGTAATATTTCGTTGTTTTTTAATGACATTATGATTGGGTTTTTTTTTATTTTGATGTGTTGTTTCTTATATTTCATGGCGTGTTTTTTGTTTTGGTTAATAAGTGTTAGATCATTTTGAATATTTTCTTCGCCTTATTTTTTGTTGTTAAATATAATAATAATAATTATTATTATTCTTGTTGCTAATATTGTCACTGTTATTACGTGGATAGGGACTTGGGTATCCTCAACCAGTGTACATGGGGACGGGTGCCACCAAGGTTGTAGGAGTTTAGGCACCTCGAATTCTGTGTAATGAAAATGGAGACATCCAGATGATGAGATTTAGAGGCACCCTACTTCCGATGTCTAACCAGGGAGACAGACAGCTGGTTGTACTGAGACTTGACCCTTGTATCAGTCCCAGAGCTCCGCACGGTGCTTGCAATGATGTCGGCCCTTTCGGCATCTAAGCCAATATTTTCTTGCTTCTATTATATATTTGTCAAATTATTCTCTTTTGGGGTCTATTAGGTTCATACCCTAATAGCATTTTTTGTTGTTGCTTGGGTTAGTCTTCTTTATCGCTTCATGTATATATCTAATTCCCTTCTCTATGTCTTTTAACAAAAATCTCTCTCTTTTTCACTTAACCCGGGATCTTCTTCTTCTTCTTCCTCGTTCGTCCTGAAAAGGACGGTGGTTGCGTTGTGTCTGTTTACGCCTAAGCTGTGATATCTGCACCTTTCGGTCGACACATCCGACTTTAGCACGGCATTTTTTAGGGACCGGGTTTGCCTTCCCATTGCGATCCGCACTCGCTCAGCCAGACTGCACTGCTGCAGTCTGTTTCCAGGACCACCACGTGGAGGTGGAGTGCGGCCTTGACCAGCTCTGGTTCGCTGGTCCTGATGCAAGCAGTACAGCTGTGGGTCGCTGACTGCATTCACTATTGCTGCATCTTGGGGGATCTAAAGCAAGAACTGCCTTGTCAAGCTGTCAAATGATTTTCCAAACGTGCCCTATCAAACGTTAGCTTCGTCTTGTCACATCTTCTCCCACTGGTATGTGCCCGGTTCTCTCCATCAGTACCATATTAGTCATTCTTTCCTAGGACTCCTACTAAAACAGACTAACTATTTACCTCTGACCACTCCTCAGATCAATCCGCCATCTTCACAATATGCAAATGCATAGTTAACATTTAAAACTGCACGCGCCATTAATCTCGAAGAAAGGAAAGCTTCAATACTGAACTACCTACCGGAATAAATTCTGCGAGGATTGAGTTCAGGCCCTGTTGCAACGTGAATGGAATTAGCAGTCAGGTAAAATAGCAAAACACGTTTTATCTACGTTTGAGGTACTCAAAAGGTGATATTTAATAAAATAAGTATTTAATATTACGGGTGTTGTAATCAATGAATATAATATTACCGAGTGTAGCAATCAATAAATGTAATATTAACGGATGTAGCAATCAATGAATGCAATATTAACGGATATAGCAATCAATTAATGTAACATTAACGAGTGTAGCAATCAATAAATGTAATATTAACGGGTGTAGCAAACACTAAATGTAACATTTACGGGTAAAGCAGTCAATAAATGAAATACCACAGAGCCGACACTCAATAACTGTAATATTAAAGACGTTATAACCAAGAACTATAGTATTACTGGCGTTGCAATCAATAAATGTAATAGTACGGGTACTACAATCCATAAATATCATATTGTGGGCGTTACAATCAATAACTGTAAAATTACGTGCGTTACAATCAATAACTGTAATATGAAGGGCGTTACAATCAATAACTGTAATATTAAGGGCGTTACAATCAATAAATGTAATGTTACGGGCGTTAAAATCAGTAACTATAATATTAAGGGCATTACAATCAGTAAATGTAATATTAAGGGCGTTACAATCAAAAATACATTATTAAGGGTGTTAAAATCAGTAAATGTAATATTACAGGCGTTACAATCAGTAATTATAATATTACGGGCGTTACAATCAGTAACTATAATATTAAGGGCGTTACAATCAATAAATATAATACTACGGGCGTTACAATCAGTAACTATAATATTAAGGTCGTTACAATGACAAAATAGTGGTTGTTTGTTGACATAATAGTGGTAGTTTGTTAAAGCGATAGTAGCGGTTTGTTGACATAATAGTGGTAGTTTGTTGAAGCAATAGTGGTGATTTGCTGAATTTATAATGGTGGATTGTTGACATATGGATGCGAGTCATGGGCAATGACTACAACCCACAAAAGCCAGATCCAAACCTCAGAAATGAGGTATCTGAAGAAGGTGGTTGAAGTAACAAGAAGAGATATGGTCCGCAACCAGACGATACGTCAAGGACTTAAATCCCACCCCCTGCAGACCCAAGCAGAACAGTCCCAACTAAGATGGTTTGGCCATGTCTGCAGAATGGGAGAAGATCGGCTACCACGACAAGCATGGGAAACAAAGAGCCAGGGATCCAGATCCCCATGACGACCAAGAGTCCGCTGGGAGGACAACATTAGACAATCTTTGAAAGACCGAGGACTAGAATGGAACCAGGCCAGGAGGAAGACAGCCGATAGGATAGTCTGGCGCTCTCTTCCAAACCTCTACACCTCACGGTAGAAGGGCAACGGCTAAGTAAGTAAGTGTTACAATCAATAAATGTAATATTAAGGGTGTTACAATCAATAACTGTAATATTGTTGGCGTCCAATCAATAAATGTAATATTGTAGGCGTTACAATCAATAACTGTAATATTACAGGCGTTACAATCAATAACTGTAATATTACGGGCGTTACAATCAGTAACTATAATATTAAGGGTGTTACAATCAATAAATGTAATATTACGGGCGTTACAATCAATAAATATAATATTAAGGGTGTTACAATCAATAACTGTAATATTGTTGGCGTTACAATCAATAAATGTAATATTGTAGGCGTTACAATCAATAACTGTAATATTACAGGCGTTACAATCAATAAATATAATATTACGGGCGTTACAATCAGTAACTATAATATAAAGGGTGTTAAAATCAATAAATGTAATATTACGGGCGTTACAATCAATAAATATAATATTAAGGGTGTTACAATCAATAACTGTAATATTGTTCAGCGAACCAGAGCTGGTCAAGACCGTACTCCACCTCCACGTGGTGGTATTGGAAACAGTCTGCAGCAGTGCAGTCTGGCTGAGCGAGTGCGGATCGCAATGGGAAGGCAAACCCGGTCCCTAAAAAATGCCTTGCTGAAGTCGGATGTGTCGACCGAAAGGTGCAGATATCACAGCTACGGCGTAAACAGACACAACGCAACCACCGTCCTTTTCAGGGCGAACGAGGAAGAAGAAGAAGATATTGGGGGCGTTACAATCAATAGATGTAGTATTACCGGTGTTACAATCAATAAATGTAATATTGTAGGCGTTACAATCAATAACTGTAATATAACGGTGTTACAATCAATAACTGTAATATTAAGGGTGTTACAATCAATAAATATAATATTGCGGGCGTTACAATCAATAAATGTAATATTACGGGTGTTACAATCAATAAATATAATATTAAGGGCGTTACAATCATTAATTGTAATATTACGCGAGTTACAATCAATAAATTTAATATTATGGGCGTAACAATCAATAAGTGTAATATTACTGGCACTAAAATCAATAAATATAATATTTTGGGCGTTAAAATCAATAACTAATATTACGGACGTTACAATCAATAAATATAATATTAAGGGCGTTACAACCATAAATATAAAATCAATACATGCAATCAATAAATGTTAAACTGCGGGTGTTACAATCAATACATGTAATATTATGAGAGTTACAATAAATAAATGTAATATTACTAGAGCTAAAATCAATAAATGTAATACTGCTGGCGTTACAATCAATAAATGTAATATTACGAGAGCTGCAATCCATAAATGTGATTTTAAGGGCATTACATTCAATAACTGGAATATTACGGGAGTTACAATCAAATAAATGTAATTTTACGGGGGTTACATTAAATAAATCTAACATTATGAGTGCAAAAATAAATGAATTTAATATTAAGGATTTAACAATTATAAAGTAAGTGGCTTTCTTTGCTTTATTTTGTTAAGCCTTGCAAACTAAGGCAAATAAAGGTAATGGAATAACAAGTAAAGAAATGTGCAGCAGATAAAAAGTAGCACATTCAACAATTTAACAAACAAAAAAATCAAAACATATTGGACAAGTATAAACGCTAAAGGTAGTCTCATAGCAGATGCCGCTGTAAGGGAGTAAAGTGTTAGAGATTTCACTATACAAGGTCCAGCATAGAGAGGTCGGGTGACCCGTTCGATTTTTTGGTGTTTGTTCCTTTCCTAACTCAAGGGCAAAGGTAGGTACCAGTTTACAGCTCGGTAGATTGGAGCGTGACGATACAGTGAAACTTGTCGAGTCAACTCGAACGATTAACGTTGAAGCTCTCACGTTGGGAAGGGGATGTTAATAAAAGCTCCTATTTACAACGCCTGGAGAGTCAAGTACAGATGCAGAGATATTGGTGTGAGAGAACAATCTAAACATCTCTTTTTTTTTAATCTGCCTTTTTTATTTGTAATAAATTGTTATTCATTCAAGGGATAGGAGTGGCTCAGAGATATTCTAAAGGTACCGGGTTCGCTCTCACCCCTTATCTCCTGGGTAGTGAGATTGGATGCCTTGCCTTCTCGGATAAGAGCGACAAAATAGGAGTTCCCGTGTGCGAGATGCGGACGTCAAACATCCCAGGGCAGTTGGAAATAGAAAAGAGAGAGTATGAAATTGTCTTTGGTTGACGCAAGTCGACTTGCCCAGCATCGTGATGCGTTCAGAGCAGCTGAAATGGAGACAACGTTCTGGAGAGAATACGTCACATGATGACGTCACATGGCCGCAGCCTTTGCAAAATGTACAAAATTATGAAACCTACCCACCTCAACAATATTTATAAATGTGTGATTCCTGTATACACACTATGGGATCCTCGCAGGAGTTCGTGCACTGTGCTGAGATAATCCTTGTGTGATCTAAGAGAGGAGATATGAGCACTTATGGAGTTGTCCGTGCGCAATGAAGAAGGTCCTTAACAGCCAAACCAATCATTCAAGGCGTCATCGGAAAGAAGCTATGATTATTATCTACAAGTATACATTCTTTAAATAGAAAAACTCTCACACATATTCAAACACAATCAGTCACGTATTTTTACAAAATTATATAATAACAAATTTAAATAATCAATAACTATACTTTTAATTCCTTCGTTACCCTCTAGCTCATCAAGGAGCATATCCCATCAATAAATTCTATCTGAAAACTGGGCCAATCACTCAAAGTCTTTCCATGTCTACTTTGACCCTTAAATTCTGTATCCAGTTCTCTTCGTAATATGTTTCTTCGGTCTTTCTTACGGGAGTAACAGTCAATACATTTAACTTCACGGGTAAGGGAGTTATGAAATATCATATTTTTTTTTCTCTCTAACCAGCGGCACTCGAGCTTTCCAGCTCTTTTGGCCCAATGACATGTCATTGCGAGGCTGGGGGGGTCAGTGGACTTTCCTTCCAACCCGGTCAGGAGCGAAGCTCCTTCCCATCCACACGGGATTTATGTGCAGGAGCCGTTCAGATTATTCAGTCAAATTTCCGGTCGTAAACATTCCTTCAAACGCTGACGCCCAGGTTTGAAACATGAAAACCTAGTCGCCAGTACAACGCCGTAGCCATTACACCAGCGCGGCTCCCAATATCATATATAAATATGATATAACATTACTAATGTAACAACCATTAATTTATTTTTTCTATAATTCCCCCCCCCCCCCCTCTCCCTCCCCCCCCCCCCCCCCTCCCCTTTATTTTTATAAAATGCCTCGTAGACTAAAGCAAGTAACAGGGACAGGTGTATCAAATAATAAACTACGCAAACGGTAAAAACCTGCCACACTTTAACTTTTGTGTATAAGAAATAATACAAAGTGATTCAAACGTCTCCATAACATAGTGAATAATGTATGGTGACTATTGAATAAGCCTGTAGATTTGCCAGGTGCACAGGCGAAAAACAAAACCAAATAAATGACGGACATGGTTTTCTCAATGTGCTTTCTAACCATTGCAAGCATTCCCTTCGCACCTGTGCTCCACTGGCGCTTGTCTGGTTCGTGTCGTCAGTTCCACATTAATGATCTTGTGATACTGTTTCAATCGTTATACAGTATTCTACGTAATCATCCATTTATGAAAGTCTGTTGTTAGATTCATTTCATATTGGTAATACGCAGATGAGGAATTTGTAGTTAGATTGGAATGATTCCATAAAGGTAATTCAAACATAATGAATTTGTAATTAGAGTGGAATTATTCCATATGGGTAATTCACACATGGAAAATTTATAATTATACTAGAATGATTTCATACCGGTAATTCACGTGTGTGGAATTTGTAGTTAGACTTTAATTATTTCATTTAGGTAATTCAGACATGGGGAATTTGTGGTCAGATTTGAATTATTTCATATAGGTAATTCATGCAGGAATTTGCAGTTAAATTTGATATTTTTTTTCAAACCCCTTCTGTCTGTTCTGTAATTCTCTCTCTATCTGTCTCTCTCTCTCTCATGCTTATAAGTAGTAAATGTTAATATGAGTGTGTTATTTTATTTTACTTTTCAACTTTGAAATTGATATGTAAAATGCATGTGAGAATAAATGAATTCAGTATGAAAGGTGAGAGAAAGGAAGGGCAGAATATCAGACGGGCCTGCGTGCCCAATTCTAAACCCTTTGAAAATAAAGTTCGTTCGTTCGTTCGTTCTCTCTCTTTCTTTCTCATTTTCTTTCTTTTTTTCCTTTGTTTCTTTCTTTCCCTTGCAAAATTTAAAAAAAAATATGTTCTATATTTAACATCTTAAACAGCAAGTTCAAAGTTCGTGTGAGAGTCAGTATAATTCCTAATGTTTACTCACAAGAAATGAATCCTTCCTGTGCAGTCATAAAATGCGCATGCGCCGCCGTGATGTCACACGATTAACCGGAACTCGATAATCCATGCCAGGTAAAGGTATCCTGCAGATTACAAGACCAAACGTGGGAAACATGGCCTTGTAGTTTGTTGTCTAGACAAGAGAAATAAATTGGCACGAAAGAAGAGAACAATATTAAAATACAACTTAAAAAAAAACTCTAACAACATAATTATTTTCTCACAGTTTGAATTAACGCCTTTGTCAAATTTCAGGACGTGTTAATCCGTAATTTAACGAAATATGACAGATCTCACGAAAGTGCTTCTGCTCATCTTCTGATGAAAAAGGAGAAGACAACTTTAAATCACTTTTGAAATTGAGAAATAATCTGAAGTTATCTCAACCAATGAATAAGGCAGATGCCCATTGTTGGGGTTCTAAGAATAACATTATAGATAAGCCCAAGGAAGATTACAGTACTGAGCTCTAATATCATATCCTTTCATACGGCGATCTTTGTTTAATACCTAGAATGAGATATTGAGATGAACTTTTATTATGTGTACGTGTTCTGTTCAAGATATTATTACTTCAGATTTTTCTTCTTTAGCACGGTGTCTTATTCTCGTATGGGAATATGATGATAGATTCCAGCAGCCAGATCATAGAAAGCTGAAGTAATATCTGAAGTTGTAATCTCGCTCTTAATGTTATGCTTTCGAGTGTTTGAAATCAAAGAGAGAATTCGACATATGAAGATAACTGTCATAAAATGATAATTGTTGCATAAATGAAGTTTTGATAACTAGTTAGAACACCAGGATGTTGTTGTTCTTTAACTAGGGCTGCTGAGCTTTTCGCTCTTTTCCAGCCAATACCAAATTGAAGTCTCCTTGGTATTATCTGCACGGTAGATCTAGGCTTTTCCTGTGGCTTTTCTGCCATTCCGAAATGCTTTGCGTTTAAAGTCTTGAGCTCCAGTTTCTCCAGCCTGGCTTGCATTTAAAGGATCGTCACATCTGGTCCCAAACTAGGAGTAAGAAGGGCAAGGCATACTGAGCATTCCCCGCCATCTAAGGGGGCTCTTCAACTATGCAGAGCTAAAATACTGTACTCTGGTTCTGGGCTCTCACAAGAAATTGTCACGTACTGCACAAAACCACTTCTCAGCTCCCCTTACCTATCACTGGGTCCACAGTGAGATCCTTCTGTATGCAGTCAACCAGGTCAAAGCCAAAGAATCACGTCTGGGGCTCAGGTGACTTCTCCAAGCTTAGTGTGCAATGCTGGGTTATTAACATGTACAGGGGGAATCCCTGGAAGTGTGTGGATGATTTAAAGAGTCAATGAGGGTGTAATTAGCCTCACAGACAGGTTCACTTCCATATAACTATATTGTAGCATTGTGCTTAGCTGGTGGTCATATAAAGATGACTCCAGATATGCTTCCATGCATAGAATACCAGGTAAATACGCCACTTAAAGTTGTGTACTAGAGCAGAGAATCAAAGGAGTCAATTAGAAGGGTCCATATGCACTGCAATAAGAAATAGCTACTCTGAGCAATTAAAGAGACAAGAGGAAGTATATTGAGGAGTTGGCAAGAGAAGCAGAAGATGCTGCAGTCAAAGGAAATATGAGAGAACTGTATAACAGCCCAAGGACGCTAACGGGGAAATAGAAGCAAACATGTTGCCTCATAAAAGACAAGAATGGAAAACTGCTCAGCAATATACAAGAGCAAATGAAGAGGTGGACACAATATTTTGAGGACCTTCTCAATAGACCAGCTCCACAAAACCCCCCGGACATCCAGCCAGCAGAAGAAGAGCTACAAATTAACGGTGAAAGACCAGCGAAGGAAGAAATAAAGAAAGCCATAACGCTTCTAAGAGATGGAAAAGCGTCTGGACCTGATGGCATTCCAGCAGAGGCCATCAAAGCAGATATCGACACGGCTACAGAGATGTTATATAAATTACTTGGTAAAGTCTGGGAAAAGGAAGAGATACCACCAGAATGGAAGGAAGGATATCTGGTTAAGTTGCCTAAGAAAGGAAATTTACAAGAGTGCACACATTTTAGAGGAATAATGTTACTATCAGTGCCAGGAAAAGTATTAAATATGATTATCCTTGAGAGATTAAAAGAGTCCATAGACAGGAAACTGAGAGATGAACAAGCAGGTTTTCGACAAAACAGATCCTGTACAGACCAGATAGCTACTTTGAGAATAATAGTTGAACAGTCTGGAATGGAATTCACCATTATACATCGGATTTGTGGACTACGAAAAGGCATTTGACAGTGTAGACAGAGAATCACTTTGGAAATTGATGAGGCATTATGGAGTTCCCCCGAAGATCATTAATTTAATAAAGAAAACATATGAAGACATGACATGCAGAGTTCTTCATGAAGGACAGCTTACAGAACCGTTTGGGATAAGAACAGGAGTGCGACAGGGATGCCTCTTGTCTCCGTTTCTTTTCTTATTAGCAATAGACTGGGTTATGAGAACATCAACAACACACAACAGAAATGGAATCCAGTGGGCTCTGACTAAGCAGTTGGATGATCTGGATTTTGCTGATGACTTGGCTGTCCATGACCGTAATCAGATGAAGGACAAATTGAAAACACTCGAGGTCACAGCAATTGGGTCTGAAAATACACAGGGAAAAGACAAAGATAATGAGAATAAATGCTTTTAATGAAAACAGGGTTGCACTTAAAGAAGCACCCAATACAAGATGTAGAATCGTACACATATCTTGGCAGCAATATAGACAAAGTTGGAGGGACAGACAGTGATATCAAAATAAGAATACAAAAAGCAAGAGGAGCTTTCATAGCATTGGGAAATATATGGAGATCAAGAGAAATCGGATCCAACACGAAAGTAAGAATCTTCAAGTCAAATGTGAAGTCAGTCCTATTGTATGGCTCTGAGACATGGAGAACAACAAAGACAACAACCAAAAAGCTACAGACTTTCATAAATGGGTGCTTGCGTAGAATAGAGGGATTAAAATGGTATGACAAGGTTACCAACGTGGAACTAATGACAAGAACTAGACAAGTGCCAGTGGAACAAGAGATGAGAAGAAGACGATGGCGATGGATAGGACACACACTGAGGAAACCTGTTGATAGCATTACAAGGCAGTCCTTGTTCTGGAACCCCCAGGGCAAGAGAAGCAGAGGTAGACCAAGAAGCACATGGAGAAGAGAGCTGGAAACAGAGATGAAAATGATACGGAGAACGTGGAAAGAACTTGAGATGATGGCACGTGACAGGAGGACTTGGCATGTGTTTGTTGAAAGCCCATGCTCCTTTGGGAGTGGAGGGTTATGAATGAATGACACTGAGCAATTAACATTACGAATTTTTTTTCATGACATTTTCGTTCAGGATTATGCCAGGTCTAATAATCCAATTCTCCCTCCACACACAATCAAAAGAGGTCCATAGCCTTTATCGGACAATCAATATAGGTCCATAGCCTTTATTGGACAATCAAAGGGGTCTATAGCCTTCATTAGACGACCAAAAGAGGTAATTAGCCTTTATCTGACAATCAAAGGGGTCATGGCATAGAAAAAGGTTAAGAAAAAGGGCCGTTACAATGCAGAGGTTGCTGCTGTTCTTAGAGTCTTAACAGCAGATTGGTAGAAATGTTCAAGAGGATGTGTCTTAAGATGAAGCAAATTTAAAGGACAAAAAAAAAAAAAACTAATTGGGTCTATTAATGTTTTCATGATACAAACTTTATGGCTCATTGGCAGCGTTTTTTACCATGATCGATACATTTAGCCGTTAATTACATATGTGATCAATTGCAGGACTCTAGTTTGTTTCACGTGCTGTCTACTTGCGGGTGCTGTCACGCGCTGGCCTCCAAAGCATGTTTACACTTCTTAGACAGCGCACATTATCCATGCTTGGCCATGTCCGCAGAAGATGGTGGCATCTGCAAAGATAATGTCTACGGACAACTGGCAGATGGCAAAAGAACAGCCGACCAACCACAGCTGAGGTTAAAAGATGTGTGCTAGTGAGCCATGAAGGCATTGGACATAAATCCAGCCATCTTGGAGGACGAAACTACCTGTCGTACCAAGTGGAGATGGTCCCTACGGCGCCACCTCAGATTGAGCGAAAAGAAGCTCTTAGTACAAGAATAAGATTTGACTTGACTTTGATCGACTTGACTTTGATCCACTTGACTTTGATCCACTTGACTTTGACTTTGACGCTGACAACAAGAAGAAAACAAAAGAAGATGTCGCAAGGAACACTACGAACATTAAAAGCAGCCAATGTCTATCACTTCAAGGGCGCAACATCCCCATAGTCAGTTACGACTGAAGGAGGCTACTACAACAGTTTGTTTCAAATCGGTAATCACTATATACAGTATATATACAACTGATCTGATGTTTGTATACGTGTACGCAAACATTGTTAGGGCACCGCTAAAATATATAAATACAGAGGGAAGCCTCAGGCAGGTGAATGGTAAAGAGATAACGAAAATAAGTCTGTGGTTCACACTGGTACGAAAGAAGAAAAATAAAGAAATAAAGAAAGGAAACAAAAGAAATAAAGTTGACGAAAGAAAGAAAGAAAGAAAGGAAGAATTAAAGAAATATAAAAAGTGAAAGAAAGAAAGAAAGGCAGACAGAAAAAGTGAAAGAAAGACAGAAGTAGAAAAAAAGGAAAAAAGAAAGAAAGAATGAAATAGAAAGAAAAAGGAAAGAAAGAAAAAAAGAATGAGAAAAAAAAAGAGACATAAAGAAAGAAAAAGGAAGAAATAGAAATAAGGAAATAAATAGAAAGAAAGAGATAAAGAAAGAATGAAAAAAGACAGAAAGAAAGAAAACAAGATAGAAAGAAAAGAAAAAACAAAGGCAGGAAGCAAGCAAGAAATAAATAAATAAAAATCAACAAATAAAAAAGGAAAGATAACACGCAAGAAAGAAATCGAAAGAAAAAAGTAAGCAAGCACTTTAAAGATAAAAGAAAGAATCGAAATCGACCACTGTAGAGACCCTTGATCCACAGATTGTTGAACCATCTGCCCCCAGTTGACGCGCCTGGTAGGAAGACAGGCTATTTCGTCCAGGAAAAAAAAAAAAATCAGGAAATAAAAACCAAATATATGACAGCAAAAGAACCCTCGTTAAACCAGAGATCGACGGCATAGCACAGCAAAGACACAAATTGTATACACTCAAGCAAATAAACAAAGATCACAAATTACCACTGGCTGCTTCACATTAAAAGAAGTAACGATATTAATGAGTTTTTACTTGTAAATGTAATATTGTTGACTTTAATTTTAAGTATGAAATATTATTGCTTTCTCTCTATCTCTCTCTCTCTCTCTCTCTCTCTCTCTCTCTGTCTCTCTCTCTCTCTTTCTCTCTCTCTTGCCCTCTCTTTTTCTGTGCATATAGGTGTGAGTGAATGTACGTGTATGTGCTCAATTACTGAATGCGATGATAATGTTAATAACATTTTACTGAAGTTTAAAACGTTTTAATCTGAAAATACTTTTGTCTTCTTCAAGTACCATGCCTAGTGGTGTTAGGAGATCATGTCTCTCCGCAACTTTGTAGTGGTTTTTGATGGTATTGTATGGTGGTTATGTTATCTAGTGTAATGTATGAGGTCAGCTGTGAAGGCTCCTGAGATAAATGTTTATGTGAATTACAGAAGGCCCTTCTTACTACCACTTTCGACCTCAAACATATCTCTTTTACTATCATGAATGTAGCTACGTTAAAAGTCTAGGGTACTGAAATGTAATGTGTTCTAATAGAATATACAAACACACACAGGTAATTAATAAGTCTAATAATATCAATAAAATCTATAACACACTGAACTAACTCAGACTGTTTTAGTTTTGATTTTAACAATTTTTTGTCGCCCGGGTTTGATTCTGAATCACCCAGATACTCTCCGTCGTCAGAGCTGGGTCGGTTGCCAATCCCTGGTCGACGACACTCCTTCAAATGTTCTCGCCAGGTCTCGAGTTAATCCAGTCCAATTCCCGGTCGACGAAAAATCCTCAAATGCCGTCGCCCGGGTTTGATTCTGAATCACCCGGTCGTCAGAGCGGTGTTGTAACCACTACGCTAGCGCGGCTCCCCTATATCTCTATTGTCTCTGGGAGAACTATTACTGGATGTGCTGTTGGGGAGATGTCATCACTCCCACTCTGTGACTACAACAAGCTTTGTCCATTGACTTACAGACTGTAGTTAAATGTTATATTTCCCAAGGATAAAGTCTTTATTTGACGGGGAAATATTGGTGGTGGTTTTAACTACTGGTTAATACTGGTGAATCTTCAGCAGGCCACGTATTCACTCATCTTGTCTGTGAAGATCTGATACTGGCTTCCTGTGGCCTACTCCTCTCTGTAGCTGGAATACAATGCTAGGCTGCACTGACACAATTGTTAGGCGGCACACACATCTGCTTGTGTATTCTTGCTTAAGTATGTGGCACTACCTTTAGTACCACAACAGAAACTCACAATTCTGAAACAAAATTTGTGCCATGTGTCAGTACTCTATCCACTGCACCACTCTTACACACAGCACAACACATCAACATTACACAGAATGGGTCAGATCTCTCTGACCAACGTAGCACATCTTACCCAGTTGTTTTCATATAGTACCAGTTCCCCAAGACTGCCTTGCATCTGAGATATGTTCAATAGTTTCCTCTTTTCTTCAATAAGATAGGTAATATGTTCCCACTGATCTCAATAATAGATCCGCCTTCCATAGTCTTAGTTAGGCGTCCATATATTTTTCGTTTGTCTCTAGACCCTGAACTTGGGCTGGGGACCTAGAGCGAGCACTTACTTGTCGTAATCATTTTATATGATATGGCAGTATCAATCACTCAAAATATTAAAATATACAAGATAAATGCTTTCATTCTTACCAGAATTCAGAATTGAGAACACAGTTATTACTAGCAAAACTCAGCTGAGCTGCTGGCTATAGTATGGCGTCCCACTAAATTGTATATAATATCTTCTGGGAAAAACACCACTGGAAATAACTGACTGTGTTACTGGACAGACTTATGTCAAATGGCAAAAATGCGCGTCTCTATCCCGCTAATATGAATACATTTGTCCAATCACAGACTTCCTCCCTAACTTTTCCAAATCTCCAAACCAAAAGTCAAATTTCAGTCAGATCTCAGTCAAGTATGTATTATTGTCTATTGGTCCGTCTGTCTCTACTTGGTTTTTCACAAAAACACACTTGTTTCTTGGACCAACTACACGCAAAACACTACACAAATCTGCCTCCTAAGTTATTTTTAGCCACAATTCTCCAACCTTCCCCCTCTCGTTCATTACAGCTAGATTTGTGCATTTCCGTGTCTCAAGGACGCATATTTGAGGCTTTAGTGAAAGTGTGCACAACAATACTGTCCGCCAGTCTGATGTGAACAATACAGTCTTTCGTCAATATCTTCCATGTTATCTGTACGTCTGTATAAATGAAAGTATATTATTTCTCTGCTTAAGATGGGCTATCAAACTAGCTAGATTAGGTTCAAACACGTGTTCAGTCATATTTTTCCTTTTTTATATCTCCGTTATCCTCCCGTCTACAAGGGTACCGTTTCATCTGCACGTCTAACTAGTTAGTTTGAATGGCGGTAGGAAATGCGGGCATAGGCGAGCATGTCTCTTAGTATCTTACGCATTATTTTTATCCCTACAATGTTCTCTTTATAATTGGAGATATTTTAACATTGTATCACGGTAAATTCATCACAAACTTCATGTCTCCGGTACTATTTATCAATTCTGTTATTGACTTCTTTCCATGTCACGATGTCAAACTGTCAAGTATCTGCTCTCTTTGTCTTCCTATATCTCATTTTCCTTCAATCTTACCTGTTGTTACGATATATTCTCTTACCTGTTGTTTTTTTTTTTTCCTTAACCAGCGGCACTTGGGCTTTCAGCCCTTCGGCCCAATGACATGTCATTGCGAGGCTGGGGAACCTGAGGACTTTCCTTCCAACCCGGTCAGGAGCTTCGCTTCTTCCCATCCACAGAGGGTTTATCACAGGAGCCGTTCAGGCTATTCAGTCAAATTTCCGGCCGTAAACATTTCTTCAAACGCCGACGCCCGGGTTTTAACTATGAACAACTGGTCGCCAGTACAACGCCGAAGCCATTTCACCAGCCCGGCTCCCCTTACCTGTTGTTACGATATATTCTCTTACCTGTTGTTACGATATATTCTCTTACCTGTTGTTACGATATATTCTCTTACCTGTTGTTACGATATATTCTCTTACCTGTTGTTACGATATATTCTCTTACCTGTTGTTACGATATATTCTCTTACCTGTTGTTACGATATATTCCAGTTTTCCTCTTCTCATAAACATGCCCAAAAGAAATTGATTGCTTCTTTCTAACTTGTGAAATACTTGTAAGTTATCTTTGCGCATTGGTCTCTTTCAGGACATCCTCGTTACTCTTTTTGGCTGTCCGTGGTATTTTTAACATTCTTCTGTAAAACCACATCTCAGTGGCCTCTAGTGCCTTCCATTCTTGTTTACTAATTGCCCGCGACTCACTCCCGCATGCCAGGGTTAAGGATTGTATCACTGCAGGGCAGAAGTGTAAAAAGGGAATAATGCTTCTTTAAAATGATGAAGTTGTTGTTGTTGTTGTTGTTGTTGTTTAACTAGGGCTGCTGAGCTTCTCGCTCTTTTGCTGCCAATAGCAAGTTGAAAACTCCTTGGTATTGTCTACACTGTAGATCTGGGCTTTTCCTGTGGCTTTTCTGCCATTCCGAAATGTGATGTGTTGATGTAATGAGCTCCAGTTTCTCCAACTTGGCTTGCATTTAAAGGATTGTTACATCTGATCCCAAGCTAGGAGGAAGAAGCACTTGGCATACTGTGCATTCCTCGCCATCAAAGGGGACTCTCCAACCATGCAGAGCTAAAATACTGTACTCTAGCTTTTGGCTCTCCCAAGGAATTGTCACGTCCTGCACAGAGCCACTTCTCAGCTGCCCCTGCCTATCACTTGGTCCATAGTGAGATCCTCCTGCATGCAGTCAACCAGGTCAAAGCCAAAGAATTACGTCTGGGTCTCAAGTGGCTTCTCCAAGATTAGTGTGCAATGCTGGGTTCTCAAAAATTTCATTCGCTCAAGAAAACTTAAGAGACGGACAGTAAGAATACCTGAAGGAGCTCTATACACTGAAGAAAGATACGGAACTAAATATTAAAATCAACTATGAAGAATCAACAATACTCATGGCTCTGAGGATGATATGGGCCACACGTAGAAAGGCAAAGGCCCTGGAACAGATAATGCAACAACAGTTGAGGTAAATGAGCCCCGTGTATGATCCCCGGGGTTCTGAGGAAATAAAGACAGAACGGGACTAATGCTCCCTCATGCTTGTCTGAGGAGGCGACTAAATTATGAGGTTGTGCATGGGACTGGCAACCTCATCGTGTGAAACATATTGTTACAGAAACCATTGGTGCAGGTGCATGTGCTTTGACGTAGACTAACTGCTCCATGATCCGTACGGGGCAAACAAGGAAATCGATGAATATATGCACATATGCCTACACATGCACACACACACACACACACACACACACACACACACACACACACACACACACACACACACACACACACACACACACACACACACACATCCTATCTATAAAATCCCAGCTTTTTCTGACAGTGGGTAACGCTAAGGGATGCAACTTTGGTTGAAAGTTAGACATTAATTGTATTGTTTCCCTTATACGTACTCTTCCGAAAATAGTAACACTTTCCAAAGAAGAATGCGCAAATGACGGTGTGCACAAAAACATATTTATAGAATGTGTGATCCCGTATACACACATTGGGATCCTCGCTGCTGTTACGTAGTTCGTGTACTGTGGTGATGTTCAGTGGTTTTAAAAATGTACTTTTTAATAAGTAAAATTGCCTTTAGGTATTGATGGTTTTGAATTTAATTCCAGTCTTATGGCGGGCTTTTACACTAATGTATATATACATATATATATATATATATATATATATATATATATATATATATATATATATATATATATATATATATATATATATATATATATATATATATATATATATATATATATATATATATATATATAAACGAACGCTGACATACATATAAAGTAGTTGTAAATATACAAGGCCCAACGCATCAATACATATTAACAACAAGTGTATGACGACATATGTCAGTGTGGATATATTTTTATGTGCTGTATAATTGAGCATTTTTGTGTGCACATAAGTGTCTGTGTATGTGTGCGTGCGCTTCAGTTTGTGTGCAACGCCTGTGTTTTTGTTTCTCTGTGTGCGACTGTTACTGTATGGGTGGAAACATAATACAAGTGTACGTTTGTGCATACATGAGTATGGTTGTTTAATTTCTTATGTATCTCTGTGTAATTAGTATAAGTCTGTTTATGTGTATATAACTATGGTTGTGTAATTTCTTATGTGTGTCTGTGTTAATTTTTTAAATTCAGTGTGCTTGCTTGTGTGTAAAGGTTAAAACGGCAATAACAAAGACGTCTATGAAAAAGGAAACTTACTGGCTATGAGTGTATACATAGTACTCGATTTACAACGTACGCGACTTACGACTGTTCGGGCTTATGACGGTTAAAAAATTATGATACATAAAAATAGCAATTGAAAAGCGGTGACAAGTTTCAAAACGAAAAAAAAAATTGTTGTTCTAGGTTTTCAACCTAACTCAATTTAATTTTTAATTTTCTAAGAGGAATTTATGGCTTGGGATAATGTAAAAATGCTCAAAGAAGAGTTCTACCGCATTAAACGTTAACAACATTGACTGGGTTTAAGGTAATAAACATGAATTTCCATTGGACGTGATATCATGTCCTCAGAATTCATGCATCTGTCTCAATTGTTCATTTGTGGTATATGTGTGTGCACTGTTTCTCAGTCATGTCTGGTAAGAGAAGAGTGCATGCACTAATGCAGGGGTGTCCAACCTTTTAAAGTCGTGGGTCCCAATGCTAGGTGTGGCGTGCATTGGGCACCGGACTTTAAATAAAGTTGTCGATATACACATGTAAAAATATAAGTCTGTAAGATACAATTCATACAAATGTAAAAACTATTTAAAAAAATAAGCATTTATTATTACATTTAAGAAAGTACTAAATTGAAATACAAACTATTTTAATTCGCTACCTAATTGTTGGGAATTTTAATAAACTGGGTGGAGTCCTAGTACTTTTCCTGCTTGAACTATAATTTTTGAAAGTGATAGGTGGGCCAAAGTGAGCTCCTTGGCGGGTTGCAATCCGGCCCGAGGGCCGTAGGTTGGGCACTCCTGCACTAATGACTATCTTGTTCAAATGACTGATTTGTGTGTATGCTCATGTACAGACTGTTACATATTATTCTTATTTAGTATTTGTGGCTGTTGTATACCACATTTATACATGTATTTTGTAGTAAAGGTTTTACAGTATTTTTGTACGCTTTTGAGTTCAGTATTACGCATTGTAATGCCAATACATCTTTAATTCAATGCTGTTATTACAGTATCTTACTTAACACATGATTAAATGACGGAATACGGAGTTGGAAACATGTAATAAGTCAATATATATACGGGGTGATGCGGATTACGAATACCTTCGTAATGGCAGAAAAGCCACAGGAAAAGCCTAGATCCACTGTGTAAATAATACCAAGGAGTCTTCAATTTGGTATTGGCTGCAAAAGAGCGAGAAGCTCAGCAGCCCTAGTTAAACAACAACAACAACAACAACAGCTTACGACCACTTTGACTTAGGACGGAGTAGTCGGAACGGAGCCACGTCGTAAATCGAGGACCAGGCCTTGCTTGTAAATAGGATGATGATGGGAATAATGATGATAAAGATAAAGTAATCACTTCCCACATCTGCACCTGGGAAGTGATCACCACATAGTAGTAGCAAAACTGAAGGTGAAACTCGGAACTGCTGGACCTATTGTAACTACACAGAAAAAGGTATGACATCAGCAAATTGAAGGACCCCCTTACCAGAAAAAGCTTTTGTGGCTGATATAAAGAAGCGATATCAAATTGCGAAAAGCCAGGAAAAGACATTGACTGATGATATAGACCAGAAATTCAACACCATTTCAACAATCTATACGGAAAGCAGCAAATCATGCTTGGGATTCCAGGACAGGAAGAAGCAAGATAGGATAACACCAGAAACATTAAACACCATAGCTGTGAGAAAGGAAATGAAAAGAAAGACAACAGAAGCGAATACTCCAAGGTTAAAGCAATTATATAGCGAGCAGTACAGTCAGCTGGGAGCCGCGGTGGCGCAGTGGTTAGTGCACTGGCTTCCTAGCTAGGTGGTCCATGGTTCGATCCCCAGTTAAGGTGGGATTTTTTAGACTTTTTAGGGATTTTTTTAAACGGCACCGGGGTCGAACCAGCCTCATGAATTGGGTACCAGAACAACTCTGGGAAGGTTAAGGCGGCCGGCGTGATGCTGACCACATCACCCCTAGTGTGCCGATTGTCAAGAAAATACGGGCCTAACACCGTATTCCCAATATGCCTCAATGGGCGTGTAACGGGATCCTTTACCTTACAGTCAGCTGGACAAGGAAGTTAAACGCCAAACCCGAGCCAACAAAAGGAAATTCCTAGATGACCCTGCAAGACAGGCAGAAGAGGCAGCACTGAGAAATGAACAAAGCACAGTATATAAAATAACTAAAACCATCAGCGGAAAACGAGGTGCAAACAATATTAAATGATTTAGATGTTCATACAGACATTTCACGAAAGGAAGAAATCATCACGGCAATGAAAGGGTTGAAGAATGGAAAAGCTCCTGGCCACGATAACTTAAATGCAGAGCTATTTAAGACAGACCCTGAGCTAGCAGCAGAACTGTTAGAACCACTATTTGCACAAGTCTGGAAAACAGGGACAACACCAACGGAGTGGAACAAAGGAATAATTGTCAAATTGCCCAAGAAAGGCGACCTTGCAGACTGCAATAATTAAATAGGAATAACTCTTCTCTCAGTTTCCAGCAAAATACTAGGCAGGATAATTATACAGAGAATTTCAAAAGCAGTATACCACAAACTGAGGAAAGAACAAGCAGGATTTAGAAAGAACAGAAGATGTGCAGATCATATAATTACCCTCAGGAACATTAAAGAGCAGTGCTCAGAATGGCAGAGACAGCGGTACATTAATTTCGTTGATTTTGAAAAGGCTTTTGACAGTATACATAGGGACAGTCTATAGAAAATAATGAGGGTTTATGGATTCCAAGCTGCAAAGTGTCCATCATAAAAAACCTCTATGCCAACTTTACATGTAGCGTTGGGCAGACCAACTTAACTTTTGAGGTGAAGACTGGAGTACGACAGGGATGCCCTTTATCAACCACGTTATTTTTACCAGCCAAAGACTGCGTCAGACAACAGAGGGTCGTCCAAGAGGAATAAGATGGACTACGTTTTCTACATTAGAAGATCTGGAATATGCAGATGACACTCACTACTCGCACATTCTCATCAACACATCCAGGAAAAACGAATAGACTTAATAAGTATAGCCAGCAGGTGGGTCTGAACATCAATCTAATGAAGACAGAGGTCATGACGCTCAATGTGGGAAACCATGAGCCCATAACAGTAAGGCATCAGAAACTGGAACAGACAGACACTTTCACATACCTAGGATGCATAGTAACACCAGACGGCGGAGCAAGCAAAAACATCAATAACAGAATGAACAAAGCAAGAACAGCCTTTGTTAGTCTGAATAACATCTGGACGTCCTCTCAGTACAGCACAAACACAAAATTAAGATTATATGACAGCTGTGCACTTTCTGTGCTTCTCTATGGTGCGGAATGCTGGAGAGTAACAGAGAAGGAAATATTAAAATTGTCCTCTTTCCACAAAATCTGCCTAAGAAAAATTCTCCGAATCTTTTGGCCAAATATCATCACCAACCAAGAACTGCTTACTCGGAGCAACAAAGATGACATGCACACCATTATAACTGGCAGACACTGGAGTTGGGTTGGCCTTGTCCTCATAAGAAACCCCGATGCCATCACAAGAACAGCTGTGCTATGGACACCGGAAGGAAAACGAAAGAGGGGCAGAACAAAAATAACTTGGCGGAGAACTGTGGAGGCTGAGATGCAAAGGGTGAATCAGAGCTGGGGCACTGCACAAAGGATGTCTGTCGACCGAGCAAAGTGGAAGCAGTTTGTTGTTGCCCTACAAGACGCCACCCGGCGTGATGGTCACTGACTGCTTTGACGGTCGGCGGCTAAGGATCAAAGACGAAGAAGATAAAGTAAGAAAGTTTACTGTTAATGATGCTTAGCATGACTGCCTTGATGATAATGACGATATTCATGATAATAAAAATAATAATAATAATAATAATAACAACGAGAACAACACGACAGCAGCAAAGTATAGTACAAAGCTGACCTTGAGATGTGAATGAACAGCTCATGTTTCCCTTTCTCCCTGACCTCTCGGATAGATTCAGTTGACCTTTAGCTAAAAAGCTTTGGAATATACATGCCAGCAATGGGAATACACTCGATTCCCTACAGCGATGGATATTTCCTCATCATGCTCTGATAACATCTGCCATCTCCGGTGGACGACAGATTCAGGTGGGATCGTAATCCGTGCCTTTTTGGAATAACTCCATGGGTGACATCCTACCGATGAGGAAGAGGCACATACCCGAGTATATAGGAAGAAGTTTGCAAAGAGAGTGCAGGGATTAATTCAAATCCTTCGGCATATTGAATATAATGTAGGATCTGGTTTGGAAAACAGCGGAATCGTTCCACACTTGCATTTTACGTTGTATTCTTACGAGACTAAATTTCAGGCCGTTGAGTTGGACCACACAGTAATTTCCTCAAGCTAAGTTCACCATAGTATTTTACAAAAACATAATACATTTTCCTCTGAAGTCTGAAATAATCCGAAACGAAAAGTTAAAATCACAGAATTCATATCACGATGGATTTTAGTATCAAGACTAATTTTGCAAGCCTAGAAATATAGTTCGTTCGACGCACACGGCGTTATAGGAGCAAATGATACCTTCAGAAAACAGAAAGCCTTCAAATAAATAGTCGGGGGGAGACCATGTTATTCTTCATGTCTTTGTGAAGTCTATCAATGAACTGTGTGTGGGGAATATTTCTTTTGGGCGTCCCACTGCTATCAGCCCTGTTAGGGAATAGAACACGTCCGTCCAGAAGAATAGAATGCCTTTCAAGCAAATGAACAATGTATTTTTTTCTACTATTCAATAACATCACAACTGCACTTTAGGCAGAATCGTAGCACAGCTGACTTCGACTTCTGAAAAGCAAAATAGGCTATACCTTGTGACGTACTTTAGCCGTGGTATTACGTTTTCGCTTAAATTGAAAGATATAGATCTGTGCCCGACGTGGACAATGCTGCTAGAGGGTCGGGCTCTTTCAAACAAATTGTTGATTGTTTTCTCTGTTACGGCAAGTAAAATGTCCGAGCTCCATTATGGACGACACAGTTAAAAAGGCCACTTTAACGGCGACCTGGAAAGTTAATTCTAATTTGGAGCAAGGTTAACGATTAGCTGGCAGGTCGATTTAGTTACAGTGTGGTATTGAATGTGGATTTACTGTGGCGAGACAGGAACTCAGTTGGGAGTGTGTTTGTGTGTGGGGAAAGCATGTCTGGGTTGATTGCTATTGATAGAAAGGTATACAAGTCATCTTTACACCATTTACAGAAAGGTACATAAGTATATCTCTAAGCCTCTTATATAAAATTACAAAAGTAGATCTTTATACAGTTGATAGAAATGTGCAAAGTAGGTCTTTACACAGTTGATAGACATGTACACAACTTGATCTTTTAGCCGTTGATAGAAAGGTACAAAATTAGATCTTGATACAGTTGATGGAAAAGTACAAAAGTTTATCTTCATTTTGATGACAGAAAAGTACAAAGACAGATCTTTATACAGTTGATACAAAGATACATCGTTATACAGTTGACCGAAAGGTACAAAGGCTGATCCTTATACCGTTGACAGAAATGTACAAAAATAGATCTTTATGCAGTTGACAGAAAAGTACAAAAGTTAATCCTTATACCGTGTGCAGTGGATCTTTATACAGTTGACAGAAATGTATAAAGATAGATCTTTACACAGTTGGCAGAAAGGTACAAAAGTAGATCTTTATACAATTGACAGAAAGGTATAAAAGTGGATCTTTATACAGTTGACAGAAAGATATAAAGATATATATTTATACAGCTGACAGAAAGATATAAAGATAGATATTTATGCAGTTGACATAAAGGTACAAAAGTAGATCTTTATAAGTTGACAAAACGGTACAAAAGTAGATCTTTATACAGTTGACAGACAGGTGCAAAGGTAAGTCTTTATACAGTTGATAGAAAGGTACAAAGATAGATTTTTAAGTAAGTTTAGCGTTAAGGGGACGTTGGTAATGGACATGACACACACTAGTAAGTTTAATGTTAAGAGGACGTTGGTAATGGACATGACACACACTAGTAAGTTTAGCGTTAAGAGGACGTTGGTAATGGACATGAGACACACTAGTAAGTTTAGCGTTAAGAGGACGTTGGTAATGGACATGACACACACTAGTAAGTTTAGCGTTAAGAGGACGTTGGTAATGGACATGACACACACTAGTAAGTTTAGCGTTAAGAGGACGTTGGTAATGGACATGACACACACTAGTAAGTTTAGCGTTAAGGGGACGTTGGTAATGGACATGACACACACTAGTAAGTTTAGCGTTAAGAGGACGGAGATAGTGGACATGACACACACTAGTAAGTTTAGCGTTAAGAGGACGGAGGTAATGGACATGACACACACTAGTAAGTTTGTGGTTGTGATGCTACACTGTAATTCTGACTTTCATCCGGCCCGATTATGTCGTCTATTTTGTATTTCAGGCCCGATTCTGTGGTTCTAGTTTGAGTTTTCACCATTTCTCTTCACTTTGTAATTATATGGGATTGCCTTGTTTCTTCTCATGTGAATATATCGTGTTCGGTACTTTTGGGAAGGTAATTTAAATGGGTTCGTTTTAGGTCGGTAGGTTTATTTTTCACTCGGCCAGTTTTACTTTCTTCTGATTTTTCGCGATTCCCGTAAATTTCGTTGTTTACGAAAATAATCGCCATTTCCGGCACGCGATATGACGAGGCCGGAAGCACGCGGCCGGAAGCACGCGGGGTTTGCGTGGGTTGATAGTATTGATTTTTCTAGCGCTCCCATTGGTCCGGGATTTGCGTAGGACGGGAATTCGCGTGGGTGTTTTCTCTTGTATATAATGGGACAGAAAACGGGGATTCGGTCTCTATGAAAAATAAGTGCCAGCCGTCAGACTACGTAATTTATCGTTCTCCACTGGGGGAAAAACCAGCGATGAATTGGTATGTAGGATTTTATCTTATTATCGTTTTATTCATTAGAGGGTTCTTTGAGAAATTCGCCCGTAGTTAATTCTTCGGGGAAATTAAAACTTAAAGTTTTAAACGATAGTGCCATCCATTATCAATTTTTGAAGAACGACGTAAATGCAACAGTGTGCTTATTCTTTCTATGATTTTGGCAATAGATAGGAGTGTGTGAAGTTGTGAGAAACACGTGTGCCCATATTTGTAGAATGTTATGTAAAACCACCATTTATTTCTGTGTATTTACTAATGTAATTTATGGGGAAATCCCTGGTGTGTTCGTTAATTTTACTGAGCCTAAAATGTGAGAAATATTGTCGGAGGGTTCAGATTTACGTTGTAAGTGAATTCTACTGCTTAGGGGAGGAAACTATTCCTATAGCGAGATTTAATTTAATTTTGGAGCAAGCCGGGAAACCTCATGTGTAAATGTTAAAAAAGGATTTCCCTATTTTTGTCTAGTTTGAACACGTGATCGGCCATGCGTAACGGCCATGTAACGTGTCAGACGGTGTCGGGAGGTTTTGTTTATTTTACCTGGCAGATTTTAGTAGAAGGAGGGGGGATGAAGAGGCCACGTGGGATAGTGGTATTTTATGTATTGTGTGAAGAAGTGAGAATGAAGAGACACGTGTATAGAATTATTTTATGTATCGTATATGTTAGAGATAAGCGATTTTAGAGAGGGTGTACATTAGACGCTGTTTCTTTTAATTTCAGCGAGTCTCGGCGAAACAGTGGGGAGCATAATTTTGTCAAATAAAATTATCCACGGCAAAAGACATATCTCAGGGTCAGTGTACTCGAGTATCGTAAAAGAAAATTACCCTATGGTCTCTGGCAGTGAAGTCCCTATGCTTCAGCTGGACCGAGGTTGATTTATCATACAGCCGAGAGCATCGCTATTATAGTCTCTAGCAACGACAGGTGGCCGGGAGACTAGTTTCATTTTGTACAGCCTGAAATCAAGGCTGCGTTTTTTTTTTCTCTAACTCCGGAGCGGGTTAAAAGAGGGAAGCTATTCAGCAGCAGAGAAGTTTTGTCTACAGTTAATCAAGTCCCTCATGCTTGATATCCGAACATCGTCATCACCAAAATCAGGAACAGGTGACAGGGTTACCATACCTAGGTCCTGATAGAAATCAAGAGAAGAGCGTAACGGAGACGCCGCATCATCAGCCCTCGAGTGTTAGAGAGACACTGAGCTCAAGAGAGAAAGATAGAGAAGGAGGGAGAAAATAGACAGGACCAGTAGGGTCTGTTCAGTATCCATTTGATGGATAGACACTGAGTCTGCGTTCGAAAAAAAACCAAGTCTATTATTTTAGCATTTCTTGTGGTGCAGTTATCGGCGCCTATCGCCTAACTAGTAAAAAGCTGTGTAGCCGTTCGTTGAGGAAGAGTCACCAGGACTAAGACAGTAGAAATTTATTAGTGTTAGAGAGTGGAGGCTAAAAGTTGACAGCCCCACCAAATTAGATTTGGTTTAAAGCACTAACCATTTTTATTGTTCCTCAGCAGGGTGACAGGAAGAGTGAATGTGATTGAGATTTTTTTTGTTGAGTGTCTCTCAATTTAATTGTTACTTTGGTTTTTCCAGGCCGTGCAACAGTGCACGCTATCGACTGACTTGATGACGTAATATGCCATTTTATGTTTTTTCTTGTATGTAAATAAATATATACATATATTATTTACTGGATCAGCTTCTATTCTTTACTATACTTACTCTATGTTGTCTGTATAGTGGTGTTTGTGGTCGTATTTATACACCTTATCTCCTTGTATTTAAAGGAAGTCAGAGGAGGGCGAGACTATAGCCAGTCTAAAGTCACGAAGCGGCAAGGGGAGATTCAAATCCTGGTTCTATCCCTTGAGCCAATAGTCGCGTCTGCCCACAGGCATGTCATTTTCCATCTAAATTCTATCTTCTCAGACTTTCTCATACTAGGGTCTTGCTTTCATTCAGGCACACTCTATAAAATTAAAACCACTTCGTGACAAGTGGGGGCTCGTCCGGTGGATCATTCTGTTGAGATCAGTTCTGTGATCTACATTCATAGATTGTCTCTATAGTAAGTTTTCTGAGAATAGAGTTTCTTTAAATATCCCCTAGACTTGAGCTACTAGAACTGATCCAGTTATAGGTTTTTCCACAGGTTGCAGTCTAGTAGATTTGTGGTAATTTTGATGTATATGACATAGAGGTAATTGATGGCATACCGAAATTTTTTTCTTTTACAGGAAGGTAATTTCGGGTTTTTGGTAGCTTGTTTAAAAAAAAAAAAAAATTTTTCAGGTTATTGTTCAGACTTGACGTCTGAGTTCGGGGTTTTGGAACAGCGGTTATAGAGGGAGTATTTTATATTTTGTAACAGGTTGTTCCTTCTCTTTTCCTTTTCTGTCATTTCTCTGTATTTGTGAACTTACAGCAGTTTACAGGTAAGATGGCGGATATGGCCAAGTTACGAGCTGCCTGGCGAGAGGCTGCTCAGGACATGGGAATGGATAAGGAGGAGACTAAGGCCTACCTGATAAGGGAAAATGATAGGCATATTCAGCGAGAGAAAGAGAAAGAGGACAGGGCAGCCGCTGCAGAAGCAGCGGAAAGACAAGCAGAAGCAGCGAAAGAAGAGAGGGCCGCCGCCGCAGAAGCAGCGGAGAGGCAGGCCGAGATGGAACTTCGGAAATTGGAAGCCGCGAAAGAAGAAAGGGAAGCACAAGAGAGGGAGAAGGCAGCAGAGAGACAGCATGAACTTGCCCTGCGTTCTCTGGAACTGCAGTACCGATCTTCGGAAGGCAGTTCAGCTAATGGAGATTCACCCGGAGCAGGAGCGAGAGACACCTCAGGAAACGGAGGGCCCCGGATGGCAGCCATGAGCTTCCCATTTGACTCGTTCCCGAATGGGAATGAAAAGATTGACGTGTTCTTGGAAAAATTTCAAAGAATGGCAAAGGCATACGGGTTGGATGAGAGTCTTTGGTGCCTAAAATTATCACAATCGCTCAAAGGTCATGCGTATGAAGTTTACAACAAGCTGCTCATAGATGATCAGAACAACTTCGAGGCACTGCGAAACGCTTTATTACAAAGATTTCAGTGGACACCCCGGAAATGCCAAACCATGTTCAGGGAGAGCAGGCCGGAGAAGGGAGAGAGTTTCGCACAGTTTGCCGAGCGGGTGAGAAATTACTTTACTCGCTGGAGGGAACTGTCAGGACTGGCAAAAACTTTTGAAGGGTTGGAGGAGTTAGTCCTGTGTGAACAGGTAAAAGCCAACATGTCCCCCGACTTGAGGCGGTATTGTTGCGTGCATATTTTTGACGCACATATTACAAAAAAATCGATATGGTTATTTAATATGGGAAAAATATAGTCATGCATCCATCTGTGTATGAAAATGCTGTTTATTGTAAAAGCGAGATAATCCATGTTTGATTCACACTTTTGATTATAGGAGTAATCGGTCTGGATATCGATCCAGCGCAAGAATAGTACGCTTGCGTTTGTACTTAATTTTAGGGCCAGAAAATATATTAATTTGCTTATTGTGTTTATGGCCTGAATTCATATGTATTACATATTATTAGTACAAGTAGAATCAGTCCTATATTGTATATTTTGGATGGGTATGAGGGACTAGATTCTTGTTAGCGGAAGTATGAGTTGTCTTAACAAGTCGTGATGAGTTCCGATGTACTGCTAAGAATGGCGGGGTACGTTTTTCAAGAGCTGGTCCCTTCGTCAAGAAAAAATGTCTTACGAAGTGGTTTTTTCTTCTGGAGGAGATAGTGTCTCTACGATAGTTTGTGTTAGAGACTCTCCTTATGTCAGTATATAGATGATTCGGACTCCAGGTAAACCCAGCTCGTATTTTTGATGATCTCTCGTCGGTTAGGCCTAGCTTGACTTTTGGGTGCTTCGATAGGCTAGTGTCGTGTTTTGTATCGACGAAGATGACAGATTTTCCTGCAGCGGTTATGGCTACGTGAACTAACCTGATCACCGTAGTGCTGCATGGAACCATTCATGAAATCCTTTATATATCCATTGTAAATTAACTTTGGCTGATATTCTTCCTATGAATGAGTGAACGACAACTCAGGAAGGTAGCCATGTTGGATTTCGGTCATCGTCTGTTTTGATCACTGCCAAGAGAACAGATTATTTATCTTATTATCGGACAGTGACAGAGAGATCTCAATCCTGCTAGAAACCCCCTTTTCGTGGTTTCATAAGATGATGTATCATGACATTGAACTTTGATGTACTACCCATTATTTCTGCATGTGTCATGACTTCAGATCTGCTATGTATACCTACAAATTGTTATGTCAACAAAGCCTGATGTACTCGTATGTCCCAGTGTGTACGTCTGAATAAATTGAGTAAACTAAGATTCCAGCAGTCTGCATTGGTGCCTTGTAGACACATGTGTATGAGTGATTATATTGGTCAGCACACGAACAGTACACCATTCGCGGTAATCACACACTCTACACTACTACTTCATACATACACCATCCTGCGTCGGCTGAAGTGACCAAGTTTAGGGCCTGCTTCCCCTGGAGCCTTTGCCTTCCCTAACTCAGGACTAGGGTGAGTTACCCATTTACAGCTGGGTAGACTGGAGCATGCCTGATCTCAACAACACACCACTCTTCCTTACAGAGCAGACAGACTGATACTTTACAGTGGTGTACTACAGGTGTAGTAAGAGAAATAACGTCTTTACAGTGGCGAGCCAGATTCCTGGGTCCAGCTTACGCAGTTTTGTGTTGAGAATCACAGTTTACAGCTGAAAGAACATTTGTTTGAACACATCAACACCAGTAGGACAGCTTGACCTGTATTACCGATAGGATGCTGTATCTAGGTCAGCACTTGTTGACAGTTTTTCGCTGTACAGACAGTATTACACAGGACAGTGGTATCAAGTGTAGAAAATATCTGGAGCAATATTGTTGACATTTCGCAACGTACAGAAGAATCGCAGTGTTGCTGAATAAAGTGCATAGTTCATCGTGGGATCTTCATATGCTCAACAGAGAAAAAATTGACAGTGTAATAGTTTAAACTTAAGTCTATTACTGAATAAAGTGGCAAGTTAGTATTATTTAAATAAACTGTGCCTACTTTACAACACTATACTGGCAACACATTCCATTCATGACATAAAATGATATTGTATGCTATATGCTATTTATGCTTACATGTTATTTGTTGTGTATTAAATTAGTTTATATTCTGTGTGACTAGAACAGGAAATACCGAGTAATATTGGTCTTGTTCTGGCGTTCGATAGGGAGCAATTTCTTAATTGAAATTTGCTTGCAACATAGTTTGCAAATATTTGGTTAGTTGTGACGACTGTTTCATATTTGTATTTGTAACATTTTTTGTGTTCCTTAGTTTTGTTTGATTTGTTTGTATAATTGTAGGTCTCATCTTTCCTTTCATTTCAGTTTTTTACACCCTTATGTTTATACACTGTAGCGTTATTTGTCTTGTTATCTTATGGCAGTTATCATCACAGGTTCTGTGATCATTTTTTTCATTTCCCCTATTTAATTTAATTTGATCTCTGCAAATGTTTTCAGATTGTCTTTTCTTGTTTGTCATTTGTAATGTCTTTAGTTGACATATATGACGTATAGTGGTATACACTGATAGTATAGTACAGATCAGTACTTTCTGATTGTTATTGGTAAAGGGAAATATTTTTTTTTCCACAGGTACTCAAGTGATCTTTGATTACAGTGAGGTATACAAGACCTTTGTAAGGCTTGTCCCCACAGTATTTGAGATACAATTATTGTTGTCCACAGGTACTCAAGTTATCATTGGTTATTGTAAACCATACAAGTTTGGACTAAGACTAAGTCTAAGGTATAGACTTGTCTCCCATTAACAAAGAGAGTAATTTATTTACTTTTTCAGGTTCCTGATTTAAGAAGACAATATGTCTACCTTAGATTATTTCATTACACTAGGAAAATCTTTTGATAAGACTGGAAAAGACTTAGAACAATGGGCTGTTGCTCAATATGACAAAGCATTAGCTGCAGAAGAAAAAAAAATTGCTGCTGCTGTTGAAGAAAAAAAAATTGCTGCTGAGGAAAAAAAAAGCTGCGGCTGAGGAGAGAAGACTTCAAATAGAAGAAAAAAAAGCTGCTGCAGAAGAAAGGAAAGCCTTAGCTGAAGAAAAAAGATTAGAAAAAGAAGCTGATACTGCTGCTGAACTTAAGAAATTGCAGATGCAAGTGGAGGAAAGGAGATTTGAGGCAGAACAGAAGAAATTAGAAGCTGCTGCAGAACAGAAAAAAACTAGAAGTTGCTGCTGCGGCAGAACAGAAAAAACTAGAAGCTGCTGCAGAACAGAAAAAACTAGAAGTTGCTGCTGCTGCAGAACAGAAAAAACTAGAAGTTGCTGCTGCTGCAGAACAGAAAAAACTAGAAGCTGCTGCAGAACAGAAAAAAACTAGAAGTTGCTGCTGCTGCAGAACAGAAAAAAACTAGAAGCTGCTGCAGAACAGAAAAGATTAGATAGAGAAGCTGAAGAGAGAAAAGCAATAAGAGAACATGAGTTTGAATTAGAGAAATTAAAATTGACATGTATGAGTAATGTTAATCAGGCATCTGGTGGTAATGGTAAACCCTTTGTGTACAAGGTCAAAGTACCAGCGTTTAACCCTACCAGTGATGACATAACATTTTGGCTTTCTAGATTTGAACGGGCTTGTCGATCTCATAATGTTGACAAATCACAGTATGTGAATCAGTTGTCTGAAAATCTAAAAGGGGAGTCTCTGAGTAAGTTATATTTTGTTGAAGAGGCCGACAAAGACAATTATGATGCTGTTAGGGCAGCTTTGATAAAGAGATATCAGCTGTCTGAGGAAGGTTACCGTCTTTTGTTTAAAACAATGAGACCTGAGGTAGGTGTAGAATTCTCAGATTTCATCTCAAAAGCACGAATTACACTTTCACGATGGATTGAATTATCCAAAACAGAGAAAACATTTGATGGTCTTACAGATTTATTGCTAAGAGACAAGGTCATGTCTTCTGTAAATAAATCATTCCTAGAGTTCTTACATGAGCGTAAACCTAGTACAATAAAGCAAATGGAAGAATATTGTGACCAGTATGCCACGGCACACCCTGACATGATTCTTAGTAACTCTAACATTAAAGAGAGTATGCCAGTTGCTTCGGCAACAGAATATAATCAGAATTACTCACACAAATTCCAAGGAGCTAAAAATAAATTTGATAAAAAGGTTAATTGGAATAAGTATCAAAACCAAGATAACCACTCAAATCAGGGTTCTTCTTCGAAGAACTGGAATCGGGCTGATAGTCCTCGACACGCGAGGGGTACCCATAATGTTAGAAATTCTCGGAAAGGGAGTAGCTATAGGAACTACCCAAGTGCTTCATGGAGACAAAAGAAACAATATTACAGGGATACTCAATATAACGAGCATGATGATTATGATCATGAATATTATGATTCAAACCCAAATAGGGGTTATAACAGAGGCAATAATAATTATAGAGACAATTATAACCGAGGTAGAGCACAACACAAAAGACATGGTAAATCTTATTACCAGGCTAACTCTGCACAACAGGAGTTCCACGACACCGATAATCAGAATAATGATAAAAAAGACTCCAATAGTGTAGCAAATTCCGCTTTCGATTTTGCTAGAGCATCTGAGTGTTCGCAATGCAAAACATTATTCGATCCAACCACAGTTTCTACTTTAAGCTGCGGTCACCCACTTCCCGCTCTCCATGCGTCAATTGCGCATAATGGAAGGGGTGCTCTTGTCTTTAATAGGGGCCTAATAGATGGTACTCCGGTATCAGTTCTTTTCGACTCGGGGTGCACTACCATTGGAGTGAGGCAATCACTCGTAAATCCTTCTCGAGCTACTGGCAATATAGTCAAATGTGTAACATTTGGTGGCACATTGGAGAAGTACTCCACTGCCATTATCAATATTGCTACGCCTTTCTTTACAGGAGAGGTGCAAGCATGTCTCTTGCCGAATCCGATCGCTGATCTTATCATCGGTCGCATTCATGGAGTGAAAGAATGCACTCCACAGCAAATCTCTAATTGGGAAAATGTTAATATGCAATCTGCTAATGCAGTAATCACTAGGGCTCAAGCTCTCAATATGCCACAATCTTCACATTCTGAAGATAATGATGCGCAGATCCAAGATGATCCCTTGGAGATTTCACACGATTCCTTTATTAAACAGCAGGAAGATGATCCTACTCTAAAGAAATTCTTTACTCTGGCAACAAAAGGTGATCCGAATAAGGATACAAATCGTAAATCTTGGATTACGACGAAGAATGGCGTACTTGTACGTATGGTACAAGACTCCGCTAAGTCCATTCATTCTCAAATCCTTGTGCCTAAAAATATGAGAGTTAAAATTTTACAGCACGCTCATGATTCGCAGTGTGCTGGACATATGGGTTTTTCCCGTACTAAAGCTAGAGTTCTTCAATCTTTCTTTTGGCCTGCTGTGAATAAGGACATACGAATCTATTGTCGATCTTGTAAAGTATGTCAAGAGATTAAATCCAGAGGTCCACGCCATGATGCACCTATTCAGGCTGCAGACATTCCCATTCGGCCATTTCAAAAAATGGCGATAGACATCATTGGTCCATTTAAGATAAAGTCTGCTAGAGGACACCAATTTATTCTGACGTGTGTTGATATGTGCACACGTTGGCCGGAGGCTGTTCCTCTAAAGAGCATAACTACTGCTGATGTCGCAGATGCTCTTTGGTTAATATTTTCTCGTCTGGGGTTTCCAGCAGAAATATTATCCGACCATGGTACCCAACTTATATCGGATACCATGTCTCAAGTAATGTCGACTCTGAAGATAGAGAGATCGCTGAGTAGTATTTATCATCCTATGTCCAATGGGATGGTGGAACGTTTGAATAGAACTCTGAAAAAACCTACTAGGTAAGATAACAGAAGATCATCCTCAGGATTGGGATAGGGTTTTACCCGCGGCTCTCTTTGCATATAGAGAGGTCGCCAACGAACATACAGGATTTTCTCCCTTTGAACTTGTCTTTGGCGCGAAACCGCGAGGTCCTATGTCCTTACTTCATGATCTTATAACTGCTGATAATATTGTCGATGACACAAAATCCTCTTATGAATATGTCATCGCACTTAGACACAAGATTATTGAAGCATGCAAATTGGCAACTGCTTCTGAATTTGCGAAACAGAAGGCAAGGGAATTTGCCAATAAAAAGAGATGTTTGCGTCAACTTTGTCCAGGTGACAAAGCATTTGTCTTGCTACCTTGTAGGGAAAATAGACTTCTCATTTCTTGGAAAGGTCCGTACGATATAATATCAAAGGTTTCCGATGTTGACTATATCGTCGATATTGACGGGAAGCGTAAAACCTTCCACATCAACATGCTCACGGAATTCCATGAACGTCCTGATTATTTACAACCTGTTTTCCAGGCAACGGACGATTTTCCAGTCCAACATGGACAGTACTCATCTCTGTCAGTAATACAGGATGAGGAAACGAGTTTCTCGGATGTAAATTTACCTTTTCCAATGATTCCTCTTCACTCTAATGAATCATGGAAAGATGTTGCAATTTCTCCAGAATTATCTCCAGGAGAGCAGAAACAAGTTTCTACTATGTTAGAACAATTTCAGGATGTCCTTACTGACATTCCTGGTCAAACGGATGTCATTCAACATGACATTATTCTTACTGACCATAGTCCTATAAGAGTCAGACCGTATCCTATCCCGATACATTTCCAAGCACAGGTAGAGAAAGAGTTAGATGAGATGATAGAGTTAAAAATTATTGAACCATCCACATCAGCATATTCTTCGCCGATGGTTATAGTACGGAAAAAAGACAATAACATACGTCTTTGCGTGGATTATCGCAAATTGAATCAAGTGACTAAATTCGATGCTGAACCTATGCCTTTACTAGAAGAGCTACTTACGAGACTATCGAATTCTCACTTCTTTACTAAACTCGATTTGTCTAAGGGATATTGGCAAGTTCCACTATCCGAACACGCCAAACCGTTTACTGCTTTTTCGACGCCTAGGGGTCTATTCCAATGGAATTTCATGCCTTTCGGTCTTATGAACGCCCCTGCTACATTTGTACGCATGATGCGTCGAATCCTATCTCATCGCTCAGATGTCATTGCGTATCTTGATGACATCTGTCTTTTCAGTGATACTTGGAACGATCACTATAATGGTATAAATGAACTATTGTCTATCTTACGCGAGCATAACCTGACAGCGAAACCATCGAAAGCATGTATTGGTTTTAGCGAAATATCTTTCTTAGGACACCGTGTTGGTCATGGGTTCCTAAAAACAGAAGACCATAATACAAGTAAGATACTTAACATTTCTATTCCTAAGACTAAAAAGCAAGTACGAAGTCTCTTAGGTCTAATACAATTTTATGGACGATTCATACCGAATCTGTCCTCCATTATGTCACCTCTTTCTTCCTTGCTAAAGAAAGGGTCTCCTAATGTAGTCCATTGGACTCAAGAATGTCAATCCTCTTTGGATAAGGTTAAAACTATGTTTTCTACTTCACCTATCCTAGTATTACCTTCTAAGGATAAGACATTTATTCTTCGTAGTGACGCTTCATCCACCGGGATTGGAGCTGCACTAATGCAAGAGTACTCTGGAACTCTGCATCCTGTGATGTATATTTCTCGGAAATTAAATGCCGCAGAGAAGAATTACTCGGTCCTAGACCGTGAATTATTGGCTATGGTTTGGTCAATCCTTAAACTACAAAGATTTCTTCTGGGCGCGCATTTCATTGTGGAAACTGACCAGAAAGCTCTTACGGCTATTCAGAGTAAAAATCTGAAGAGCGCGAGATCAACGCGATACGCGATTGCTCTACAGCCATTTCATTTTTCGGTGCGAGCTATCCGTGGGTCAGAAAATGTGATGGCAGATATTTTGTCTAGATGCCCACATGATTCATAACTGTTATACAGCTTTGATACAATTGTTTCTATGTTGAAATGTGTACACATATGTAATATATCATATATTGATTGTAACACTACTTAGCGGTTCATGGATATTTATTCACCGCTGATTTTTTCAATGTTTTTCGTCTTTGATGATCATGATGTTAAGATATCTTAGATGGAATTTATGTATAAACTAATGTGGAAATTGTGTCATTGCTAATATTGTAGTATGCGTTGGTGACACCTCTCTGGAAATATTAATACTTAGAGAAGTGCTTTCTCTAAGGTCATAAAACTTATGCTTATCATCTGCGCATTGTTATTGGTGCGTTGTGAGCCTATTGTATGTTGCTCCTAGATGTATTTCAAAAAAAAAATGTACCATTTTTTTTTTTTCCCGAGGGGTGTGGTAATCTGTTGCGTGCATATTTTTGACGCACATATTACAAAAAAATCGATATGGTTATTTAATATGGGAAAAATATAGTCATGCATCCATCTGTGTATGAAAATGCTGTTTATTGTAAAAGCGAGATAATCCATGTTTGATTCACACTTTTGATTATAGGAGTAATCGGTCTGGATATCGATCCAGCGCAAGAATAGTACGCTTGCGTTTGTACTTAATTTTAGGGCCAGAAAATATATTAATTTGCTTATTGTGTTTATGGCCTGAATTCATATGTATTACATATTATTAGTACAAGTAGAATCAGTCCTATATTGTATATTTTGGATGGGTATGAGGGACTAGATTCTTGTTAGCGGAAGTATGAGTTGTCTTAACAAGTCGTGATGAGTTCCGATGTACTGCTAAGAATGGCGGGGTACGTTTTTCAAGAGCTGGTCCCTTCGTCAAGAAAAAATGTCTTACGAAGTGGTTTTTTCTTCTGGAGGAGATAGTGTCTCTACGATAGTTTGTGTTAGAGACTCTCCTTATGTCAGTATATAGATGATTCGGACTCCAGGTAAACCCAGCTCGTATTTTTGATGATCTCTCGTCGGTTAGGCCTAGCTTGACTTTTGGGTGCTTCGATATGCTAGTGTCGTGTTTTGTATCGACGAAGATGACAGATTTTCCTGCAGCGGTTATGGCTACGTGAACTAACCTGATCACCGTAGTGCTGCATGGAACCATTCATGAAATCCTTTATATATCCATTGTAAATTAACTTTGGCTGATATTCTCCTATGAATGAGTGAACGACAACTCAGGAAGGTAGCCATGTTGGATTTCGGTCATCGTCTGTTTTGATCACTGCCAAGAGAACAGATTATTTATCTTATTATCGGACAGTGACAGAGAGATCTCAATCCTGCTAGAAACCCCCTTTTCGTGGTTTCATAAGATGATGTATCATGACATTGAACTTTGATGTACTACCCATTATTTCTGCATGTGTCATGACTTCAGATCTGCTATGTATACCTACAAATTGTTATGTCAACAAAGCCTGATGTACTCGTATGTCCCAGTGTGTACGTCTGAATAAATTGAGTAAACTAAGATTCCAGCAGTCTGCATTGGTGCCTTGTAGACACATGTGTATGAGTGATTATATTGGTCAGCACACGAACAGTACACCATTCGCGGTAATCACACTCTACACTACTACTTCATACATACACCATCCTGCGTCGGCTGAAGTGACCAAGTTTAGGGCCTGCTTCCCCTGGAGCCTTTGCCTTCCCTAACTCAGGACTAGGGTGAGTTACCCATTTACAGCTGGGTAGACTGGAGCATGCCTGATCTCAACAACACACCACTCTTCCTTACAGAGCAGACAGACTGATACTTTACAGTGGTGTACTACAGGTGTAGTAAGAAATAACGTCTTTACAGGTATCTGGCGGAGCAGGGAGCCCAGCAACTCGATCAGATTATCGTGTTCGCGGAAAGGTACCAGACGGCACAGGCCGAAGTACTGGGACAGAAACGGAAAAACCCAGACCTGCCAGCACCGGACAAAGGAGCATCATCATCGCAGTCGGCTACTTCACCAGCTCATCAGCAACCAGGACCTTCTCGCAAGGAGCCTCATTCTGGTTTTAACTTGCGCCCCCAGCAGCATAACAGAGCACCGACAACAACCTCTCAGGAACCCGCTAGGAACAGGGGAGATCATGAGAGGTATTGTCAGAATTGTAGAACCACTTCTCACTGGACATCCCGGTGCATGAACAAACCCCCAGCTCATCATGCAGCTTGTTTAAGGCCGGTGAGATGGACTAAAGGGAATAAAAGGGAACCAGTCCAGGCAGAAAAGTTGTTCTCTAACAGTGGACCAGCCGTAGTGAATGGGACAGCCACTACGTGTTTGTTTGACAGCGGGCTTACTTACCCCAGTATCATCGCTCGTCATTTGGTGAAACCAGGGCAATGGACCGGAGAAATAGTTGAGATTGGTGGAATTTTGAGAAGAGGGATCTCACAGCGTCTGCCTGTAGCCAATATTGAGGTGAAATGCAAGTTTGTGTCTGGCACCATTAAGGCAGCTGTGATGGCACAGCCAGCACATGATTTCATCCTGGGAAGCCCATACTTAGTTTTGGGAAACCCCACCACACCGATCCTTGCTAATGCAAGGGGGCCTACTGCAGGCCAGAAAAGTGAAAGGGGAAAGCCCCAAATTCACGGAGCCCCACGGGAGCTCAACCATCCTTGTCTTTCTATGAGGAGGAGAGACGCATCTAAAGACAGTGGAATGTTATTTACAGAGGCGTATTCGCCTGTCAGCCCTGTTCAGCCTAAAGGTCAAACAGTGGTGACGCCTCTTATTTCAGAAGTATCTTCTTTGTCGTCGGGAATTAGGCCCCCGATGGTATTACATCTCTCAAGGGAGGGAAATACTGACAGGAAGGAACATGTGCACGGTTCTACAGTAAACCGCAAACAGTTACGTCCTGTTACGGCGATGTCTGGCCAAGCCAGTCAGACTGTTTCAAAACACTGGGAGGCCGCACCATTTGGTAATGATTATTTACCACGCGCCGCCAGGAAAAGTCGTGGGCGAAGGAAACACATGAGAGGGAGGAGGAAGGGCGACCAGTCATGTTGCAGTCGCCATGAGGAAATCCCCTGGCGTGACCCTCACGATCCAGGGCTTGCCAAGATTCTCATGGATATGGAGATGGGCCTGTATGATAATGCTAATTATGATAGTGATTAGATCGGGATGTAGATCTAGATGCGGACCAGCATGAAACCCAGAGATTTCAGTGATTGAGCACGGATTCCCGTACTTGGAAAGGGGGGGGGGGGGGGGGGGCTTATGTGATGCTACACTGTAATTCTGACTTTCATCCGGCCCGATTATGTCGTCTATTTTGTATTTCAAGCCCGATTCTGTGGTTCTAGTTTGAGTTTTCACCATTTCTCTTCACTTTGTAATTATATGGGATTGCCTTGTTTCTTCTCATGTGAATATATCGTGTTCGGTACTTTTGGGAAGGTAATTTAAATGGGTTCATTTTAGGTCGGTAGGTTTTTTTTTCACTCGGCCAGTTTTACTTTCTTCTGATTTTTCGCGATTCCCGTAAATTTCGTTGTTTACGAAAATAATCGCCATTTCCGGCACGCGATATGACGAGGCCGGAAGCACGCGGCCGGAAGCACGCGGGGTTTGCGTGGGTTGATAGTATTGATTTTTCTAGCGCTCCCATTGGTCCGGGATTTGCGTAGGACGGGAATTCGCGTGGGTGTTTTCTCTTGCATATAATGGGACAGAAAACGGGGATTCGGTCTCTATGAAAAATAAGTGCCAGCCGTCAGACTACGTAATTTATCGTTCTCCACTGGGGGAAAAACCAGCGATGAATTGGTATGTAGGATTTTATCTTATTATCGTTTTATTCATTAGAGGGTTCTTTGAGAAATTCGCCCGTAGTTAATTCTTCGGGGACATTAAAACTTAAAGTTTTAAACGATAGTGCCATCCATTATCAATTTTTGAAGAACGACGTAAATGCAACAGTGTGCTTATTCTTTCTATGATTTTGGCAATAGATAGGAGTGTGTGAAGTTGTGAGAAACACGTGTGCCCATATTTGTAGAATGTTATGTAAAACCACCATTTATTTCTGTGTATTTACTAATGTAATTTATGGGGAAATCCCTGGTGTGTTCGTTAATTTTACTGAGCCTAAAATGTGAGAAATATTGTCGGAGGGTTCAGATTTACGTTGTAAGTGAATTCTACTGCTTAGGGGAGGAAACTATTCCTATAGCGAGATTTAATTTAATTTTGGAGCAAGCCAGGAAACCTCATGTGTAAATGTTAAAAAAGGATTTCCCTATTTTTGTCTAGTTTGAACACGTGATCGGCCATGCGTAACGGCCATGTAACGTGTCAGACGGTGTCGGGAGGTTTTGTTTATTTTACCTGGCAGATTTTAGTAGAAGGAGGGGGGATGAAGAGGCCACGTGGGATAGTGGTATTTTATGTATTGTGTGAAGAAGTGAGAATGAAGAGACACGTGTATAGAATTATTTTATGTATCGTATATGTTAGAGATAAGCGATTTTAGAGAGGGTGTACATTAGACGCTGTTTCTTTTAATTTCAGCGAGTCTCGGCGAAACAGTGGGGAGCATAATTTTGTCAAATAAAATTATCCACGGCAAAAGACATATCTCAGGGTCAGTGTACTCGAGTATCGTCAGGAGCAAAAGAAAATTACCCTATGGTCTCTGGCAGTGAAGTCCCTATGCTTCAGCTGGACCGAGGTTGATTTATCATACAGCCGAGAGCATCGCTATTATAGTCTCTAGCAACGGCAGGTGGCCGGGAGACTAGTTTCATTTTGTACAGCCTGAAATCAAGGCTGCGTTTTTTTTTTCTCTAACTCCGGAGCGGGTTAAAAGAGGGAAGCTATTCAGCAGCAGAGAAGTTTTGTCTACAGTTAATCAAGTCCCTCATGCTTGATATCCGAACATCGTCATCACCAAAATCAGGAACAGGTGACAGGGTTACCATACCTAGGTCCTGATAGAAATCAAGAGAAGAGCGTAACGGAGACGCCGCATCATCAGCCCTCGAGTGTTAGAGAGACACTGAGCTCAAGAGAGAAAGATAGAGAAGGAGGGAGAAAATAGACAGGACCAGTAGGGTCTGTTCAGTATCCATTTGATGGATAGACACTGAGTCTGCGTTCGAAAAAAAACCAAGTCTATTATTTTAGCATTTCTTGTGGTGCAGTTATCGGCGCCTATCGCCTAACTAGTAAAAAGCTGTGTAGCCGTTCGTTGAGGAAGAGTCACCAGGACTAAGACAGTAGAAATTTATTAGTGTTAGAGAGTGGAGGCTAAAAGTTGACAGCCCCACCAAATTAGATTTGGTTTAAAGCACTAACCATTTTTATTGTTCCTCAGCAGGGTGACAGGAAGAGTGAATGTGATTGAGGTTTTTTTTGGTTGAGTGTCTCTCAATTTAATTGTTACTTTGGTTTTTCCAGGCCGTGCAACAGTGCACGCTATCGACTGACTTGATGACGTAATATGCCATTTTATGTTTTTCTTGTATGTAAATAAATATATACATATATTATTTACTGGATCAGCTTCTATTCTTTACTATACTTACTCTATGTTGTCTGTATAGTGGTGTTTGTGGTCGTATTTATACACCTTATCTCCTTGTATTTAAAGGAAGTCAGAGGAGGGCGAGACTATAGCCAGTCTAAAGTCACGAAGCGGCAAGGGGAGATTCAAATCCTGGTTCTATCCCTTGAGCCAATAGTCGCGTCTGCCCACAGGCATGTCATTTTCCATCTAAATTCTATCTTCTCAGACTTTCTCATACTAGGGTCTTGCTTTCATTCAGGCACACTCTATAAAATTAAAACCACTTCGTGACAGTGGTGAGTTGGGATTATATAAATATTTATAGGGGACTTAGTGTACTGACTGAGATCAGCTGTGAAGGTAACTGTATCTAATATGTGTGGTGTGTTACAGATGACCTTACTTTGCTACCACATTTAGACCTCAGTCAGACTTATTCTGGAAGATAGTGATGACTACGTTGAATGTCTAGGGTTATGATAATGATGAAGTGTAAGTTCACAACAACAACATACAGATAAATACTTTATTTAAGATTCACAACACTGTACCACACTATGACAAGCACATACATATAACACTCTAGAAGACTAGCTTAAATAAGTCAAGTGTTAACGTTTAAATTATGTATTAATTTCTTTCAAGAATAGATATCCTGATCCAACTACAGAGTGAATCAGGAATCACAATCAAATGTAAATGCAATGTCTATGTACACAAATTATACAAAGGATCTTTGTCCTGACATAGAATATTATTACAATATGTGTGTAGTGCTATGCTCTGGTATTAAGAGGTAATACTGGCTTTTGAAGCTATGTTGTTGTGTGTCATCACGACTTCATGTGTTTGTTAATGGTGGAAATAATCTTGAAGGGATCACAGTTCTTTTATTTGTAAACCAATAACTGTCTCTCTTGCTTTAGTATTACAGTCAATTTTTAAAGGTGGGTTATACAAGGATGAGCTGCTCTGGCTGACACAGTCTTAACTTAGGTGTCTGCGGCAGGAAAACTGTCTCCTCTGCTCGTTTGCTTCTCAGTTATCTTGAAATACACCACTCGTCAATATCTTGGACAAGGAGTCTGCTGCCAGCCCTCTGGATCCAGCAAAACTCAGACCAGGTGCTGCTCTAATACTTCAGTACCACGGTCCCTGAAATAAGAAGGTTGTACCTCCTTCTTCAGAACTAATATATATATATATATAATCTATTTCCACACTGAAGGACAGGACATTACAAACACAGAGTTCAGCGCTGTAGTCCAACTGCTAGCTTCTCATGTGACAATATACCCCAGTATTCCTCTCCCTAATGGTTACAACGCCTCTGCAATTCCAGCGTTAATTCCTTCTATATAATAGGATAGGTGTCATGTTACTATTTGGCAATCCCATATATGCCTATGCAGTTATACTCCTCTCTGACAAGCTTTTACATGGTGGAGCAATATCTAGGCTTTGCCTTCTGTTTGCTACTGAACCACATACAGACACAATTTATCATTTCATATTCAATTTTCATATTATATATATATATATATATATATATATATATATATATATATATATATATATATATATATATATATATATATATATATATATATATATATATATATATATATATATAGGAAATATGTCTAGCTTACCACAATTCAAGGAAATATACACAAGTAACGTTGACTGGCGATGAATTTTGGCACAATTTCGATCTGCCTTATCCCAGGCTTTTATTTAGAAAAATATTAGCTTGCTCTCAACGCACTTGCTTCTCACAAAATGTATTTCAAAACTGGCCCTGAACTGACGCTTCTAATTGACTATATCGAAGGTTCTAACCAATAAGACCATGTTTACAAGAGCCTTTGAAAAATTGTTACCTTTCCTCACGTTGCCATTAGCTACAATAATAGTATTTGCAGTTCAACTAATAATGTTTCGCCTTACATATTACTACAGCCAATCAAATCGTATCCAACTTGTTGGCCTCATTTCCCCTAAAGCAGTGTTTCAAACATATGCCATTATGAGCAAATATGATCTTGTGCTGTCAGACAACCTCACTATAGTATTTTGGCTATGATCTATTATTAACGTAGTGTGTTATAATGACATTAATGTAGTATTATATCTAGGTCATTATGCCGTTTGCGTATCTCAAGGTTTTCTAAGAAACACAGTACCAGTTTTATTTTTAGAAACGCGTGTATGATGCTGTAGGCTTTTACTATCGTACGTGGAAGCGTTACAGTTATGCAGACGAAGTATCTCAGTTATGTTACTGAACAGCGGCAAGTGTTACTGCTTGTCTTAATGTTGCTTAGCAATCAATATTCACCATTTCTTTTCTCTGAGTCTGCTCAACGAAATGTCCCGAGAATATTAGATGTTCCTCAAATTGTACGTTATGAGGAGTTGATCTATATGGTGATATCTGAGTTGTGTAGTGGATCCAATAATTTTCTCATCATTCTAGAGAAGACACTAGGCGCATTCTTCAATCCAAATGGCAATCTGTTAAATTCATAGTGTCCCTCTGATGTACTAAAGGCTAGATAAGGTCTAACCTCAGGCTTTACTGGAATCTGATAGTAGCCTTTGCTCAGATCCACTTTTGAGAAATATTTAGCTTTATTCAGCCTGGCAAACAACTGATTTGTATCCGGCAATGGATCCACCTGACCTTCTGTGATAGCATTCAGTCTCCTGTAATCTATACAGAGTCTATGTTCTCCAGAGGGTTTTCTTAAGAGTACCACACTGGAACTATACGAAGATTCACTGTGTGAAATGATTCCTTCCTTCAACAGATAGTCTATCTCTTCCTTCAAGGCTTTCTCCTTAGCGAACGGAATCGAATATGCCTTCATACATACAGGTGTGGGGTCTATAAGTTTCATATCATATTCCAATAAGTTTGTATGCCCCGGTCGGTCCGTTAACACCTCTGTATGATCATCTAGAACCTGTTGCACTCTCTCATTCTGATTTTTCGTTAAATGTGTACTGATTTTCACCTGTGCCGCTGTCTCACAGGGGTGTAATGGATATTCAAATGATGAAAGTGGTTCCTTTTTCATCTCCATTGCAATAGACAAGGTCAACAAATGTGTCTCTTCCTGATTTTCTCTTTCTAAATATTTCTTCAGGAGATTCACATGATAGATTTTTTCTTTCCCCTTCTTATCTATCTTATAATTTGTTCTAGACACTTTCTCTAGAACTGTATATGGACCTTGCCATCCAATTTGCAACTTATTCTGACTACCGGGTAGAAGAAGCAGTACCTTCTCTCCCACAGCAAATTCTCTGTCTTTAGCTTTCTTGTTGTAATAGGCAGCATGTTTTTTTTTTCTGGCTTGTCTCAAATTTTCATTGGCAAGTTTCCAGCCAGTTTTTAACCGAGTGGTCAGCTCATTCACATATTGATATGACGATGTAATATTTTCCTCTGCCTTTTCATCAGTCCACGTTCTTAACAGAGCTACATATGGACTTTTAAATTCACAAACTTATTTCTCCTGGCACATGTCAGATCCTTTCCACTCGAAGCTCTGTAGTGATGATTTTTCTTCCCAGAATCATCATGCACAAAACGACCGCTACCAATTTTTTTCGTGGGGCTTTATCCCCACTTAGAATTCTTGATGAGAGATTTCCTCTCTACATCTTCTTCCTCCAGTTTACATAAGTCCGATTGAGGGATTTTCGGCTTATCCTGGGGTAAGACATCTTTTTGCACTCTCTGCATAGTGGCCATTGTAAAACAGTCAATTGAAGATTGTCCGTGAAAAGGGGCTTCCCAATCCACTTGGTCCACTTTATTATTCTTTCTATTGTCAGGCCTACGTTTGCCCAGTGGCGTGTCCAGGTCCTGATCAATGTTCCTACTTGTGGGTGTTCCCTCATGTGCTATGCTACACCTTTCTACAAAATTCACAATGTCCCACCTTGCCTTGGGCCAATAATAATTTTGAGCTACCTTTTGGATGATGGTACCTATCTTCTCATGGTCCCCATCGTTTTTCACATGTAAGCTCCTTATTAAGTCTGCCCTATACCTTTTAGGAAGTACCAGCTGTCCCTGACCTTTGGATCTAGTTCCGGTCTTCCGGTATATCAGTTTGTTCTTCATATAGAAGTCTCCTTTTCCTGGAGGTGTGTGACAATTGGACAATTTTTTAAAACAAGGCTTGAGGGTCTTATCCCCAGCCTGTGCCCTCCTCATCTCTTCTGGAGTGGTATTTATCATAATATCCTCCTCCTTTCTTGAGTTCGACCTGACCTGAAGGGTGGCCATTACTATAGGATTCCTTCTACAACGGTCAGTGTCATGATTGTCCATCCGACAATTTTTACACCACCTCCTTCCTTGGTTGAAAGATTTTCTTTCATCAAATTTCCTTTCATCGAATTGTGGGGTTTTATTTTTATTTTCATACCGTGGCCTATCAAACTGGTGCTTACCTTTGTTCTGATCTCTATGAACAAATTTATTAAAGTTTTGTGGTGCCTGATAATAGTCTACCTGTTTCTTTTTATTACCTGTTATCTCTGCTTGAGCTGCCTGATATCTTTCAGCAACATTTAGTAACTCACCCAGCCTCTCTGCACCTTGTTCCATGAGAAACTTTCTCAGGTCTGAAGCCATGGACTCTCTTAGTTGTTCTATAAGGATCATTTCCTTAAGATCTTGGGTTTTCCCCAGAGCCGTCCATTTCTCCAAGTATGTCTCTAACCGTGCAGAGAACTGGTGATATGTCTCACCTGACAGTAGTTTAGCATTCCTAAATTTTTTTATATAAAATTCTCCATTCTTTTCATATCTTAACAAAAGAGCCTGCTTTAACATGTCATAATTGTCTTGATCATCTCTGCTCATTTTAGCAAAAACATCATAAACTGTACCACGAAGCCATTGAGATAACTTTAAGCTCCACCTTTCTCTCTCTAACCCATATGTGGTAGCTAATAGTTCATATCTATTTAGATAGCTCTCAATATCATCGTCTTTCTCAACAAAATGATCTAGATGAAAATTCATAGCTGAGGTTGAGGCTCCCTGACTAGCAGTGGCATCGGAGGTAAAGGGACTGGCACCATTTTCAGGAGCATGGCCTTGAAATTCCAACTCCCTTAGTCGTAATTCGTGCTCCCTCTGTAATCTCTTATCTTCTGCTTCCCTCTCTGCAGCCAATCGCTTGTCTTCCCTTTCTGCAGCTATTCTCTTTTCTTCTCTTTCTGCAGCTATTCTCTTTTCTTCTCTTTCTGCCTCCAATTGTAACTTCTTAGCCTCAGCCTCTAATTGTAAATTCTTAATTTCTTTTTCAGCCTCTAACTTTCTTTCAGCCTCTTTTTCTAATCTTTCCGATTCTAATTTTCTTTCTGCTTCAAATTTTCTTTCTTCACGTTCAATATATTTGTCACATTCAGTAATGACATAAGCAATCATAACTTGCCCGTCCATTCCTAACTCTTTAGCAGCCTGCATAGCAGCAGATCGATATTTTGCCAGGTCCGCCATTTTCTAACAGGCAAATGTATACAATATTTAACTAAACAATGTTATATCTGACTAATTAATTAAGGACAACCACAAGCACTGAGAGCTCAACCTTATCTTTCCACCCAAGAATACCTTTTTAATTTTTATTATTTCCAGAAGTGAATTACTCCCAATATATATGCTAGGGGAAGGTTCAATATCCCGGGAGCGAGACCCCAATATATGTGGTGAGTTGGGATTATATAAATATTTATAGGGGACTTAGTGTACTGACTGAGATCAGCTGTGAAGGTAACTGTATCTAATATGTGTGGTGTGTTACAGATGACCTTACTTTGCTACCACATTTAGACCTCAGTCAGACTTATTCTGGAAGATAGTGATGACTACGTTGAATGTCTAGGGTTATGATAATGATGAAGTGTAAGTTCACAACAACAACATACAGATAAATACTTTATTTAAGATTCACAACACTGTACCACACTATGACAAGCACATACATATAACACTCTAGAAGACTAGCTTAAATAAGTCAAGTGTTAACGTTTAAATTATGTATTAATTTCTTTCAAGAATAGATATCCTGATCCAACTACAGAGTGAATCAGGAATCACAATCAAATGTAAATGCAATGTCTATGTACACAAATTATACAAAGGATCTTTGTCCTGACATAGAATATTATTACAATATGTGTGAAGTGTTATGCTCTGGTATTAAGAGGTAATACTGGCTTTTGAAGCTATGTTGTTGTGTGTCATCACGACTTCATGTGTTTGTTAATGGTGGAAATAATCTTGAAGGGATCACAGTTCTTTTATTTGTAAACCAATAACTGTCTCTCTTGCTTTAGTATTACAGTCAATTTTTAAAGGTGGGTTATACAAGGATGAGCTGCTCTGGCTGACACAGTCTTAACTTAGGTGTCTGCGGCAGGAAAACTGTCTCCTCTGCTCGCTTGCTTCTCAGTTATCTTGAAATACACCACTCGTCAATATCTTGGACAAGGAGTCTGCTGCCAGCCCTCTGGATCCAGCAAAACTCAGACCAGGTGCTGCTCTAATACTTCAGTACCACGGTCCCTGAAATAAGAAGGTTGTACCTCCTTCTTCAGAACTAATATATATATATATAATCTATTTCCACACTGAAGGACAGGACATTACAAACACAGAGTTCAGCGCTGTAGTCCAACTGCTAGCTTCTCATGTGACAATATACCCCAGTATTCCTCTCCCTAATGGTTACAACGCCTCTGCAATTCCAGCGTTAATTCCTTCTATATAATAGGATAGGTGTCATGTTACTATTTGGCAATCCCATATATGCCTATGCAGTTATACTCCTCTCTGACAAGCTTTTACATGGTGGAGCAATATCTAGGCTTTGCCTTCTGTTTGCTACTGAACCACATACAGACACAATTTATCATTTCATATTCAATTTTCATATATATATATATATATATATATATATATATATATATATATATATATATATATATATATATATATATATATATATATATATATATATATATATATATATATATATATATGTATGTATATATATACATATAGGAAATATGTCTAGCTTACCACAATTCAAGGAAATATACACAAGTAACGTTGACTGGCGATGAATTTTGGCACAATTTCGATCTGCCTTATCCCAGGCTTTTATTTAGAAAAATATTAGCTTGCTCTCAACGCACTTGCTTCTCACAAAATGTATTTCAAAACTGGCCCTGAACTGACGCTTCTAATTGACTATATCGAAGGTTCTAACCAATAAAACCATGTTTACAAGAGCCTTTGAAAAATTGTTACCTTTCCTCACGTTGCCATTAGCTACAATAATAGTATTTGCAGTTCAACTAATAATGTTTCGCCTTACATATTACTACAGCCAATCAAATCGTATCTAACTTGTTGGCCTCATTTCCCCTAAAGCAGTGTTTCAAACATATGCCATTATGAGCAAATATGATCTTGTGCTGTCAGACAACCTCACTATAGTATTTTGGCTATGATTTATTAAGTACTAGACTATTTGCGTAACACATAACTTATTCTTTGTCAGCAAGTCCTAAGGCACACAAATATATAAGTTTAAATGGGCTAAGTGGCTTCGTTCAAAATATGTATTATTCTAGGATAGTCGTGTATTTGTTTTTTTATATTTTTCGAACCGCCACCTGTTCTGCCTTTTCGACTGTTCTGTCAGTATAAAGTCAGGATTTCAGACGTAAAACAGTTAACGTAGTGTGTTATAATGACATTAATGTAGTATTATATCTAGGTCATTAAGCAGTGTGCCTATCAAGGTCGTCCAAGAAACACAGTACTAGTTTTATTTTTAGAAACGCGTGTATGATGCTGTAGGCTTTTACTATCGTACGTGGAAGCGTTACAGTTATGCAGACGAAGTAGAAAAAGGGGTTTTCTTGTTCAGCTATCATGGCGTTCTATAACACAGGCGTACGCTATTGTGACCGCACTGTTCTTTTACCATTCTTCTTTCCTTTTATTGAATTACTTTGCTAGGCTTTACATTTACTTTCTAATTTATATATGTGGATTAGAATTTTTCACGACAAAGTTTTGCGTTAAGAGGACGGAGATAGTGGACATGACACACACTAGTAAGTTTAGCGTTAAGAGGACGTTGGTAATGGACATGACACACACTAGTAAGTTTAGCGTTAAGAGGACGTTGGTAATGGACATGACACACACTAGTAAGTTTAGCGTTAAGAGGACGTTGGTGATGGACATGACACACACTAGTAAGTTTACCGTTAAGAGGACGTTGGTGATGGACATGATATACACTAGTAAGTTTAGCGTTAAGAGGACGTTGGTGATGGACATGACACACACTAGTAAGTTTAGCGTTAAGAGGACGTTAGTGATGGACATGACACACACTAGTAAGTTTAGCGTTAAGAGGACGTTGGTGATGGACATGACACACACTAGTAAGTTTAGCGTTAAGAGGACGTTGGTAATGGACATGACACAGACTAGTAAATTTAGCGTTAAGAGGACGTTGGTGATGGACATGACACCCACTGAGGAGACCTGCTGACAGCATTAGAAGGCAGACCCTGTTTTGGAATTCCCACGGTAAGAGATGTAGAAGGAAATTAAACAAAAAAAAACACTTGGAGAAGAGGACTGGAGAGAAATAGAAGGGGTAAAGCAGACAAGGAAAGATCCCAAGCGGACGGCACAGGACGGAAGAAGCTGGCATGAATTTTTTGAAGACATATGCTCCTTAGAGAGCTGAAAGGAAATGAATGACTCATCGTCTTAATAATCATCATACTCATCATCATCATTGTCTTCATAATCATCACACTCATCCTCATCATCGTCTTCATAATCATCATACTCATCCTCCTCATCGTCTTCATAATCGTCATACTCATCCTCATCATCGTCTTCATAATCATCATACTCATCATCATCATCGTCTTCATAATCATCATACTCATCTTCATCATCGTCTTCATTATCATCATACTCCTCCTCATCATCGTCAGCAACCAGAAACACTATATGCCCAAATTATAACCCATACAAAGAGGAACTTCAAACAACAGTCGAATTCATCATGAGAACTCGTCTGACGGTGTAATCATCAAAGATGCGATCGCAAGAAGAAGAAGAAGATAACCCATATGGGGTTGAATCAGGTATCCCATGCACAAAACAAAATCCCCCCCAAAAAATCATCATTATCAATATACTTATCGTTGCTTGTAGAACATAAAGCTGGAGTTGTCGCTCGCCATAGATGTCTTATCACCCTTCAGCATACGCCTTCACCAAACGTATCCAAAGTCATCCTGTTTGTAGTGCCATCAGCTCGGCCTGTCCGTGCCTTCCTCATCTTTTCATCTTTGTCTCCAGTTCTCTTCTCTATGTGCTTGTCTAGTCTACATTTGCTTCTCTTACACCCGGGATACCAGAACAAGGACTGCTTTGTGTACTGTCAACAAGTTGCCTCAATCCGTGTCCTATCCATCTCCAGCGACTTCTTCACATCTCGTATTCCATAGTCACTAAACTTTGACAACGATACCAATTTAGTTTTAAGAAGTAATTATCGATAGTTTCCCCAAGTATTACACATGTTATAAAATTCCACTTTCGACTTCGAATACGCCAACGATTACGCCATTGCCAAAGACAGCAACGGGTAGCCAAGTTTCCTTGTGTCAATATTGCCTCACTGAGAGCCGCTGGCGAGAATGGTCTTTGGAAAGAAAACACGGATGGCGGCCAGTCTGTTAGATCCGATGTTTGACTATAATGTCTGCCACTCACGAGAGAGAGAGAGAGAGAGAGAGAGAGAGAGAGAGAGAGAGAGAGAGAAGGACAGACAGAGAGGCTGAGAGGCTTGCGATCAGAGAGGCATGAAGATAATATAGTTAGATCGATAGGCAGTCAACAGACAGAGTGGCAGAGAGACGGATAGATAGTAAGATAGTCGGTCAGACACTTTAAAAAGTCAGATAAGGATCGAGAGAAAAATACAGCGGATTCACAGATACTCAAATGGACAGCTGAACAGGTAGTATGTAAGAGACAGCTAGGCAGCAAAAAGCAGGTAGGCAGGCAGGCAAGCTCTGGGGGAGGATAGGTAGATTAGACAGACAAACAGACAGACAGACTGATAGATTGATAGATAGATAGATAGATAGATAGATAGATAGATAGATAGATAGATAGATAGATAGATAGATAGATAGATAGATAGATAGATAGATAGATAGATAGATAGATAGATAGATAGATAGATAGATAGATAGCAGTAGCGGATTATGACTTTACCAGGTAAAAGACAGGATCACTAGCATACTCAGGTCGATGTAAATAACCACACCTATGAAGATGGCTGTTTAAGGAAGCCTGTGCAAAATCATAAACTCGTGCAGCAGTACTTTTTGCAGCAACCTGTTCTAAATGATGAGGTTGCCCGCCCCTTGCCCAACCTCATATTAGATACCTTTTACGACATACATTAAGGAGTATTAACACTATTCTTTCTTCGTCTCCTCAGACAAGTCACTAAGGACCTTATTTATTTTATTTGTTTTAAGGGAACATCGTTTTGAAAATATAATGAAAATACTGAAAAGTTACAACTAAACAATTTTTTATTATTGACCATGCTTCCAAATTACGTATCACAAACTTCTAACATAGTAAATATTCGCGCATTTAAGGAAAACATATAAATAAAGCTAAAAATGGAATAACTGATTAAATTTGTTTGGCTAGTAATCGATAAAAAAGATTTTTAACCGACTAATCGATTAAAGGTATGACAAGGTTACCAACGTGGAACTGATGACAAGAACTAGACAAGTGCCAGTGGAACAAGAGATGAGACGAAGACGATGGAGATGGATAGGACACACACTGAGGAAACCTGTTGATAGCATTACAAGGCAGTCCTTGTTCTGGAACCCCCAGGGCAAGAGAAGCAGAGGTAGAACAAGAAGCACATGGAGAAGAGAGCTGGAAACAGAGGTGAAAATGATAAAAGAACGTGGAATGAACTAGAGATGATGGCACGTGACAGGAGGACTTGGCATGTGTTTGTTGAAGGCCTATGCTCCTTTGGGAGTGGAGGGTTATGAATGAATCGATTAAAGTAATCGGTAAAGATCTCAGCCCTAAGATATATATAACATCATTGACGTCATGTCTTTTTTAGCTCTTTCTGAAGCAAAGAGCTACCACGGCTGCTGGTCCCTTTCACATGCTTATGCAGTAATGGTTTCCGTAGCAGTTTTTATTACATGATGAGATTTCTGGTCCTTCTTCTTCTTTTTCCTCGTTCGTCCTGAAAAGGACGTTGGTTGCATTTTGTCCGTTTACAGCGAAGCTGCGATATTTGCGCCTTTCGGCCGACACATCCGACTTCAGCACGGCATTTTTTGGGACCGGGTTTGCCTTCCCACTTCGATCCCTACTCTCTCAGCCAGATTTCAGCGATGCAGCCTGTTTCCAGGACCACCACTTGGAGGTGGAGTAGGGTCTTGGTCAGCTCTGGTTCGCTGACTCTGACGCAAGCAGTCAGTCAAGCTATGAGTCCGCTGACTGCATTCATCTCTTTTGCTGCGTCTTCGGTCCCGATTGCTGCACAACTTCATATTCGTTATCTTGTACGACATGCACGAAGCTACAGTAGGCTTATTCTTCCACTGTCTCTTCAGAAACCACAGGGAACTACGCGGTGCAGCACTGTTGTAGTGGCAGTGAATTTAATGTAATATGTCTATATCGACAGCAAGCGCAGAATGAAGTATATGTAAATTTATGTACAAATTAATACGAGTAATAAAATTTATCATAACAATAATAAGTTAGTAAACACGATAGTGTGAGCTGAATAACCAATTCTGGCAAAAGTAATGTAAGCAAATTACCATCGTCATTAGTATGACTGCGGGTATATTAATTAATGCATGTAGCTGCCTCATATTCGTGGCAGCGGCGACAAAGTGGTTCGAGCCACAGATACTTCAAACGTGATGGAAGGTCAAAATAAAATTCAAAATGTTAATTCTGTAGCGTTTTCTTTGAAGCGTGACCACAAAACTCATTATCATCAGCTGTTATTTGCACAATGAAGGTTGGCTACGGTGGATTTTCAGCTTCTCCTATCTCCTGTCTTAGTAGCGCACTCTGACAGACCCTTTCCTGTCCAACTCTTGATTTTATCTTCCCACTTATAGCGCTGTCTTAATGTTGCACGTTTGCCTTCAACTCTCCTTTCTATCATGGTCTTCAGCAAGGTGTTATATCTTTTTATGTGGCAAAATATGTTAGCTGTCTAATTTCGATCGCCTTCGTTAATTCTCTTTTCATTCCTAGGTTTTCTATGATCTCTTTACTTATTGTCTTCTCTTTCCATTATATGCAGCCCACTCTTCTAGACATCCACATCTCAAGAGCCTCAATTCTTTCTTCCACTCGCTTGTTCATTGTGCATGTTTCTAAACCATACATTAATGAAAAATATATATAACGTTTAATGATTCTTAGTATTAATTTGTGAGTTAATCGGCTACCACAACAAGTACGGGAAATTAAGAGCTAGGGATCCAGACCTTCAGGACGACCCAAAGTCCGCTGGAAGGACAACATTAGACAATCTCCGAAGGACCGTGGACGATATTGGACCCAGGCCAGATAGAAGACAGCCGATAGGATAGTATGGCGCTCCCTCCTGCAAACCCCTACACCTCACGGAAGAAGAGGGGTGACTAAGTAAGTAAGTAAGAGTTAATTGTTTAAACTTCTTCTCCTTGCGATCGCATCTTTGATGTTTACACCGTCAGATGAGTTCTCATGATGAACTCGACCGTTGTCTGGAGTTCCTCTTTAGCTCCATACAGCTTTGAGTTTAGTGTTGAGTCATTGGGCCAGTATATCTTTCTTAACTGGTCGTACAGAGGACAATCTTGTAGAACATGCTCAGCAGCTTGTTCGTTTAATCCACATGTGTACAGTGGTGAAGCAGACAATCGTAGCTTGTACATGTGTTTATTCAGTTTGTTATGCCCTGTCCTGAGGCGAAAAATGGTTATCTGTCCCTGCCGGTCAAGAGTGTGGTAGTCGTCGTTGGGTTGGTTCTGTTCTCTTCTGATAGTCTAGATAGCTCTCTTTTTCTCAGTGTATGTGATTTCATTATCTTCTTGTTCACATTCTCCTCCCTTTTTTGCAAGTTTATCTGCCTTTTCATTTCCGGGTACACCACAATGAGATGGTACACACTGAAGTATGGTTCTCTTTTTGGTAGCTACCTTGGTTAGTTCATTTCTCAGATGCGGGAGTTTACCACTCTTGAGAGCTTGCAGTACAGACAGTGTATCTGTGAGGATGACTACCTAGTGGCAGTCAGAGTTGGTGTTATAAATAGTTATTTAAACGTTATTTGTTATTGCTTTTACTTAGCCAATATGGTTCGGCAATACAAACTGTAATCAAGGAATAAGGGATATAATCAACAAAAGCAGTCCGGAGAGAACCAGAGAATACAATTAAGGTGGTAAAGGATTTAGGTGATGTAGAAAAGAACGAGCACTCTGTTGGCAGATAGTTCGAGCCACCGTTGCCACTCCGAATCTTGAAAAAAAAAAAAAAACCTAGATATCGGCGACTTGGGCTATTTGGGGCGATTTTGGGGCTACTTTGGCCGAAATCTAGGTGGCGTTCTTTAACTAATGAAGGAAAATGGCACCTAGATGGGACCCAAAATAAAACAACAACCTAGATCTAGATGAATCCACCTAGGAGTGGCAACGCTGGTTAGAGCGCTTTTCTCTCGAAGCAATATTACCGAGTCTACCCAGTTGTAAACTGGATCCTGGCTATGTTCTTGAGTTAAGCAAGGCAAAGGCAGCGAGGAAGGGGACTGAACCTAGTATGGTGAAGTTTTATTACTTCCCTACTGTAGTATCTGCTATTGGCCCACCTCTTACCTTTTAAGAAAAGCAGCACAAAGTGCGGCTGTTAGACAAAGGCCCCATGCTGTTTCTGGGGGCCTGTGATGAGACAAATACAAAATAGGGCTAATGTACCCCTAGGTATGTTCAAAGAGGCGGGTAACATGAGGTTGTGTTTTGTTTTTCTTTCTAGGCAAGCAGCCATCTATGAAAGTCTGTTTTTTTTTTCAAGGAACATCTTCATTGCACACGAAGAACTCCATCAGTGTTTCTATCTCCTCCTTTAGATCACACAAGAACTATCTCAGCACAGTGCACGAACTCCGTAGCACCGACCGGGGATCCCAATGTGTATACAAGAATCACAGATTCTCTAAATATTTTTGTGGTGGGTAGGTTTCCTAATTTTTAATATTTTCTTGCTGGGGCAGGGGCCGTATGACCTACTCTTTACGATTTTCAGCTGCCAATGGATTTTTAACGGGTGCAACTTGCAAACGGGACCTCCTATTATTTCGCCCTTATCCAAGAAGACTAGGGCTCCGATCTCACTACCCAGGAGATCAGGGGGTAGTATGACATCATTAGGAACCACTGATTCTGAAAAAAATGTCCATCAATTATATTCACTGTACTAGGAGCGAACCCGATACCTTTAGAATTGGTGACGGAGAGATATCTCTTAGGCAGTCCGACAAATCTGCTACTTCTTGATTTAAGAAAAAGATGGAATGAGTAGCGAGAATATCCTGAGTAAACTATTCGATAAAACTGCGAAATGACATACCTTTGATCAGGGATGATCATCTAATCAAAACGTCAATATATTAACAAGCGGTCTCTGTACGAGAAGTGCTGACGATCTGGCTTTGTTTACCTGTTCAGTGATAAAAGTCGAACCGCGGCTTGATTGACTGATCACACCGGAACCTGGTGAGAAAGATATTGCGTTGTCGGTCCCTGTCAGGTATTCCATATACACACTGGAGTGTTTGTATTCAGTTTAGGAGAACTAGACAGTGATGCGGTGTGTTAGCAACCGTTACTATGGACAACTGTCGACACTAAGGACAATTTTGTATTTTTCAATTATAAATGAAAAAAATAACTTCCCAATTGCGTGGTCACTTAATAGCAATGAGTAAATTTTTTTTTCAACCTCTACACCTCACGGTAGAAGGGGAACGACTAAGTAAGTAAGTAAGTAAGTAAGCAAGCAAGCAAGCAAGTAAGCAAGCAATAAGTAAGTAAGTAAGCAAGCAAGTAAGCAAGCAAGCAAGCAAGCAAGTAAGTAAGTAAGTAAGTACATTTTTTTCTATTGATGTAAACCTGTTGATAGCATTGCAAGACAGTCCTTGTTCAGGAATCCTCAAGGTAAGTGAGGTAGATCAGTCAATACCCTTTAGCTCCCCGAGGAGCATTGGCCTAAAACAAACACATGCCAAGTCTTCCTGTCCCGTGCCATCCGCGCAAGTTCTTTCCATGTTTTAAGAGATTTAGGGGAAGACAAAAATGTCTTTGCGACTCCTGGTGGCGTTGTTGGATAACCCTATATAAGGCCACTTCCATATTTTCTGTACATCATCATCATCCCCATCATTAGCATTTTCATCATCATTATCATCACCATCACCATCTCCATTTTTGCTCCTTATGGAGCGTGGAACCACCGCGACAGATGGTGCTCTTGAGGAAGCTTAAGTCTAAGCTCAAACTTTTTTCAGTGGTGGTTTCTGTAGTAATTTGTCTTACATGATGAGGTAGGCAGCCCAAACCACGCCATCATATTAGTTGGCTTTTTAAAAAACTCTTTCTACCTCTTCTCTCTCCATATCTGTGTGGTTTTTTTTTTAAATATTACTTTTCCCTCACTCTGTTTTCCAGTCCTTGTTTTCATTATTTTTTTATTTTTGCTTTTAATGTACTATTCACTTCCGCTTTCCGGTTTAGTGGCAGACATTTTTGCTCCACCATGTGATACACATCAGGGAGTATTTTTCTCTTATTTCTATAGTTTCATGTTCTACACTTAATCCTCACTTTCTTTCCCTCATGTTTGTCTGTCCTTGACGAGGGCCTTGTAGCCGCAACGTATGTTTTTTCTTGTCCTGTCTCTTTGTAAGACGTATAACTATTTGTGTGGTTTTTTTTTTCATTCTACCGTTTTACAGTATTCCTGAAGAAGCCTTAGTCCTATCCTATCTAGGTTCCTAATACCCACTCCCCTTTCTTCCCCCCCCCCCCCCCCTCCCCCCGATCCCCAAAAACTGCACGGAGTTCCATTCAAAATACTAAAGATATGTATTTTAGCTTACTACCAGGTGGATATAAAACAATATTATCGCATCTCCCCACGACACTTAACAGCAGCCGAAAAGTAAAAGAGAAGGAAGAACATATTACTAGCCACGAAGAACTCAAACACATTTGTAGAAAATCAGTTCGGCCACCCACATTACTGCCAAATTCCAAGAGTGGTTATAGTAATCCTCAAGCTGGGTTTAGGATCAAATGTAACTGTCCACGGTCCACTCGGTACCGCATGTATTTGAACACGGACTCTTATCGAAGTTCTGTGGAGTGTGTGACAACGAAGCCTGGAAAACACAGGATTTCTGTATTTGCGTGTGAGGAGTTAAACACGATGGCCAGTCAAGCGCGTTATTCCCCTATTACAGTTTGACATTCCTGGAAAATTCTTGATGTGAAAGAAAGAAGTCGGATATACACATTTGTTCTTTAATTTGTCCTTTCATTTGTTCGGTCATTCATTCATTTGTTCGTTCATTCACTCATTTGTTCGTTCATTAATTCATTTCTTCGTCACTCATTTTTTTGTTCGTTCATTCACTCATTCGTTCGTTAATTCATTCAATTGTTTGTTAATTCATTCATTTGTTCGTTCATTCATCCATTTGTCCGTTCATTCATCCATTTACTCGATCATGCATTCATTTGTTCGTTCATTCATCCATTTGTCCGTTCATTCATTCATTTGTTCGCTCATGCATTCATTTGTTCCTTCATTCACTCAGTTGTTCCTTCATTCGTTCATTTGTTCGTTTATTCATTCATTTTTCGTTCATTCATTCATTTGTTCGTTCATTCACTCAGTTGTTCCTTCATTCATTCATTTGTTCGTTTATTCATTCATTTGTTCGTTCATTCATTCATTTGTTCATTCATTTACTCATTTGTTAATTCATTCATTCATTTGTTCGTTCATTCATTCATTTGTTCGTTCATTCATTCATTTGTTCGTTCATTTACTCATTTGTTCGTTCATTCATTCATTTGTTCGTTCATTCATTTGTTCGTTCATTCATTCATTTGTTCGTTCATTCATTCATTTGTTCGTTTATTCATTTGTTCGTTCATTCATTCATTTGTTCGTTTATTCATTTGTTCGTTCATTCATTCATTTGTTCGTTTATTCATTTGTTCGTTCATTTACTCATTTGTTCATTCATTCATTCATTTGTTCGTTCATTCATTCATTTGTTCGTTCATTCATTCATTTGTTCGTTCATTTACTCATTTGTTCGTTCATTTATTCATTTGTTCGTTCATTCATTTGTTCGTTCATTCATTCATTTGTTCGTTCATTCATTCATTTGTTCGTTTATTCATTTGTTCGTTCATTCATTCATTTGTTCGTTTATTCATTTGTTCGTTCATTCATTCATTTGTTCGTTTATTAATTTGTTCGTTCATTCATTCATTTGTCTTTTTACTTCTCATCGACTTTAAAGCCACTACTACGACTGGACCCCTTACGCCGAGGCATTTACCTGCACTTACAGCGGTAGTTTCTGAAGCAGTATGTTTTACACTATGAGCTTGCCAACCTCATCTACAATCTCATAATCGTCGCCTCTGACGATAAGAATGAGGAAGCAGTATTCCCCAGATACCCCCCGGGAACTACATGGGTCGTTTGTCCGCAAGAAGGCTAAAAAATAGAAACAAGAAACCAACCACAGCCTGCCGAATAAAAAAAAAAATGCATGAAGCTACTGTAATTTACTTTGGTTTTACAATCGCTTCTTTTGACGCTTCTGTTTGCCTACATATGTAAGAAATTTTATGATGTGCCATCGTCATTATCATCATCACCATCATCAGCAGCATCATTATCATCATCACTATCATCATCCCCATCATCATCATTACCATCGCCATCATCATCATCATTATCATCAACACTTTTCCCCCCGTGCAGTAACAAAAAAAATGCCAAGTCCTCCTGCCCGGTTTTATTTGTCCAAGGTCTTTCCATTCCTTCTTTATCATACCTGTCTCCAAATCTCTTCTCCGTGTGTTTTTTTGTCTGGTCTCCTCTATTTCTCTTGAGCGTCAGACTGGCTTTTCTCTTCTACAGTTTTTTTTTTGGTCACTCTTGCTCGTGAGCGTCCGATTGGCTAAGCGGGTAAAGCGCTTGCCTCTCGCAGCAAAGTTATCGGATTCCTGGATCCAAACCTGGTAGCCGTCACGCTCCAGTTTACCCAACCGTGAGCTGGTATCTGAATCTGTTCTTGACTTACGCAAGGCAAAGAGAGCGAGAAAGTGAACTGGTAACAACACCTCATACAATTGGATCTAGTACAGCGAATGCTCTAACACTTCACTCAACTACGGCAATACCTGCTATGTGACTACCTTTACCTGACTATTTCTCTTATCCTGGGAGTCCAGAACTGGGACTGAATTGTGATGATATCAACCGGTTTTTTTTATTAAATATATCATATACTATGTCATTGCCTTTGCCTCACCTTCTGATCCACTGGCGCTTGTCTGGTTCTTGTCATCAGTTCCACATTAGTAGTCTCGTCATACCACTTCAATCCTTCTATTCTACGTAAACAGCTATTTATGAAAGTAAGAGCTCTTAACATTAAATAAACGCTGCGTATTTGTGTTTTGGTTTTAAGGATCATCTTCATTGCACACGGACTGCTCCATCAGTGCTCCGATCTCCTCCCTTAGATCACACAATGAGGATCTCAGCACGGTGCACTAACTTCGCAGCACTGATGAGGATCCCGATGTGTGTGTACAAGAAACACTCATTCTATAAATATTTTTGTGGTGGGTAGGTTTCCTAATTTTTAAATTTTGCCAGGGCAGAGACCGGATGGCCTATTCTTTACGATATCCAACTGCCGGGTGACTTTTAACGTGCGCAACTTTGCAATACGGGGCCTCCTATTTTTTTCGCCCTCATCCGTGAAGACTGGGGGGAGTATGGCATCATTAGGAACCACTGGTTCTGAAAACAATTTCCATCAATTATATTCCCTGTAATGGGAGCGAATCCAGTTCCTTTAGAATTAGAGGCGAAAGCCATATCTCTGAGCCACTACGCCCCAACCTCTCCAATTGTGTTGTGGACTTTTTCTGAACTAACTACAAAAGATTTTTGAAGGTACCGACTGTACGCGTGAATGGTATGGAAATATTTTAGCGGTCACATTACATAGTCATTTGCTCAGGTGAACATATATTTGACCTTGAGACCTGGTCACTTTGCGCTGTTACTAGCAATGTGTATATAGACACACCTTTACAAAAACGCTCCAAAAACGCCGCTTGGACGAGATTGCCCGTGGTTATGACCCATAAATAGCTGTGTAATAGCCAAACTCAGGTACGGAAACCTGCTACCATTCGGAGTTAAAGATCAAAGATAAGAGGCGGTATGCATTGATTAAGATCAGATATTGATACTGCAATCTCGGAGCTATTGTCTTTCATAGAAAAACATTGATTCGAAACGCGCTTGATGTATTTGGAATATGGTTTCAACAAAGAAATATATAAAGACGCAATCAGTTATAATTTATTCTTTGTATTAAAATATGGATCTCCCTCCCCTCTCTCTTTTTTCTCTCTCTCTGTCTGTTTCTCACTCACTTCCTATCTCTCTATGTCAGATTTAACCATCATTTTCCTTATGGGTCATGGAGCCACAATTAGCTGGCCCTTTGCACCAAGAAGTCACACGCTCTTGCTGAGGTGGTTTATGTGGCCATTTGTCTGACATAATTAGGTTACCAGCCACATTCACAACCTCATATTGTCGCCTTGTACTAAGGGAGCAGCCCCCAATGCTTCCATTGTCTCACAAGTGACCCCCGTGAACTACGCAAGGCATAGGTGTAATTCTACACATAAAATTGCATGATTTAATTATATGTTTAATGTCAGTGCCCCAAAGTCCTTCTGCTACTGGTGTTCCTTAATAAAGTTATTCAAGCTGCGACAACAACAACCGCTTTTTAAAATAATGTGACCACTAACATGACTACCACAGCACCATCCACCGCAACTACGGCAATTAACCACTTCTGCTACAAACATTCGCTCGTATGTTACTGGGGCCAAAAGAGAGCAAAGAATAGTAACACTGTACCGTACCAGGCATTTCGTAAAAAGCGATTAAGGAGGGTTTGGAAGGGAGCTGGTTACATCATCTCGCAACAACAAAAAACTGTGACCACAAAAACTTCAACAAACATTAATCTCCAGGGAAAGAGAGGCAGAGGTAGACCAAATACAACATGGAGAGGCGAATTGCAGACGGAAGTGAATATGATGAGGATAATTTGGAAAGAACTTGAGCGGATGGCACGTGACAGGAAGACTTGGCATGTGTTTGTTGAAGGCTTATGCTCCTCGGGGAGCTAAAGGGTATTTATTGAAATAGGTAATTAACAGGCACTCGTTTGACAGGAGGGAGGACGCCAGGCAACAGACAAGAAATATAAGTGATAGGCTTACTGAGAATCGAACCGAGGGCCATCCAAACGGCGCCATCGTCTTACTGTGACAGTAAATCGAGAAAGGATGCACAGCCAATTTTGCACCCTAAAGTGATGGGCTCCCCCTTTCTGTCTAATGAGAGCCTTTTAATTACTACTACTTTATACAGTTGTAAAGAACAGCTTCAATTAATTAGAACAACCATCAACCCGTATAACAATAACGAATTTCCATTATCGAAGGTTGACTACTACTGCAACTATTCACCACTACCTCTAACAAAACCTACCAATGTCACTACAACTAGCCAACTCAATAACCAGCACAACCACCACGATTATTCATCGTTTTCAGTGCAAACTATTATCCCTACAAACAAGCCACAACCATCGTTCAACAAATAACCGCTATGTGTTTCAGAAATACTAATTATCATTTTGAATAAAACCGCAATCACTGTAAGAATGCCATCAATATCACTTCGTGAAACCGTAACTACAAGTATAACTTCATCAAGCCACCATTATCACTTCAAGAAACCGCCACTATAAATTACAAACCACCATTAACACTTCAATATATCTCCAGTATCATTCAACAAACAACAGTCCATTATAGTTTAAAAAAATCACTACTATTACTTTATAAACAACCACTGTCTCTTCAAGAAACCATCACTATTACTTTATAAACAACCAACCTCTCTCCAATAAACGACTACTATCACTTTATATATAACCGCTATATCTTCAACAAACAACCAATATCACTTTATATATAACCATTATTTCTTTAAGAAACCATCACTATCACTTTTTTAACAACCACTATCTCTTCAAGAAACCATGACTATCACTTCAAAAAAAACACAACAATCACTTCATAAACAACCATTATCTCTCCAACAAACCATTACTTTCACTTAAACTATTATTTCAACAATCAACCATTATAAATTCAACAAACCACCACTTTCGCTTTAACAAACTACCACAATTATGTCAACAAGCCACCACTATTATGTCAACAACTACCACTATTATGTCAACAAACCACCACTACTACATCAACAAACCACCACTATTAGGTCAACAAAAGGCCAATATTATGTCAACAAACTACCACTATTATGTCAACAAATCACCATTATAACTTCAACAAACTATAACTATCTCTTCAACAAACCACCACTATTTTATCAACAAACCACCACTATCACTTCAAGAAACCACCACTATCACTTCAACAAACCACCACTATCACTTCAACAAACCACAACTATCACTTCAACAAACTAAACTATCTCTTCAACAAACCACCACTATTATGTCAACAAACCACCACTATCACTTCAACAAACCACCACTATCACTTCAACAAACCACCACTATCACTTCAACAAACTAAACTTTCTCTTTCACAAAACACCACTATCACTTCAACAAACCACCACTATCACTTCAACAAACCACCACTATCACTTCAACAAACCATCACTATCCCTTCAACAAACTAAACTATCTCTTTCACAAACCCCCACTATCACTTCAACAAACCACCACTATCACTTCAACAAACCACCACTATCACTTCAACAAACTAAACTATCTCTTTCACAAACCACCACTATCACTTCAACAAACCACCACTATCACTTCCACAAACCACCACTTTTATGTCAACAAACCCCCACAATCACTTAAACAAACCACCACTATCACTTCAACAAACCACCACTATCACTTCAACAAACCACCACTATCACTTCAACAAACCACCATTATCAATTCAACAAACCACAACTATCACTTCAACAAACTAAACTATCTCTTTCACAAACCACCACTATCACTTCAACAAACCACCACTATCACTTCCACAAACCACCACTTTTATGTCAACAAACCACCACAATCACTTAAACAAACCACCACTTTCACTTCATCAAACCCCCACTATCACTTCAACAAACCACCACTATCACTTCAACAAACCACCATTTTCAATTCAACAAACTAAACTATCTCTTTAACAAACTACCATTATCACTTCAACAGACTAAACTATCTTTTCAACAAACTACCACTATCACTTCAACAAACCACCACTATCACTTTCACATAACACCACCATCAGTTCAACAAACCACCACTATCACTTCAACAAACTACCACTATCACTTCAACAAACCACCACTATTATGTCAACAAACTACCACTATCACGTCAACAAACCACCACTATCACTTCAACAAACCACCACTAATATCACTACCATCCACAACTACCAATATAATCGATCACCATTCGTCAAAACTACTAACGTTCATAAGATAGGAAACTATACACAGAGCGATACAACAGGAGGCAATCTGATCATCAGAGGCGCCCCCCCCCCCCGTCGATAAAGTGTTTTGGCTCCTTACTCTCCTTTACACTCTAAAGGGGGAGGGCCCAGGTGGGCCATGACTCCCAAGCGTCACCCTCTTGTTGTCATGTGTAGATAATCACCCTACTCCACCATGGTTGCAGCTTTCAACTTCACTCATGTTTGTTTCATCATCTTGATTCTTCCTTTACGCTTCATAAAAAGCTTTGAACTATTATTGCAGTTGGTCCAGTAGAAAGTCTGCGCTAAAGAACTTCATGTGGTCTTTCAGTGGCGGTTGTTGTAGCAAGTTATTTTATATGATTGTGACGTATAATGTAAATATAGCCTCAGAAATCCGACCACCTTTGCTTCCACAGTTAGTGTTTATGTTTTGCGAAGGCAAAACCACGCAATTCGCAGTCGGTTGACTCACTTTTGAAGCCACGCCTATTTTACCTGTCTTACATGCGCTAATGAGTGTTTACAAACTTTCGCACCCGGCAGTCTTAACAAGGGGAGCGAACCTGGTTTGTTTACCTGAGTTCTCACGCGAGCTGATCTGTCAATCATCGGATAATGACAGAAAGCACGAGGGGGAAAAGACCAGACGTCGGTAGCAAATACAAGGGCGATAATAATACTTCCCGACCACCTTTGTTGACCGTGCAAAAGCTTTGATCTGCGGAAACGGACGGAAATCTAAAGGAAGCCCGTTCGCACGGCCCATGTCTTTTGATGTCGTTCGGCATCGCGAGTAGAGGAAAATCCGAGTGAAAACGAAGCTCGTTGCTACTAAACGCGTACGCTAGAACCTATGTGAAATAGTGCGTTAATAGCCTTCGTGGGGATTATTATGTTTTCTGGTAATAATATAAGTTGTGCTTAAGTGTTAAATGTGTTAAAGTTTTACCATTTTATTCACTGTGATTCCCTAGCATTAAGACCAGCGAAATAGCAAACGCGTAGATATTTTCTTACCAGTGGTTCAGTAATGTAAAATCCATCAATCATTTTTTACACCAGAAGATACGGTTTCGCTGACTAAAGTATAATGCTATGAGTGACGGATAAAGTGACAGAGTAGAATGCACATTATATTCCTTTGTGTGTAAATTTTTAAATGACAAGTGTTAATATCATGCGTCAAAACGATAGACGCCGACAATCAACTAGCTAGTAATGACAGGTGATATTTGCTAAGGGCGCGTAATTATAATTAAATTATAACTGACATTGTGCGCTGATTGTTTTACCGGGTCGGAGGGGGAAAGGCTGCATGCCTAAAACCCAACCTGTACTCGCTAAGCGAAGCGCGATAAGATAGGCTAAGACACCATGTGCCTTTTAATTTAATTAGGTGACGGAGAGGATAAGAGATCATACTTTACGCTTGATAGCATAGGACATTGTCATTTTGGTTAAATGTTTTATTTTCTTCTTAATATAATTATTGATCAAAACCAGCGGCCAGCGGTTTTTTTTAATTGTGGTCCTTCTCTCAGTTACTGAAGGAGTAATAGTTGTCGTTTTCCTTGGCGTTCGTCCCCAGTACAGGTGTGAACAGGAATTGCCAAGGTGACAAACTAACATTTTAACTGTAAATTTGAGTTAACTGGACTTACAAATACCCAGATTGTTTTATTCAACTTATCAGCAAACTGTGGCAATATACATAACATTTTTCCCGACTTCTGACAGTCGTTTTCCCAGGTGGATGTTATCCAGGAGAATACGCTGTTTCATATTCGGCACTCACCCCAGAGCAAGCTGATAGGATTTATCATCATCATCTTAATTAAAAGTTTTTTTTAGCAACCAGAGTTTTCTTTAGCTATTGGAAGTACTGACTACCGTCGACTGTGAATAAAAGATTGGGACCCAAAAGACGCAGCAATAGTGAACGCAGTCAGCGACTCATAGCTTGACTGCTTGCGTCAGGACCAGCGAACCAGAGCTGGTCAAGACCGCACTCCACCTCCACGTGGTGGTCCTGGAAACAGTCTGCAGCAGTGCAGTCTGGCTGAGCGAGTGCGGATCGAAATGGGAAGGAAAACCCGGTCCCTAAAAAATGCCGTGCTGAAGTCGGATGTGTCGACCGAAAGGTGCAGATATCACAGCTTAGGCGTAAACAGACACAACGCAACCACCGTCCTTTTCAGGGCAAACGAGGAAGAAGAAGAAGAAGAAGAATACAAGATCGCGGGTCTTTTTTTGTGTGTGTGACATTGCATATCCAAGACTCAACCACCAAATTAAGCGTCCTCCGTATAAAAATTAATTATTAGTGGAAGGACTGTGGCTCAATTCGGAGGATAGAACTACTGGATCATGATACATGTGCATGGATGTTTACGTTCAAGAGATTGTTACACCAAGTTTAGGTAAGGCGTGATTGATGTGGCCACGAATGACAGAGTGAGAGCGAATATTTTTTTCAGTTACGGAAACTGTACCATCCTTTATTTTCCTTTGCAAATACTTGTGTATTTTACTGTAAAGTTTAAGTGATAATAAACTAAACAAAACGTAATTTAGTGTGTTGGTCAGACCCATATCCATTTACCAGTTTTCACATTTGTGTGTCTTGTTGTCACATAATTGTGTGTGTGTGAGTAGTAAACTTATAATTAAACTTATAGGGAGGTTTGACAGATCGTCATATACTAAAGATAGTCGTATAGATAGGCTGGACTAGAGAAACCACTCATTCCAGAGACAGATCTTCACCTTAATCTATTCACTCGTGGAATCTATTCTATCACCTTTCTTTCTCATATACCCCCACCTTCTGCTCTACTCAGACGGGACCAAATATATCTCTAACCTATCTAAACATGTACGACAATAATGAGGGTTGCCAGTTGCATGCAGTCACACATTAGTTGTCTCTTTCTAGATGCCAGAATAAGTAATCGTCCTATTCTTTCGTTGTCTCCAAAAATATATACGGAAACCACGCGAACAACCCCACTAACATCGCTCCACCCAACAACACTAACTGTAACTAACAGGAACTCTTGAGTTAGGGAAGGCAAAGGCACTGAGAAAGATAACTGATCACTCTCAGCTGATAAATCTGGACCCACTATAGTTAAGTTTAACAATCCACACCCCTACGGCAGTATCTGTATGGTTTTCTTTACCTTTTACTTTCTTGTCCACAGTTGCAATCGTCCATTCAACCATTCTCTCCCGCTCTACACGTTTCTCTACACCTTTTATATCACAAACTTCATTAACAAACACCTTCTCCTCGTCTCACGGTATAATTTACATGACTTCACACCACAGTGTAAACTAAACGTTCACTAAAACAGTAACTACAACCATCTTAGTCCTACAACCACTTCTTGGTGCTACTTCAGGCTCCATCCATGCGTGACGTTAACCAAATCCACCCAGCTCGGAGATCCCATTTCTGATTTATAGATGCATTACTTTTAAAAACACCCGCTTTATCGCTCGTGCTGCGGAATATGAAATTCAACCCGTCTCAGATATGATTTTTCAACACTTAACGTGATATGGAGCCTTATCAAAAAAAAAAAAAGTAAGGCAAAAACAGCATAGGAAGTAAAGTGTGGGAAATGGCTGGCATTGTAGAAGAGATGTTATGAGAAAGAAGAGATGTTATGAGAAAAAAGAGATGTTATGAGAAAGAAGAGATGTTATGAGAAAGAAGAGATGTATGAGAAAGAGGAGTGGCGGAAATTTCTGATAGATGGATAGCATTCACAGTAAAGCACGGATAAGAGCGCATTGTAGGAGAAGAAGACGTGATAGATTAGGAAAAGATGAAACAAGAAAGGGGTCAAGGTTGACTTAAAGGTAAAAGTAAAAGTACTGCAGATTCTGGAGTAGAAGATTGAAGTGTTAGAGACTTCATTTATACCAAGGTTCAGTTTGATGTGGTGGAGTGACCCGTTCTTTTCATCGCTGCGTTTGCCATCCCTAACTCATGAAATGAGTCAATTACTTGTTTTTATTTGGGTAGTTGGGGTGTGACGACACCGTGCTTCGAACCCGGTAAACTAGCCCACGAGTAGCAAGCGTTCTGAGAACTCACTCCGAGATTAAGGTGGGCATGGAAGTACACATAAGGCGAAATGTTTAAAAAAAAAACTTGGTCAAAATGGGAACAGAATAACACACGACAGCATGGAGAAAATGAAGTTTCTGCTGAAAAAAAAGGTTTAAAAAAATTGATAAATGACAGAATGTTATATATAGAAGAAATAAGTGGAAGAATGGAAGGAAAACATTATTAAACGGAAAAAAATTATAAAATAGTGAAAATCTAGGATGAGACATGAAAAATAAAGAGACAGTTGAGAGAAATACACTGCACGAATGAGATAATCAAGGTGTGGAGGAGTTTATGAACAAAATGTAAAGGTAATCTCATACCAGATACTGCCGTAAGGGAATGAAGGTTTAAAGACTTCTCTATACAAAGTCCAGCTTTATGAGGTGGTGTTGTCGGGTACCTTCCTCGCTGTTTTTGCCTTTATAACTCAAGAACAGAGTCAGGTACCCATTAACAGCCTGGTGGACTAGTGTTTGACGCTACCAGGTTTGGAAACCGGAACCTGGCTTCACTGACCATCGATGCTCAAGATTTGAATTATGGTTGTGGTGAAGAACTATAAATAAAGATAACAACGATGTTAAGTTAGAGGAAAAAGCGTAAGTGTACGGATAAAGGATCAGTAGAAGCAAATCCGGAGCGGCAGAGTGGTGGAAGTGCTTCCTTCTTGAGGCAAAGTGACCTTTGGTTCAAAACCAGGTCGCATGATGCTCCAGTGTACCCATGTGGTAAAAATGAACACTTAACTCTGCTATCGAGTTGTTGTTGTTGTTGATCTAGCGGCGCTTGAGCTCTCGCCTGTCGGCCCAATGCCATGTAATGATGTAGGCAAAGCCAGTGAGAAAAGGAACTGTCACCCCAACTCACCTAGTATAGAAGTCTCTAACACTTCACTCCCCTACTACACTATCTGTTACAGGACCACCTATATCAAGAAACGAATCATGCGACGGCAATGAAATGATACAGAATCTGGAAAAGTTATGGACAAGAACATATCCTTGGCGACACATACCTACAAAGTGTGGCCTGAAACATATATCTTAGCAGCAATATAAACTAAGTCCATGGAACAGACAGCGACACCAAAATAAGAATACAAAAGACAGGATGAGGTTTCGTTACATTGGGAATTATATGGAAATTAAAGAAATCAAGTTCAACACAAAAATACGAATCTCCAACTCAAGTCTTGTTGTTGTTTAACTAGAGCTGCTGAGCTTCTGGGTCTTTTGTAGCCAATACCAAGTTGAAGACTCCTTGTTATTATCTACGTAGATCTAGGCTTTTCCTGTGGCTTTTCTGACATTCCGAAACGTGCTGACTTGAAGTCATGAGCTCCAGTTTCTCCAGCTTAGTTTGCATTTAAAGGATCATCACATCTGGTCACAAGCTAGGAGTAAGAAGCGCGTGGCATACTGTGCATTCCCCGCCATCCAAGGGGGCTCTCCAACTATGCCGAGCTAAAATACTGTTCCCTGGGTCTGGGCTCTCCAAGGAATTGTCACGTGCTGCACAGGGCCACTTCTCAGCTCCCCCTGCCTATCACTGGGTCCATAGTGAGATCCTCCTGCATGCAGTCAATCAGGTCAAAGCCAAAGAATCACGTCTGATGCTCAAGTGACTCCTCCAAGCTTAGTGTGCAATGCTGGGTTCGCAATAGGTTTCACCCCAGCGGGAATCCATGGAGGTGTGTGGATGTTTCAGGAGTCAATGAGGGTGTAATTAGCCTCACAGACAGAGGTTCACTTCCACATATGTATATTGCAACATTGTGCATAGTTGGTGGTCATGTTAAGATGACTCCAGATATACCTCCATGCATCCAACTCAAGTGTCAAATCAGTCATTCTGTATAGCTATGAATCATAGAAAACAACAAAAACAATAACCAAAAAGCTTGTTGTGTCTTTGTCTTTGATCCACCACCCACTGAGTGTTAGCTCTTGGTGATAAGATTGTCATAAATGGGTGCTTACATAAAATATAAGGATTGAAATGGTACGACAGGGTCACCGATGTGGAACTTATGACACGAACCAGACAAGTGCAAGTGGAATAAGATGTTAGAAGATGATACGCGTGGATGCGCATTGAGGAAACTTGCTGATAACATTACCAGGCAGTCCGTGTTCTGGAGTCCCGATGGTAAACGGTGCGGAAAAGGAAAATAAGTAATTAGTTTATACTATGCCAAAGAACGAAGAAAATACCTATGAATCGGCAACAAGTCCTTCGTCAGGGACAAATGAACCAAAACAGACAAGAGAGAAAATGAGAACTAAGTTAAATACATAAAAAAAAATTAAGATGATACACAATTGGAAACATCCGACGCCAGCGAGGATTTATAATTCCCAGGATCAGAAAACAATGAACAAGCAATTAGAGGAAAGGAGGCTTTTGGGATGTGGATATATATAAGAATGGGGCGCGTCTCATGGAATGAGAAGAAAACAAATAATGAAGTCTTAACAAACCTAGGAATGAAAAGGGAATCGATGAAAGACATCAAAATTAGACAGCTAATATATTTTGGCCATATAAAAATACTTGAAACTTTACTTGAAAGTCACAATAGAAGGAAGAGTTTAAGGCGAACGTGCAAGAGGACAACAACGCAGTAAGTGGGACAATAACATCAACAGATGGACAGCAAAGAGTCAATTAGAGTGCTCCAGCAAGACAAGAGGCAGAAGACGTTGGAGATTCATTGCAGTTGACCTTCGATGTGATTGTGGCAACTGATGATGATGGATAAGAACGGCGGAGGGTAACAGCAAAACATACGAAAGAGGGAAAGACATAAATGAAAAAGATAAGAAAAACAAATAAAGACCTTGCTCGGATGACACATTATACGAAGGCGCTGCATGGATTTATTGCCTGCCTGTGCTTCTTTGGGAGCACCAGTAGATGGGGATGGACTAGAATATAACAGAAAATATACAAATTAAGTAATCATTTAAGAAAGAAATGTGGAGAAGAGAAACGATGAAATAGTAAACATTGAAATAAATGAAGAGGGAAAACCCAAGGCCTGTGAACAATAAATAAAAAATACATACAAAGAAGTATGTTGCTAGCACTAGTAGGAAATAAAGAAATAGTAAACTAGACAACAGAAAAACAACAGAAGTGATAGGCTTAACGGGGACTAAAATCCAGGATCATCCGAATGGCGCAACCTCCTCGCAACGGGAATGAATCGTAACAAACAAACCTACCAACTAGGCACTGGCGTACTAAGGGAGGTGCGAACGGTGCGGTCCGCCCCGGGTGACAACCAGGAGGGGGTTGCCATCGGACACAAAGATGATAGTACTGGATGTAAAAAATTTTATACTAGCAACTTTCTTTATTGGGGTGCCAGGGTAGAATCCTCCCCTGGTGCCAAATAATTTCAAGGACGCCCCTTCAACTAGGCACTACTATTTATTTATTTAGCAGTAAACAAACAGAACATATGAAACAGAAGAAGAGAGACAGTTGGAAAGGGATAGTGATAGACAGGCATGAAGGAGAGACAGAGAGACCGAGAGAGAGAAAGAGAGAGAGAGAGAGAGAGAGAGAGAGAGGGAGAGAGAGAGCAAAGCACAAAGCAGTCAAATGTTCAATACGGAAAAGCAAATAAAAGCACATAAAACAGGGACGCAATTTATAGTCTCCATATTTCAAGATGTTTTATTTTCCAAACCAAAATGGGCATTAACCCTCGCTCCGCTTCGGTTCTCCACTTAACTCTCTATACTTAGCACGTGACCGCGGACTATCATTGTTGTGTTTAGCGTTTTTATACGACTTTTGATGGCCGAGATAGCTGTGGTGCGCGAGACAGAAGCTACCTGTAGTTGTGACACTCTAGCTTGCAAACTGCCAGGCATCAAAGAGACGTTAAAAAAATATTTTAGAAAAGAAATATGGGGTTTTTATTTTGGAGGACGCGTTGTATCCTCTTTTGTTTACAAGATCTATATATAGTTCTCCGTGCTTTGTTCGCTGGTGTGCTAAATCAGGTAGTTATTGCCAGCTGAATTAGCCATCTATATTCATCTAAATAAGCTAGTTATTGTCATTTAAATTAGCTAGCTATTGTCAGTTAAATAAGTTAGCTATTATCAGCTAAATGAGCTAACTTTTTCAGCTAAGAGCGAAAAAAAAAAAAAAGAACAATAATAATGCAAGAAAATCGTAAAACCTAAAAGAAATACCAAAACAAGAAAGGAAATAATCAACGAAACGAAAAAAAAATGAACAAAACTTCGGAACAAGTAAAAGTTCACTTAGCTAGATCCGTAGATGCTTGGAATAGAAGACCGTAAGTACTCTGTCCAAGAAATCTCTAAGGAAATGACGTATAAGATAGCGACAATTATAAAAGATACAAAAGGATACGAAACAAACCAAAACAAAAACATAAGAAGATAGATTGAAAAAACAACGAATAAAGAAGAATGAAAAAGAGAGAAAAGCTACCATAATTTATGAAAATGATGTTGGACATTAAGCCCATCAGGAGATAAAACGCCCATTTGAAAAATAAGACGATTCTCCAACGAAAAGCGAGTTCGGTCATCACCGACACATGAAAGGAGGGCAGTCACATGAATATCGGAATTATTTACTTATTTTCAGCTAAATGAGTTCACTTTTATCAGCTTAATGAGCTAGCTTTTTTCAGCTAAAAGAGCTTACTATTGTCAGCTAAATGAGTTCACTTTTATCAGCTAAATGAGTTAGCTGTTGTCAGCTAAATGAGTTAGCTTTTGTCCGCTGCATCAGCTAGATTTGTCAGCTAAATGAATTAGCTATTGTCAGCTAAATAAGCTAGTTATTGTCAGTTAAATAAGTTAGCTATTGTCAACTAAATGAGCTAGCATTTGTCAGCTAAATGAGGTAGCTATTGTCAGCTAAATGAGCTAGATTGTCAGCTAAATGCGCAGGCTATTTTCAGCTAAATGAGCTATGTATTGTCAAGTTAATGAAATAGTGTTGAAAGTTAAATCAACATTTATCAGCTCGACTTTTACATTGTAATGTTTCATTAAACTTTCTACTATGTTCAGTCGTTTCGCCTTTCTATTTTAAATTTTCACTCTCTTACATTCCAACCTGTACCGTCCTTTTTTTCTCTTGTTCCTTTCTCTTTCTTTCGCATTTCATGCCTTCTCCACTATCCCCAGTAGCAAGGACACATGTTTCCACCTCACTGACCCCCCCCCCCCCCCCGCACATTTCCATCTCTCACATCTCGTATTTGTCTCAACTATCCACGAGCCTTAGAAATACGTAATTGCCCCCATCTTCCCCAATCACTCCTTCCGTACACTCTGTACTTTTTTTTTCCTCTCTCCCAGAGACAGTCATTAATGTCATTCTCTCTTGTTTGCCTTTTTGGCTTGGCTATTTTCTCGTGCACGTCTTGTGTGCCACTTATAACAGGGCTCTGACCCATTCCAACGTTTGCCCGAAACTTTAGATGTTTGGCTTTGAACATTTCTAGTGTCTGGCTACACTCAATGTTAGTTTTGCTAAGAGGCGGCTACACGTCATAGGATCCAAACGCCCCTGCGCAGATTTGGAGCTACCGCATTTGCTGAAGAAGTTCCGCTGATGAGAAAATAACAAGATCGGGGTTTAGTATATGCGAATTCAGAATTCATATGCTGATGATTTAAGATTACAGTATTCTATGAAACTTTAGTGTTTTTTTTTAAGAGATGCGTTGTGAGTCATGATGATTCGAGGTTGATTACGTGATTTCTTGTGGATTAGATGGACGGCTCGAAAAGCTGGATTAGATGAAGTTACAAGTTGGATTAGATAAAGTTACACGTTGGATTTTATGAAATTACACTTTGGATTAGATGACGTTGTATGTTGGCTTATATGAAGTTACACGTTGGATTAAATGGAGTGAAAACAACCTGGGTTCCATGAAGCTGCACGTTGGATTAGATAGAGTTACATGTTGGGTTGGATGAAGTTACAACAAGCTAGATTAGATGGAGTTACAAGGTGAATTTGACGAAGTTGCACGTTGGATTAGATGAAGTTACATGTTGGGTTAGATGAAGTTACAACAAGCTAGATTAGATGAAGTTACAAATTGGATTATATGAAGCTGTACTTTGGATTAGATGAAGTTACAAGTTGGATTAGATGAAGTTACAATAAGCTGGATTAGATGGGATTACAAGGTGGGTTTGACGAAGTTGCCCGTTGGATTCGATGAAGTAACAAGTTGGATTATATTCTTCTTCCTCCTCGTTCGTCCTTAAAAGGACGTTGGTTGCGTTGTGCCGCTGAAGCTGCGATATTTGCGCCTTTCGGCCCGACACATCCGACTTCAGCACGGCATTTTTGGGGACGGGGTTTGCCTTCCCTCTTCGATCCCTACTCTCTCGGCCAGACTGCAGTGATGCAGCATGTTTCCAGGACCACCACTTGGAGGTGGAGTAGGGTCTTGATCAGCTCTGGTTCGCTGACCCTGACGCGAACAGTCAAGCTATGAGTCGCTGACTGCATTCATCTCTTTTGCCGCGTCTTTGGTCCCGGATTGGATGAAGTTGCACATTGGATTCAATGAAGTTACAACAGGTTGCATTGGATGAAGTCTCAAGTTGGATCAGATGAAGTTACAATACGCTTTACCAGATGAAGTCACAAGTTGGATCGGACGAAGTCACAAGCTGGATTAGATGAAATTACTATCAGCTTTATCAGATGAAGTCACACCCTGGATTAGATGAAGTCACAAGCTGGATCAGATGAAGTTACAACACACTTTATCAGATGAAGTCACAAGCTGGATTAGATGAAGTTACAATACGCTTTATCAGATGAAGTCACAAGCTGGATTAGATGAAGTCACAAGCTGGATTAAATGAAGTTACACGCAGGATTAGATAAGTTGCAACAAGCTGGATTAGATGGTTACAACACGCTTTAACAGATGAAGTCACAAGCTGGATTAGATGAAGTCACAAGCTGGATTAGATGAAGTTACACGTAGGATTAGATAAGTTGCAACAAGCTGGATTAGATGAAGTTACAAATGTTACTGATTTCGGTGCCGAATTACTTCTACATCCTATATCATCATCAAAATTATATTTATCATTATCATCATTACTCCTTTTATTCCTCAGGGTGCATGGACCCACGAAACAGCTGGTTCCCTTGCAGAAAGCATGCACCAAGCACTCATACGCTCTTGCAATGGTAGTTTTTGTATCAACTCGTTTCTGATATTGAGCTACCTTTGCCATTTTGTTCCCTCTACCGCTCTCCTTTGATCTGTATTATTCCAACCACAAGTTACCTTAGTCTGAGTTAAGGATGGGGGAGGGTTTCGTGTCTCCAATGAGTTTATCTGTGCGAACATGAGCACACGTCTAAACAAGTTCAAGGACTTCTCTGACGTTGTCATTTCCAGCTTCAAACTTCTCCATTTATCGTTAAGGACAACAGTTGACAGAGCAAAGTCCTCCACCGCAAGTGCACAAATGTTTGAGCTGCAATTCTCATGAAACTGGTGTCTCTGCTAAGTTTGTTCTCTTTTTTCTTTTTTTGTTTTGTTTTAAGTAAAAGTTGACATTGAAGTCATCTTAAATTTTGGTGATAGAGCCTAGAGCCATGCTGACTTCTGAGGACCGAACTGAATTCGTCAGCGACGGGCTGAAAGATAAGAGCGATCAGCGGGAAAAAGATGGAATCAAAAGTTCGTGCTATCACATCAAAGTTAATATAGTAACACCATTTCCCTCTTCGTTCCTTACGGAGCATGAAGCCAGCCACCACTCTTGCATGAAGCCAGCCACCACTCTTGCATGAAGCCATACACCACTCTTGCATGAAGCCAGCCATGTACTAAAGCGGGGGTTTTCAACCTTTCTTTTGCTCATGGCCCGCATTCTAAGCATCATTTACCCCTGTGACCCCCTTCATAGTCGCTGTTAGCTGGAAAAAAGGTACTTTACAATCTTCCTGTGGACCCTAAACATATGGCATGGCTCACTGGGGACCGTATGGACTACACTGAGAACCATTGTACTAAAGCACTCGCGTGCTCTAGCAACGGTGGTGTCTGTAGCAATCTATTTTACAAGATGAAATTATCAGTCCCATATAGAACCTCTATTGGTTGTAAGTCTAATTTAAAGTGGCGAGTTCATTTCCAAACTCTTTTCTACAATTATACGCAGCTTAACTAGTACAGACCATAATTTAGGTTTGTTGTATTTGTTAATCTTTGAAGGACCGAGGACTGGAGTGGAACCAGGCCAGGAGGAAGACAGCCGATGGGATAGTCTGGCGCTCTCTCTCCCAAACCTCTACACCTCACGGTAGAAGGGGAACGACTAAGTAAGTAAGTAAGTATTTGTTACTCGCTGCTTTGTTTTGCTGTGTTATTGTAGTTAGTTTTTCTGCATTGATATATATATTTTTTTAAATTTATTAAATATTTGTCCACGTGTTCGTTGTGTTACGTTTAGCCTTTCTATATGTGTTGTCGTTTGTTACCGGGCTGACAAAGGGAAAACCCGAAACGACTCGAGTTTCTTGTGTACTTTTCGTTGTGTGTCCTTTTCTCAGTTTGTCACTCTGTGGCCTCATTTAATTTCACAGGGATGATCATGCCTAATATTTTCCCTGGCTATGATCATTCCTCTGTAATTTGTGCACTCTGCAAGTCTCCATTCTTTGGTAATGTAATCATACATATTTCTTTCCAGTACGTATTTCTTTTTTCACCCAGACTTTTTCAGGAAATTAGAATAACATCTGTAATGAGGTGTCAGTATCTGCTTGATGGCCTCAGCTGGACTGCCATCTGGGCCATCAGTGTTTCTATGTGTTAGAAAGTTTACGAATCAATTTGTCCCCCTTATGTCGTTTTTTTTTTTCAGAGTTATCTTACTACTTTTTTTCTACTGCCTGAATGACAGGAATCTTGAGGAACTGATCTATTTAGAAGTTCCTGGAAATGTTCCATCCATCTCTTTATTTACTGTTTTATGTTGCTAAGGCATCTTTTCATTCTTGTCTTTGATAAGACTTTTTTTTTAAAGTGAATGTGTGATAAACATTATTGCCTATTCTATGCTCTAGTGATATCCGTATTGCTTTATGTATTATTTTATGTGGAAACATGCGTCTCCCTATAACAAGTTGCTTTCAAACACATACGTTTAGGAATATTTGTCTATTTTTGTTAATGTTTTCGTATCATCTCGTCAAACTCAGAACTGTGTAGTATGTTCCCATCTTAGCATTTATGTTACCCATTAAGACTGTCATGTCTGTATTTCAGTTTTCATTCACGATATTTTTAAAGTCTAGTGTTAAATTCATCTTCCACTGATTCATTAGTTGGTGTACAACACTGGATGATGTTCATCTTTATTTTCCTTTTCTTGCAGATTAAAATATTCATGATATAAACCTGAGTCTTAGTGCTTCATCTTCTATGAGTGCCTTTTGAACTTTCTTTGACGGAATTAGAGACACCAAGAAGACATGTGCACCATCATAGCGGGTAGACGCTGGAATCAGGTGGGCCAAATCTTACTTACTTAGTCGTTCCCCTTCTACCGTGAGGTGTAGAGGTTTGGAAGAGAGAGCGCCAGACTATCCTATCGGCTGTCTTCCTCCTGGCCTGGTTCCATTCTAGTCCTCGGTCCTTCAAAGATTGTCTAATGTTGTCCTCCCAGCGGACTCTGGGTCGTCCTGGGGATCTGGATCCTTGGCTCTTTGTTTACCATGCTTGTCGTAGTAGCCGATCTTCTCCCATTCTGCAGACATGGCCAAACCATCTTAGTTGGGACTGTTCTACTTGGGTCTGCAGTGGGTGGGATTTAAGGCCTGGACTTATCAGGTTGGCCAAATCCTCAGACAAAACCCTGACACCATTGCCAGAACTACCATGCTGTGGACTCCAGAAGGTACGCGAAAGCGGGGCCGACCAAAAGTTATCTCAGGAAGAACTGTGGAGGCAGAGATGTAAAGCATAACCAGAGCTAGGAAACCACACGAAAGAATGGCTGCCGACCGAGCAAACGAATGAACGAACGAACTTTATTTTCAAAGGGTTGAGAATTGGGCACGCAGGCTCGTCTGACATTCTGCCCTTCCTTTCTCTCACCTTTCATACTGAATTAATTTATTCTCATATGCATTTTCCCATATGCAAGGTAGAAGCAGCTGGTTGATGCCCTGCAAGACGCCACCAGGCGTGATTGTCACTGATGGCTTTGTCAGTTAGCGACCAAGGACCAAAGAAGAGGAAGAAGATTAAGGACACATCTTTTCCATGAGGTGTGCATTCTTTTTTATATCATGAGGACATCGCCATTTCTCATAATTTTCCTTCCAAACGTGTGTCCCACAGTCCCAGATTGTCAGTTTTATAGTTTCTCTTTCTGCTACCTTTGCGCTGTTTTCCCTTACTTGTTTTTGTTCGAACATTCCAAGAGCTTATTATGGTATTAGGAGAAGACAAGTCAATAGTTCAAACACACATTGTTTTCGCTGGGCTCATCATACGCCTCATCAGTTGAAGAATTACTATAATAACTCCATTGAATTATGCAGTCACGCTGATGTTTTTTTTCTGTTTTTTTATTGGCTTTGTGTTTTTATAGAATGGAGTAGTAGGCTTCGTGCCCACCCTTCTTTAGTGGCCATGGTACAGTTTTTCTATTCTTTGCTCCAATGCCGGGCTCTGGTGACTCAACGGACAAAGGACAAAATTGAAGAATTGGAACATCGTTCTTAGAGGCTTTACTTCTCGCCGTACCGTGAAAGTCATTTTCATCAGCTGCGACATAAACATCGACAGCAACACTGTAGTGAATTTCTAAATACAATATCTAAATTAATATATAACAATATAGGGCATAACGGCAAAATAAGAAAGTATTTTCTGCTAGAACTGTTGGTATCGCCTACGCCTTCAGATTATTAATTGCTAACGAATAGCCGAACAAAACGGTACCCAAATTTTTCAAATTCGTCCTTGACATAATCACTTTTCCTAGTTCTAAGAAAATATGTGCCTAAAATGCATTGTGGAACGAGGAGGGGCAAGGAAAGATGAAATGCTAATTCGTTTCGCATTGATTTTAAACTAAAAGCCAACACTAGCACATTGGCAAGCCTTGCGTTAGGGGTTTCCCCAAAATACGAGGAAAAAGTTAGAACATGCAGACAACTCGTGTCACAAAAACAACCTTAGCTCTTATTTCAAAGGACGTAATTATCACGTAAATAGAGAAGACAGCACATGGAAAAGAATTGAACGGGTAGTAGACAAAAAATAAAAACACTAACATAGAAAAAAAAACTGTGGACTTCTGAACCAAGCCAACTAGTCCCATATAAATTGTATATTCGTGTACCTTAGGACTTGTTGACAAAGAATATGGTAATAGTTACGCAAATAGTCCATTAATTAACTAATTATAGCCATAATACTATAGTGGACCCGACCAGACTGTCAAGTAAAGATCATGCCTGCTTATAATTTTTTATGGCATGTTTTGAAAAAACGACTTTGCGTAAATGAGGTTAAAAGGTACGGGATACCTGATTGGTTGGATTTTAAAGGAAGGCGAAGTATGATTGGTTGACCTAAAACTAAAAATATATTTGCCTTGGAAACATATTGGGAGTTGTTATTTGAAACGATAGATTCAAAAATAAATGTAAACATGGTCCCACTGGACAAAGCAGTAGATACTGGTACGAAACGGGGACTGTTCACTGCCATTTCAAAAAAATTTTTTTTTAAAGCAAGATCGATGAGAGCAGGCGGAGAAATTTTCTAACATAGGAAAAGCCTGGACATAGGGCAGATCGAAAATGTGCCATATTGCCTAGTCATCGTTTAATTGTGTTATTTCCTTGCATCTGTGGTAAGATTGATTTTCTTAACATTTTATTTAAAATAAAATTTGAATGTGAAATACTAACATACGACTATAAGTAAGTGAGTCTATAGCAGACTCAAAACAGAGTCTAGAGATTGATCCAGCATATGAAAGACTATCAGAGAGGTGTAGACCAACTAAATTATATAGGATTATCATCAGGAGCATAATACCTATCCTATTGTATGGACAACAGATTATTGCTGAAATTGCAGAGGCGTTGTAACTATTAGGGGAGAGGAGTACTGGTATACCTGGTCACATCAAAAGAAACTGGTGAAAGGGATTGTCGTAAAGAGCTGATCTTGCATGTTTGTTTGTAATGTGCCTTACTGGTTGTTGAGTATTATTGTAGGCTGTTGATTACGAAGGAGGCATATCCTTCTGATTTCAGAGGGTTTTGGTTGCTGTCAATAACTGGTGCCAGACTACAGTGGGCCGATATATTCATGCCACAGTCTTGCCTTTTTCGGAGCCAACTGTAAACCACCATCATTCTCGAAGAAGTGGGAGCTGAAGGTTGTCGTTCAGCGAAGTGCAGGAAGAGTCCTACACCATATTACAAAGATAGGTGCATGTTTCGGCACCTGATCGCTCAACTAACATTATATTAAAATAAGAAACTGGGAATAGTGATATAAACATTCCATCAGTATCCACAAAAACTTACAAACAACATGCAGAGATGATGATAATAAACAATCAACCAGTGTATACTAGAAGTCACCTCAGTTAGACAATACAACTACACTCTTATATAATAATATGTGTATTATGGTCAGAAGACCCATTGTGTAAACTGATTGATGTAATTAATTTCTATGATTTCACTATTGATTGTCAGTCCTGATTCCAAATAAATCAGATTCAGGACAATAAATTGAAAAATAACTTTACCAAACTTCCAACCACTGACTTACTAAAGATAGTCTTTTAAAGTGTAGTTTGTATGTGATTGTCGTGGTACTGTTGTGTTGTATTAGATAATAAAATAATTTGTGTAATTGTTTATATGTTGAGTTGGTTAATGCAAATTTACACTAACATTTCATAACCCTAGACACCAAACGTAGTCATCTTTCAGTCTATCTAGAATAAGCCTGAATGAGATCATAGTGGTGGTAGTAGAAAGGTGCCCTGGAAATTTACTCTAATATTTATTATATTCAGGGACCTTCACAGCTGACCTCATTCAGTACTTTAAGATTTCTTTACAACAAACTGTATTAACATCAAACCCACCACAAACACCAACATCCTCTGACTGCCTCGTTATCACATTTAACTTCTTTCTCATATCCACATTCTCAGACATCTTCGTATCAGTTTTTAAGTCGTATGCCAGGTCTAGTTGCCATCTTGTCCAAACTATCTATCGCTGGCAGCAACGTCGCCTAATCCCTATCTCGGGCGGCATCATTTGTTTTCATTTTTAAGTATCGGTACTCTACAAAAAACAACTCACGGCGATGATTACCAACAGCTAGGAGCAGTTCTACGGTTTTTTGATGTGGGGGAAAGCACCGAACGGATGTGGGGATAGGGGGATGTAAACGGGCATCGGGGACCCAGGCCCAGACAAGCTCATCCGGTAGGGACACCAGGGCTATAAATATGTAAGATATCACCAGGTTAGGGGGGCCTAGTCCCGACTCCGTCAAAAAAGTAGTGTGTGGGAGGAGAGGACACACACGTCAAGTCGCAAAGTAGGTGTCGCGAACGAGGGTTAACAAAGCACAACAAACACGCGGTGCGGGGTGGTTCTCGCGTTTCACACGGTCGTCCCGAGTACCAAACTGCATGAAGGGTGTCCCATTTTTCTGAGGAGTTCTAAGGGGAGGCTCGTGTTCGTCGCCCAAAAGCCACGGTTGCAAGCACGTGATGTACACCTGACCAACTTCGTAGACAAGTTCTGAGGGATGACATGTAGCTTGCCATACAAAACAACGATTAAACATGTACGTAAGTGAAAACAAACAAAAAACCAACAAAAAAAAAACTGCTTTTAAAATCAAAAAATAAAAAAACACAAAGACAACCCCAAACAATTTGCACCCTGGTGTCTTCCAATACATGCTGAATTAAAATATTTTGTTACCCTTATGGTTTAGTTGGTTTGTTCGATGACTGAAGTACTTCTGTTTCGCGTAAAGGTATAGGTCCTTTTCCTTCATCATTTGTTTTTTGGTCCTTCTTTTGCTCTTCAACACATCTGGTCTTCTTATTCACAAACTTTTGTAACAGCTAGGCGTCCTCCTTTGTGGCAAAAATTGGATGTTATATCTTCATAAATTGGGTATTTTGCAACGTGGGGGGTGGGGGGGGGGGGGGGGGGGGGGGGGGGGGTGGGGATTGGGGGGGGGGGGGGTGGCCAAGGGGGGGGGGAGGGGTAGGGGGGTTGGGGCGGGGGGGGGTGGATTTTGTGGGGGGGCCTACTTTTGAAAATGCCCCAGGTGTGCCGTCTTACGTGGGGATGGTGTAGGGGTGGGATTTGTAGGCGTGAACTTAGTGTTGGGTTTTTTTTTTTTTTGTTGCGGGGCGCGGGGTTTTTTGTTTTGTGTTTTGGTTGTTTTATGTGATTTTAGCTTTTTTGGGTTGGGGGGGGTGTTTGTTATTTGTTTTTTTTTCAGTTTTTTTCGGTCGATTGCGGTTTTTTGTGTCCTAGGGGACTTTTTGGGGGGACTACTGGCGATGATTTTGGATGTAGTTTATAGTGCACTGGTAATTGGGTGAGGCTTTTTTTTTATTTGGATTTTAAGGCTTTTAAATTTAAACGCTTTTTTTCAAGAACTTTTTTTTGAACATTAAGGATATAGTCATATGCGCGACATAAATTTAAATTTTTTTTTTTGATTTACACCACGTTTTTTGTGGTTATTCAGTGGGATGGGGGGTGGTTTTTTTTCTTTCTTGTCTTTGTATACTTTTACAATAATGATGTTGAATATAGGGTTACGAAATAAACTGTACACTCAAACGAATATCCCGCAAGAGCAAAGATTTTTACAAAAGGTTCCTTTTGTTTGATAATGATAATTCCCATTAAAATATGTGTGTCCCCATAGTGTTTTGTTTTTGTGGTGTGTTTCACTTTTTTAAAATTTTTTTTTTTGTTTTTTTTTGTGACTGTTGAAGCTGTTTTTTTTTTTGTTTTTTTTTTTTATTTTTTTTTTTTGATTTTTGATTTTTTTTTTTTTTTTTTTTTTTTTTTTTTTTATTTTTTTGATAAATCAATTTTTTTTTTTTTTTTTTTTTTTTTTTTTTTTTTTTTTTTTTTTTATTTTTTTTTTTTTTTTGTTTTTTTTTTTTTTTTTTTTTATTTAATTTTTTTTTTTTATATTATCATCAATAATTTTTTCTTTTTTAATTTTTTTTTTTTTTTTTTTAATTTTTTTTTTTTTTTTTATAATTTTTTTTTTTTTTTTTTTTTTTTTTTTTTTTTTTTTTTTTAAGATTTTTTATCTGGTTTATATTTTTAAATTAAAATTTTTTTTAAATATTTTTTTTTTTTAGCTAAAAATACTTCATATAATGTGCTTGCTCCTTATACGTTCAGTTAAAATTTTTTTTTTTAGAACTTATAAAATTTTTTTTTTTTTTTTTCTTGCATGACAGCTTATAGTTAATATCGTTTTCCATTACTGAAGTAAAAAAATTTACACAAACAGAGTTCAGCGCATGTAAAAATAAAAATTGCTTATATTTAGTGAATTTTTTAGTATTTATCGTTTCACACTGATATTTTTATACATACCCATTTTTTTAATGGGTTTAAGCGCCTTTACAACTACTGCATTGGTACTTCACGTTTATAATTTATTGATAGGTGTTTTTTTAATAATGGGAAAAAATAATTATTTTTTACCATATGAAAAATTATACTCAAAACTGACAAAATTTTTGCATGGTGGAGCTTTATAAAAAATATACACTTGGCATTATATTATGCCTACGGAGACCTTATTTTTTTTAAACAGACACAATTTTTTTTCATTTTTTTCATTTTTTTAAAATTTTTTCATATCATTAAATATAATACATCCCTAATTGTATGTACACACTCCATTCTCATCCTACGACTTTACTATAACTTTTCAATACCTTTTAATATTACCCCTTTCTCTACTTTACTATATTATACCTTATGGCCCACATATCCATCTCCTCCTGATTGATCCTTTATATATCTTTCTCATGTTAGAAAATTTTAAATCACCCGACTGTAAGTGCTAACGACCCTTAACTCCACAAAATACTTAACCATCATAAATATTTTCAAATATAGGCACCTGAAATCTCTGAACTCTAACTATGCCTATATCGACCTTACACCCACCCTAACTCTTTTAACTCCCCAATGTTTACACCCCTAGCCTCACACACTCAAAATACCCACTTTAATTACCCCCCCCTCCCCCCACCACTTATCGTGATACTTATAACATCCCATGTGTTTTATTATCGCAGTAACTTATAAACTCCACTCCGATCAATTATCGCCTTTTATTAAAAACAAACCACAATAAAAAAAAAAACTCGACAGCCAATTCCCATCGTAGTTTCTATATAAATGGTTGTAATTTTTTTTTAAAAAAATTTTATTTTTTAAATTTATAGAACAGTAAATGTTTCAAAGTTTTTTTAAGGTATATGAAATTGCTAATTATTGATCTTTGTGCTGGATGACAACCTTCACTTTAAGTTATGATTGGCTATAGTGTATTTAAAATACTAGACCATTTTTTTTTTTCCTCTTAACATTATTATTGTCAGCTTTTTTTTTAAGGTTTTGTTTTTTTTTGATAATATTTTAGAATTTTCAAAGAGGGTTACTCAGTAATATTCGCTACTTAAAGGTTTTGTATTTATATAAATGGATATTAATTGTATTTGTTTTGTTAAAAAAATTTAAGTTAATTAATGCCACCTGTCCTGCCCTATTTCATATTTATATTGTCATTGTTTTAAGTCAAAACTTGACAGAGCACGGTTTAATAGTGTATTTAATTTCTTGTATCCTAATAAGACTATTTCGCATCGAGGCGTTAATTTAAAACTCGTTACCTGTACTCCCTTTTTGTCTTTCCAATATCCTATACTTTTTGAAAAAATTTTAACATTCGAGTACAAAAGGCATGGAACAGTAGTAAGTAACATAAAACGGTCATGTATTCTTAAATGCGAAGAAGTGTATACGGATTAAGATGAAGATAACATTGCCATTAGCTATTCCTAAAAAGTGCATATCTCTCTCTCTAAATATCTGAAGAGTTGGGAATCTCTCTAAGATAAGAATCTAAAGGAAAGATGTATCTAGCCCGGAGATCTTTTAAGTTTTAAAATAGGAGCACAGGCGTATTATGACATTATCTCGAAATAAAGTATATAGAGTGATCATTTAGGAGTGAGCAAAAAGGACTACTTAAAAGTCAAGGATTTCGACGGGCGTGGCCTTACCTGTAGTTGCGTTAGTAGTTTTGTTTTATTAGAAACGCGTGTAAGCGTTTTGGATTTATGCTGTAATATTGACTTGTCAAACGCTTTTCATCCGTCCTTTCTTATGGCGATTCTTTCGGTCTGCTATGGTTGGTTTAAACATGGGGACCTAAAGCATCTGGTCCGGATTTATGAACGCGCGCATTGGTGCCTTTTGCGTGGATAGTTAAGGGTGAGGAAGGGTAGATGGGTAGTGCTTTAGAGGTTAGGGGATTTTTCGATTTATATGCCATATTTCGAAGCTATTCCATTTTGTCCCCGACAAAATATCACTTGTCTAAAACGAGGCATCAGTATGTAGTCACTTTAAGGGTATTGAGCATTTTATAGAGAAATGATCGATGATTGTTCCGATGTGCTGTTAGATTTCCTTAAGTGGATAGTTTGTCTGGGACGAAGCTAGATTGGAATAATTGGCCGGCTGAGTATAATCTGATCAGTCATTGTTTCGTCGGACTCATCGTCTATTGGTATCCGTAGGATTAATGCAGGGGGGTGGTGGATCTGTAAAGTTGGGCACTGAGAGTAATTTGGGCTGGGGGGGGTGGGGGGCAATCCAAGAATCAGCTTTTACTGTTTGGGGGTTTCAGGCTGAACTGCTGCATTATTTTTAGTCGGGGTGTTTCTTGATGCTTTTTTTAGTGTTTTTTACCGCGGGACACTGATTTGGAATCGTCTGATTTGTTGTTTGTGTGTTCGTTTTATGCTCAACGTTTTGTGTAATTGTGGTGTAAGACTATTTGTTTTTGATACTCAATTTTTATGGATTGATGAGTGTTTTGTATCAATTTTTGGTGAGATTTCATTATCGGTGGATTTTTGGGATTCTATTATCAGGGGAAGCATGCATTACTGGGGACGGGCTGACGGGGCATATTATAGTCATTGCATGGTAATTTCTGCCACGCCTGTCCTATTTGAATTAGTTGCTTGTGTTATCGCAGTTGTTGCCGCTGCTAATGCCTCAGGCTTTAGCGGTGTGATCTCGTATTGTTCCTTTACGAATGTATAACATTGTGGTCAGGGTAGACTATTAGCTTGTATTAGGTTGACTAAGGCCTAATAGCTGAATTCCTATGACGCACCTGTATTTGGACTTCATTGTTTCGTACTATCTGAATGCTTTAAATATCATTGTCTCAGGGAATCGTATATTTGCAATTTATTTTTCTGAGGATACTTTCGTATAGACGCTCCATGGGGGGGAGTGTTATTGTGGTACCTTAGCATTAACCATGCCCCGGGGAGCATATCGTTTGGAGAGGGGGGGGAAGTTAGAAACAGTACATGTCTCAGCTGTATGCTCCTCCAACCGCCATTCATCGATAGTAGCTAATACACTCCACAGTCCTCTCGTCCACTGAACCTTCCGTTAAATGGTCTGGGCCTCGCAGAAATTGCGGTTGATATTTACTCGTCGCCAATTAGAGATTTGTCATGCCCCTGGTGATCGGTCCGTTTACACCTTTTTACGTTATCGATCTGCATAGAAAGAGCGTGCACTAGCGTTTCGATCTCTCCGTCATTTTTCATGTTACACTCATGCCACGAGTTGGAAACCTGCACCGACAAGACTGTCCTATCTGCCCGCGATGGCGTTTGGAGTATTCAAAAGGATGAAACTGAGTGTCCTGTTCACATTTCTCCATCAACCAATGTATGGACAGAGGTGCATAACCGAAGTCGAGGCCTTCTGAATGTTCGCCTTTCGCAACCGATATTTCTTTCATGAGGATGACGTCACGATGATGAGACCCCCCGACATATTTCAAATGCCTAGACCGCACTGACATGCTTTATCGCCGAATGCGGTCGAGTAAACTTTTTCTAGACACCTTCTCTTAACGAACTGTAAATGGACCAACTGCACCATCCACTCGAAATTTGGATAAACTGATAATCCGCCTACCGCGGGAAATCACCCCGAACCATGCAGTCACTTTCTCAGTCACGACATACTGAAATTTCGCGTCTTGTCCGCACCGTCCGTGAAAAACCCGTAATAGGTACTCCCGATGCAAGTTTTCTGTCCCGTTTGGGCTTGCCGATCTGAAATTTACCCCATTGGCAAGTCTTCCAGCCCAGTTTTTAAACGATGTACGACGTAAGCTCATTCACTAGCCGTGGTTTACCCCCTGATGGGGACCGATTTATACGGTTTTCCATCGTGCCTTTTCACCTGGTTACAGTCCACTCGTTCGTATCAATAGACTTGAGACATATAGACCTGTTAAATTCGTGGAGTTATTTGTTTTGCACCGAGAATGTCGGGGAGGTCTTGGTGGCTGCCTAACCGCGCTATAGCCCTAGTTTATAGTAATTTTATTTCTTTTCACCATTCCATAACTCCCCCCCCCCCATATCTTCCACTAAAAATTATCAGACCGATGCAGCAATTTTTCAGCATTTTCATTTTATAATGATCTGGGGATACTTGTCGCCAACAATAATTTTTTATTTTGTATATATAATAGAGATTTCCTCTTTTATTTTTTACATACTTCCCCCAGGGGGCGATAGTAGAAGAAAAAGCTTGAACCGAAGAAGACTGGTCCTTGTTCGCATGCGTATTAATGGGTTTTATGACATTGGGTTTTTTTCCACATACGTCGACAATGGCTACTTAAGAGGCTCTTACATTGTAAAAACAGTATAATATGTATATCTTATTGTAAGTTGAAACAGGTTGCCTTCCGTTTTTTCCATACTTTGGGGATCCCATATTTTAATAAAACTGGTTGCTTTACACGCGAGTGAATTTTTCCCAGGGGCCAAATTACGTTCTGCCACGCTATCGTGGGCGATGTCCTAGTGTCAGAATGCCATCTAAGGTCGCCAGTCTTGAAGGGACTGGAGTATTGAAGCGTCATTATGCTATTGCTACACCTTTCATTCATATTATTTATCCTCACAATGTCTCATCTATCTTAGTCGGGTAACCACTTAAATAAGTTTGTTGTAGCTTTGTGTTTGTTTGGGTTTAGATGGCGTACCCGTATCATTCTCATTGGTCGACCATGTTGTGATTGCGAACTAGATGGAAGAACACGACGCCTGTATTATTGTATGGGGCTTATACCTACTTTATGACTTGAAGTCCACAAGCTTGTCCCTGACCCTATTACGATCTAGTCGTCCAGTCTTCACGTATACATCATCTGGTTCACATTCTTTTATGGGTAACCGTCTCACCTTATTCCTTGCGAGGCTGGAGGACAAGTTAGCATGTTAATTATCCTGAAACAAGGTGTTGATGGGTTGTTTATCCCCTAGTGCCAGATTAATGCGCTATTCTCTTCTCTGCATAGCTCTTCGGAGTGTGAGTGGTATATCTTTGTTTTTGAATATCCATCCTCCTTTCTTGAGGTCGACCTTGAACCTGTATGGGCAGGCCATCAGCACACGTATGGTGATCTTTTTTTTCCGATTTGTCTAAATCATGATGGTAACTTAGCCCGATCATTTCATGACAACAGACTAATAACTTTCTTTGACAGAGGACTAGGTGATTCAGACTTTAATCCAAGATTTCACAATTCATGGAATAGGGGACGGTACGAAATCTGTGTTTATTTTCATACTTGTGGCCCTTCAAATATGTGTGCTTACCTTATGTGGTACAAGATCTATTTCATGAAACGTAATCGAATAGTTCTTGCGTGGTGGGGTGAGGGTTGGTTGCTAAACATGTTGTCTTTAAATTATATAACTGATTTCCTCTGCTGCAGCTGCTAGTATTCTGTCTTTCAGAAACTTTTAGTATACTCAACCAGTCCTCTCTGCAACCGTTGTTACTTGAAAAACTTTCATCAAGGGTCTGGTGACATGCGACTCTCTTAGTTGTTCATATAAGGATCTGTTTCATTAAGGATCTTGGGTATTTCCACAGAGAAGTCTCTATTTATCCAAGTTATGTCTGCTAACTCGTGACTCAGAGAATTGGTGATATGTTATCACCTGACAGTTAGTGTAGCAATTCCTAAATTTTTTTCTATAAAATTCTCACATTCTTTTATTATACTTAAAAAAATGAGCTCTGCGTCTTTAATTGTCTTAATTTTCTTGTTCTTCTAGAATGGTCTCATCTTGGCGAAATATCTTCATTAAGCTGTAACACGAAGACCGTGAGTATACTGTAAGATCTTCTTTCTCACCTCTCCTTACCACTTTAAGTGGTAGCCTAAGAGTTCAATTTTCTATTTAGATAGCTCTCATTGTCAGCGCCTCTTGCTCAAACAATTTGTTATAGTTGAATAATTCTGAGCCGGCAGGTTGAGAGCTGCAATTGATTAGATTGTGAGCATCGGAAGGGATAAGGGTCTTGGCTACTTTTTCAGGTGCATGGGCCGGGTAAGTCTCTACTACCGTAGTGTTATACGGGACATGCGCAAGGGTGTATTCTTTTACTCAGCGCGTTTCTGAGCTTCAATATCTAAGGAAGGGCACATCTTCTTTTCCTTTCTGTATGCCGCCTATTGTAATCTTCTTAGCGCTAAGACTTTCTAACTGCTAACTTCGTAGCCTCTGCCTCTTAATTGGTACGGCTTAGCCTCGTTGTCAGCGTAATCTGAAACCTCTTTTTTTCTGTTTCGCCTCTAACTTTTCTTTCAGCTATTCGTTTTATAATCTTTCCATTACTAATTTTCTTTTTTCTGCTTCAATTTTCTCTTTCTTCACGTTCGAATATATTTGATCTCTTGCATGTTGACGGACTTATAGCTAATCTAAAGTGCACGTCCGCGAATGACTAACTCTTTTGCCGCTGCTTTAGCCCGAGAAGATCGAAATTGTTGCAGTCGGTCCGCCAGTTTCTAACAGGCATTAGGGTTTTTACCAATATTTAACGTAATACAAATTTTATCAGTGATGTGTAATTATTTATCTAAGGTACAACACATGACTCTGAGAGGAAACTTATTTTTTCCACCACATGATTTACGTCTTTGAATTGAGATATTTTTCAGATTGTGAACTTATTCTGCCCAATAGTGATGCCCTAGGCGGTAGGTATCAATTTTCCCAGGGAGCGTGACCCCATATTTTTGGGGGGCAAGTGGGGATTTATTATAAATAGGTTGTAGTGGAGCGTTCGTAGTGCTTACTGATGAGATCAGCTGTGAAGGTTGCTGTATATTATATGTGTGGTGATGCTTACAGCTTATGACCATTTCTTTGCTACAACTTTAGACCGCAGTCTGACTTTTGTAATGCGACTAGTGTGATGGAGTGAATGAAGACGTTGAATGTCTAGGGTTATTGTTAATGATGATGTGGATGTCACAACATTCCTCATAATGAATAATATATAAACACTGTTGGTAAGATTCTCACACACTGTTACACATATGAAAAGCACATATTATACTCTCTTGAAGAATAGCTTAAGTAAGTACGAATGTTGGTCAACTTTTAATTTTTGTATTAATGTTTTTCGCAAGTAATAGTTTTCCTGCATCATAATACAGAGGTGGAGAATCAGGAATCAAAATCAACTTAGGTAACTCTTTGATCGTTATCGTACAAAAAGTTTACTAATGGGTTTTTGTCCTGACATATAATATTTTGTTAAATATGTGATGTTAGTGTTGGCTTGGTATTAAGAGGTTAATAAGGTGCTTGTGATAGATATTTTTTTAGTTTGTCATAACGACTTCATGTGTGTTGTTAATGGTGAGAAAATAATCTGGATGGCAGTTCACGTTCTTTTTATTTGTAAATCATAATAACTGAACCCCTCGTGACTTTATTATTACAGTCAACTTTGTAATGGGGTTTATCGATAGGGTGAGATGAACTGCTGGCCGGACGAGATTCTTTAACTTAGGTTGTCCTGCGGTCAGGAAAACTGTCTACTGGAGGATCGCTTGCTTACCAGTTATATTCGAGATATACTCCACTGAGTCGATCTCTTGACGACAAGGAGTCTGCTGCCTGCTCTTCTGGATCAGCAAAACTGCAGACAAGGTGCTGCCTATAATGCTTCGTACAACGGGGGGATCCACTGAAGTAAGATGGTTTGTACCTCCATTTTTCAGAACTAATATTTAATATATATTCTACCAAACCGTGAAGTACAGGACATTACAAACAAATAGTTCAGCGAGGGTATGCTCAAACTAACTTAGACTGTAGCATTTGTGACAAGATATACCAGTAATGCCTCTCCCCTAATGGTTACAAAGCCGTCCCCACTGCAATTCCAGCTGTACTTTATTCTTACTAATAGAAAGGGTGTCATGTTAACTAAATGGCAAGGAGGACATTCCCATATATGCCAATGCGAGTTATTAATCCTCTCTCCGACAATCTTTTGCATGGCCCCCCCACCCCCCGGGGGCACCCCCCCCCCACCGCTGGAGCATTATCATAGGCTGGGGGGGGATTTGAATTATCGGGTTGCATTGTGGTAATAGTGGGATATTAGAATATAGTATATAGGGGTCTTAGTGTACTGACTGAGAATCAGCTGTGAAGGTATCTGCTTATCTATTAAGGGTTGTGTTGTACAGTGGACCCTTACTTGCGGTCATCATAGTTATACTCCGTAAGAGTATTCTGGTACCTATAAGGTGATGACTAAGTGTTGAATGTATTAGGGTTTGTTGTAACTTGATGATGTGTAAGTCACACAAAATACGACAGGTGAGTAAACGAAGAGTAATTTACTCACATCTACACGTCGTCTTCAATGCAGGACATCACACCAGCACTTTAAGCTCTATTGATGACGTGTGTCTTTAATGTCGGCAGTGGCGTAAATTTTGCATATTTATAAATATGTTTAATTTAAGGCTCACTGTAGGAGATATGTGTCACTCGGTTGTTATATTCAATGTGAACCAGGAATCACAATCAGTTTTATTACATGTTTTTCTGAATCCAGAAATTAATCAATCTGTGATATTGTAGTGACATACTTTTATTAACATATTTCTATGTGTGTCAGTTCTTTGCTGTGGTAGTAAAATGATCTGGTATACTGGTTTTGTATTTCAAGCTATGTTGGAGTATTTGTCATCATGACTTCAAGGTTTGTTTGTTTTTTAACGTTGGAACTAGTATTGTGAGGGCTTCTTTGTTCCTGGCATGTAAATACAATTAATGTTCCCCTTTATTTTTTATACAAATGTCAGTTTAAGAGGGGGTTATATAATGATGAGCTCCGCTGGGGCACACTAGTCTTATCTCTTTTATTTCCGTGATGTCTGGGCAGGAAAAGACTCCTGGCTGTCGATTGCCTCCCTAGATTATTTGGAGACACATCACTTGTTTGCCGATATGGACCATAGAGTTGTATGCTGTCCGACCAATGGATTCAGAAAGCCTTGTAGATTGTGGGCTGACCAGGTAGACTGACTCAATTAACTTTAGGACCACAGTCCACACAATTCATGGAAATAATACAGAAATTACGTGGAGGGCATTGAATATAACACAATCTCGTTCTGCTCGAGTGTTAGTTGTCCCAGGGCATTTTATTTTAGAAAAATATGCATGGCGCTCAACCGCTACTGATTACTGTAGTAATGTTTATTTGCAAATGTGAAAAAGTTAGGTGTTGACCTGACGCTCGATGATTGAACCTATTATATGTGCAGGTGTCTACCCCCGAATACAGAGCCCTGTTTAGAAAGCTTTATGCAATGAACGTATCAACTTTTACTCGACGATCTTCCCACGTTACACAAGAAAGAACGATAGGTATCTAAAGCTATAGATCCGATCTAATCGTTTTTAGCCTTTACTCTTATTTTTTTCCGCCATATCCCCATTTAGGATGGATAACATGTCCAGCATGATGTACGCGTATACAATGAGAGGTGTTGTAGATCATGCTCACATGAGCGGATTTCTGATTTTGGTGGTTGTTGACATCCCTAACTATTTCTTTTTGGACTTATAATTTCCCCCCCTTTTACCCCCCAGTGGTATCTCTAATAGACTGATTTGCTGTATAGTTTAACTATATGTTTTTGTCAGCAAGTCCATAAGGAGGGGGGGGGTAAACCAATATACAAATTTTAAAGGAGCAATTGTGGACTGGTCAAAATATGCACTTTCTATCGTACCTCCTGTTTACTTCGAAAACGATGTAACCACGGGGAGGGTGACTCGGGCTACGCGTAATAGTGTTCAAAGCGAGTTTACCTTGTATAATGGCATATGTCTTAATAGGTTTTTCAGGATGTTTAAAATCCTAATCCCCCCCTATTGGTCGTATGGGTAGTGTTTGTATCATGTCGATTTGAAAATATGTAGATGAATGTGGCCTTACACGAGTTGTGTTCGGCAGCAATTGATGGATCGCGCGAAACGGTGGCGGTTAGTGTGTGCTGGGTGTTCCTCGATCAGCCTCCCGCTATTATATCCTAAGTCCATCTGTCCGATTAGTTTATGGGTAAGCGTTTGTGTAATGAAGGACTAGTATAAGTTAGGAGGTCTCATTTATCAGCTTTGCGTATTCAACGGATTTTTCTTAGAGAAAGGCTAGTACACGTTTGATTGAAGCAAGCGTGGTAAGTAGTGCATGTAAGGCTTATTTTAATTGCAAAAGTGAAACGTTACTTTTTTGCAGACGATGATAGAAATCTAAGGGGGATGTCGTGTAAAGTCATTGTGACAGCTCGGTTCATTTACATGCGGCCTTTCCTTTTTATTGATGGTATGTGTTAGGCTTGTTCAACATTATCCTGTTAATTTATATAGGCTGGAGCAGGAATATTTCACGACATCTCACCTCTTAAACAGACAATCGTATGTCAGTCATTTGATTCTTAGATACTCTATTGTTATATGTATGTCAACTTTTGACTTTACTCTGATGTTGTTGTCTATCATGGTTTTTATGTAGTTTTGGTCCATTCAGTGTGAGGCACTAGCTAATGAAATCGGCATAATGACCTATCATGACCAATTATATTTTTCCTTGGTTTATGTTTGACTGTACAGCCGCAAGTGTGACTGTTGGTAGTAATGTGCTTCAAAACCAGTACGTAACAATTTATTCTTCTCTGAGTCTGCCGCAATGACAATGTCCTGAGCAACATTCAGATTTTCGCTCAAGAATGTACGTTATGAGGAGTGCTAACTTTGATATACTGGTGTTAGCAGAGCTTGTGAGTTTTCGTAGTGGCGATCCCATAATCTTCTTTTTTAGGTCCTGTATGAAACATTCGCGAATATCATACAATCAAAGAAGGCTAACTCAGTGATTCATTACGTTCATCTTCCGAATTGTTTCCATCTGATCAATTTTGTTCTAGATCTCAGGGTTCTTCTGTACTCCGGAATTCTGGATAGTATACCATATTACTCTCAGATCCCACACATCGGAGAAATATTTAGCCTTTATTTTAGTCTCGAGCCAAAACAGCTGATTTGTATCTCGGGGCCAATAGGATCCACTATGTCCTTCTGTAATAGGCATTCAGTCTCCTATTAATCTTTACAAGAGGTCTACTCGTTCTCGCAGAGGGGCTTCCTTTAAGAGTACAACTACCGGAAACTATTACGAAGATTCACTCTTTGGTGAAATAAATTCCGCTCAGTTTATACAAAATAGTCTATCTCTTCCTTCAAAAGCGTTTTCTCAATTAGAAAAAGGAATCGGAATAGGGGTTTAATACTTTTACAATAGACCAGGTGGTGTGAAGATCTATGCTAGTTTCAGAATCATGATTCCAATAAGAATGATATGCACGCAGGGTCGTCGTCTGTTAACACCTCTCTTGTTATGTGTTTCTAGAACCGGTGGGGCACTCTTCTCTTTCTGACGTTTTCGTTTTTAAATGTGCCCTAATGCATTTTCACATGTGCCGCTGTTCTCACAGGGGTGTGTGTAATGGAATTATTCGAACATGACATGAAAGAGTGGTTCCTTTTTCATCTCCATGGAACAGATCGGACGATTGTCAACAAGGTGCTGTTTACTCGTACTGTATGTTCTCTTTCACATTATATGTCTTCTAGGGAGATTCACAATGCATAGATTTTTATTCTTTCCTCCTGAGGGATGCTTGCGTACTCTTATAATTTGTGTTCTTCAGACACAATGTCTCTAGATACTGTATATGGACACTTGCCATCACAAATTTGTAACTTATTGAATTGACTACCAGTAGTAGAAGAAGCGATAGTACCCTCTCTCCCACAGCCAAATCTCTTGTCTTTAGAACCTTCCCTGTTAAAAATAGGACAGGACATGTTTCTTCCTGGCTTGTTTCAAATTTTCATTGGCAAGTTTTCCAGTCAGTTTTTTTTTAATCGAGTATCGTCAAGCTCATTCTACATATTGGTATGTTTGGACCGATTTAATATTTTCCCTCTGCTTTTTCATCTAGTCCACAGTTCTAGTTATACAGCGTTTATCTTTGTGGATTCTTTAATTTTGTGGACTATATTTGTCCATGCACGGGTATGGTATCAGATCACACTAGGAAGCAGCTTATTGTGCATGGATTTTTCTTACCAGATTTATCCATTCACAAAAACGACCGCTACACAATTTTCCTCTTGCGGGTCCTTTATTACCATCACTTATAATAAACTCTTGGATAGGTGACGATTTCCTCCATCCGTACTACATCCTCTTCCTCCAGTTTGTTTAAGTCCGATTGAGGGCTTTTCGGCTTATCCTGGGGTAAGACATCTTTTTGCACTCTCCGCATAGTGGCCATTGTAAAACAGTTAAGTGAAGCTTGTCCGTGAAAAGGGGCTTCCCATTCCATTTGGTCCACTTTATCAAATCTATTTTTCTTTTTATTATCAGGCCTAATTTTGCCCCGTGGCGTGTCCAGGTCCTGATCAATGTTCCCACTTGTGGGTGTTCCCTCATGTGCTATGCTACACCTTTCTACAAAATTCTCAATGTCCCATCTTGCTTTGGGTCAATAATAATTGTGAGCCACCTTTTGAATGATGGTACCTATCTTCTCATGGTCCCCATCTGGTTTCACATGTAGGCTCCTTATTACTTCTGCCCTATATCTTTTAGGAAGTACCAGCTGTCCCTGACCTTTGGATCTAGCTCCAGTCTTCCTATACATCAACTGGGTTTTCATGTTAAAAATCTCCCTTGCCTGGAGTTGTATGACAAGTTGACAATTTTCTGAAACAAGGCTTGAGTGTTTTATCCCCAGCCTGTGCCTTCCTCATCTCTTCTGGAGTGGTATCTAACATAATATCCTCCTCCTGTCTTGAGGTCGACCTGACCTGAACGGTGGCCATATGCACAGGTTGCCTTCTGCAACGGACAGTGTCTTGATATGTTCCATTGATCAATTTTTACTACACACCTTTTTCCCTTGGTTGAAAGAGGTTTTCTTTCATCATATTTCCTTTCAATCGAATTGTGGGGTTTTATTTTTATTGTCATAACGTAATTATCGTGGCCTATCAAAATTGGTGCGTACACTTTGTTTTGATCTCTAGGATCAAATTTATTAAAGTTCTGTGGTGCCCTAAAATTTTTACTTGTTTCTTTTTGTTACCTTGATACCTCTGCCTGAGTTGTTTGATACCTTTTCAGCATAACATTTAGCAACTCACCCAGCCTCTCTGCACCTTGTTTCATGATGAGTAACTCTTTCTCAATGTCTGGAAGCCTATGCGACGCTCTCTTAATTGTTCTATAAGGACCGTTTCCTTAAGATCTTGGGTTTTCCCCAGAGAAGTCCATTTCTCCAAGTATGTCTCTAACCGTGCAGAGAACTGGTGATAGGTTTCACCTGACAGTAGTTTAGCATTCCTAAATTTTTTTCTATAAAATTCTGCGTTCTTTTAATAATGCGTAATCCAAAAGAGCCTGCTTTAGCATGTCATAATTTTCCTGATCACCTCTGCTCATTTTTGCAAAAACTTCATAAGCTGCCCCACGAAGACCTTGAGATAACTTTAAGCTCCACCTTTCTCTCTCTCACCCATATGTGGTAGCTAATAGTTCATACCTATTTAGATAGCTCTCAATATCATCGTCTTTCTCAACAAAATGATCTAAATGAAAATTCATAGCTGAGGTTGAGGCTCCCCTGGCTAGCAGTGGCATCAGAGGCAAAGGGACTGGCACCATTTTCAGGAGCATGGCCTTGAAACTCGACACGGAACTATCCTTGTTCGTAAAACTCATGTTCCATTTGGGGTGAAATCTTTTCTCCTCCTTTTCTGTTTCCCTCTCTGCAGTCAATCTTCTTTCTTCGGCGTCCCTTTCTGCAGCTAATTTCTTCTCTTCCCTTTCTGCAGCTAATTTCTTTTGCTCGCTTCTATCTTTCTGTAGCCTGTCTTCCTTTCCTCGGCTTCCCAATGCTTTAGCCTATTTTTGTCGAGCCCCTCAATCTGCAACCTCATTAGCGTCAGCCTCAATCTGCAACCTCTTAATTTCTTTTTTCAGCCTACTAACCTACTTATCTTCGGCCAATCCTTTCAGATTCTAATTTTCTTTTGGCCTCTTTTTCTCAATCTTCTTTCTTCCGGTTATATATTTGTTCACAGTTCCGCCGTGACATAAGCAATCATAATTTGCCCGTCCCATTCACTATACTCTTTCGCAGTCTGTACAGCAGCACGATCGAAATTTTGCCTAGTCAGGCCATTGTCTAACATGTAAATGTAACAAATTCTAATCTATCAAATAATTAGTCTAAAGGACTACTTACAGGCATGACTGAGCTCAACGTTATTTATTTCCACCCAAGGATACCTTTTAATTCTTATTATTCCCAATATCTATAACAGGAGAAAGTTCAATATCCCTGGAGCGAGACCCCAATATATGTGGTAAAGTGGGATGTTATAAATATTTATAGGGGACTTAGTGTACTGACTGAGATCAGCTGTGAAGGTATCTGTATCTAATAAGGGTAGTGTATTGCAGATGACCTTACTTGCTACCACATATTTATACCTCAGTCAGAATTATTCTGGAATATTGTGATGACTACGTTGAATGTCTAGGGTATGTATATGATGAAGTGTAAGTCACAACAACAACAGACAGATAAACAATTTAATTTATTCCACCACACGTGACAACACTGTGACACTCACACACATTTAACACTCTATAAGACTATTCTTAAATGAGGCACTGGTAAATTTTCAAATACAAATATGTATTAATTACTGTCACTAATATATTATGTGTCCTGATTTAAATTACAAAGTGAAACCAGGAATCACAATCAAGTTTAATTACAAAGTTATATGTACAGAATTTATCAATCTGAAATCTTGTAGTGACACTATTTTATTTTAACATTATCCTATGTGTTGTCAGTTGATGTAGTAGTAGAATGAGGTAATACTTGGTTTTGTTTCTTCACGCTATGTTGGTATTTGTCATCATGACTTCAAGTGTTTGTTTCTGTTGGAACTAGTATTGGAGATGTTCTCAGTTCCGTTCATTAAAACAATTAATTTCCACTCTTATTTTTTATACAATGTCAGTTTAAGATGGGGTTACATAATGTTGAGCTCCGCTGGCCACCATAGTCTTTTATCTTTCGTGATGTGTCGAGGCAGGAAAAGACTACCTCTGCTCGATAGCCTTCCCTGTATTATGGTAGACACCTACACTGTTTGCTATATGGACCAAGGCGTATGCTGTCCGCCTCTGGATTCAGCAAAGCTTCTGACCAGGTGTCTGCTCAATAACTTTAGGACCACAGTCCCACGAATTCATGGAAATATATACAGAAATTACGTGGACTGGCACTGAATATAACACAATTCGATCTGCCCGATTTTTGTGTCCCAGGCTGGTATGGGTAGTGTTTTTATCACTGTCGATTTGAAAAAAGCTAGTGCATGTGGCCTTACACGCGTGATGGCAGCAATTGTGTATCGCGCGACGCGTGTTTAGTGTTGCATGTGTTCCTCCGATCAGCCCTCCCGTCTTTCTATCCTAAGTCCATCTGTCCGTTCGTTTATGGTAACGTAGTGTAATTAATGCTAGTATTAATTTAGGTCATTAATCAGCTTGCGTATCTCAAGGTTTTTCTTAGAAAGGCAGTACACGTTTTATTGAAGCAAGCGTGTAATGATGCAGTAGGCTTTTACTATCAACGTGAAACGTTACAATTTGCAGACGAAGTAGAAAACAAGGGGGATTTCGAGTACAGTCATTGTGACAGCACTGTTCTTTACCATTCTTCTTTCCTTTTATTGAAGTTATGTGTTAGGCTTTACATTTACCTGATAATTTATATATGTGGATTAGAATATTTCACGACATTGCTACTGAACCACACACATACAGACACAATTTATCAATTCATATTCAATTTTCATATAATATATACATATATATGTAGGAAATGTGTCTAGCTTACCACAATTCAAGGAAATATACACAAGTACGTTGACTGGCGATGAATTCTGGCACAATTTTGATCTGCCTTATCCCAGGCTTTTATTTAGAAAAATATTAGCTTGTACTCAACGCACTTGCTTCTTACAAATTATATTTTCAAAACTGGCCCTGAACTGACGCTTCTATTTGCCTATATCGAACACTCTAACCAATGAGACCATGTTTACAAGAGCCTTTGAAAAAACTTTACCCATCCTATCGTAACCATTAACAACCAACTAGTATTTGCAGTCCGACTAATCAGGTGTCGCCTTACATATTTCTACAGCCAATCAAATCGTATCTAACTGGTTGACCTCATTCCCCTAAAGCAGTGTTGTTCAAACAGCCATTATGAGCAAATATGATCTTGTGCTGTCAGACAACCTCACTATAGTATTTTGGCTATAATTTATTAAGTACTAGACCATTTGCGTAACACATAACATATTCTTTGTCAGCAAGTCTTAAGGTACAAGAATATATAAGTTTAATGGGGTTAAGTGGCTTCGTTCAAAATATGTATTATTCTAGGATAGTCGTGTATTTGTTTTTTTATTTTCCTCGAACCGCCACCTGTCCTGCCTTTTCAACTGTTCTGTCAGTATAAAGTCAGGATTTCAGACGTAAAACAGTATTGTGTCATGTTTCCTAATAAGCATTCAACAGGTTTTTTAAAACCTTACCTCGTATCGTTAGTGTTTTTTATCACTGTCTATTTGAAAAAAAATCAAGCCTGCATGCCTTTTGCGTGGGGTGGCATTAATTTTAAATCGCGAAGCGACGTGGTAGCATTGCATGCGTTCCTCCGTGCATCTCTCTCTCTCTCTCTCTCTCTCTCTCTCTCTCTCTCTCTCTTCTAAGCCCGTCTGTCTTTTAGGTTAACGCAGTGTATATAATGACATTAATGCTAGTATTATATCTAGGTCATTAAGCAGTTTGCGTATCTCAAGGTTTTCTAAGAAACACAGTACCAGTTTTATTTTTAGAAACGCGTGTAGTTATGCAGTAGGCTTTTACTATCAAACGTGAAAGCGTTACAGTTATTATGGCGTTCTACAACGCAGGTGTACGCTATTGGGAAAAGCACTGGTCTTTTACCATTCTTCTTTCCTTCTATTAAATTACTTCGTTAGGCTTTACGTTTATTTTCTCATTTATATATGTGGATTAGAATTTTCCACGACACCCTCTCTCTCTCTCTCTTTCACTCAGGCAGTATCACTTCATTTTTTATTTCTCTCTTTCATCGCCCTATTATTTGGCATAATTTTTGCCCTACATTCTTTTTGCTGTGACCACTTCCCGACGTATTTACGTTCCGGCAGGTGAACTGTGATAAGATTAATACATATAATCTGTCTGGGGGAGGCAATATTGGAAGGTAGCATAAGGACATCAAACATGTTCACAGATTTGTTTGTGAGTTTGCGGAAGTATTTCGACATATTGAAAGAGGTCACGCGATGGAATTTTAAAATGTAATATGTTAAAACACGCAGGGGAGAATTTAATTAAACACCCCTACCCATATAGTTCAGAGCTTTCGTCTGGATTGATTTAAGAAGCCGGAATAGACAATAATTCTCATTGGAAAATTCGTCGGAAGAACTATCCGGGATTTGAGCAGAGGATGGGAAAAGTAGTCTAACGAAAATCAGAGTCACAGATCAGACTGCATCGCCACGTCAAGCCCGCAATTCATCAAAGCCAGAGAAAGAAGGATCGGATTAAGGATTCCAAAATTAAAAGGGACACGGAGAAAAATATTTGGGCAACTTTGAAATAAAAAAACGTAAACCCGCATTTTTAAATACTTAAAGACTGGAGTCCTAAGGAATCAAATCACCCGCCATAAGAGGAATCAAAATATTTCCAGACCAAGTGATTAGCAGAACACCCGTCATAAGAGGATTACTAACATTTCCCAGACCAAGTGATTCGCAGAACACCCGTCATAAGAGGAATAAATAAAATTTCCAGACCAAGTGATTCGAAGCATATAATAAAGTGTTGTGTCCATTCTAAACTGTGCAGGGAACTGTGTTTCCAAAAGTTATTTTAGGGTAAATGTAAACATTTATTTTACCAATGTGAATTTGACATGTTTTTCTTGCTAAGTGGTTATATATATATATGAGGCTGGCAACTCCAACATATGAAAATAGTAAATTCATAAACCACTACAGCGAGCGCTGGTAATTTCTTCTTGCTTGTCGTACAGAAAACCGACAGCAGAGGTGACCCCGGACTCCGACTGGAGCAGTGATGAGTGATGATTACATCACGTGTGCATCAAGTGTATCATATCATTTTGTGAGATATATGTAACTTGCTAATTTTAATTCAGGCAAATCATTGATTTCGAGCTGTCCAATTACATATTTTCCCCGATAATACCCAGAAGAATATTGGTGATTTCTAATTATCTCCCCTGAGTTACGCTGTGTATACTCAAGAATAAATTTTCCGAGAGAATAACATTGTTGGTGGGTGCGCAGCGAGACAATGCGCCTGTTAATTTGCAGCCCACAAATGTACTTAGCAGAGGCATTTTTTTTTTTTTTTGTCTAAAAGATCGTGGTACTAAGCTATCAGACCGTGAAGTGTCATCATCACAAAAGAATCGACAAAAACCAAGGCTGCAGGACTCGCTCATACAAGCTAAGTGCTAACTAACATGCACCAGAAACGGACATTAAAATTAAATATTAGTTTTAAATTTAAATCCTCAAACCAAATCTCGATTACGAGAAATTTTATTTTCATCTAAAGTTCACCATTATTCTATTTATTTTAACCTGTTAAAACTAATTGATTATTAGATGTGTTACATGTTATTTTAAAACAAAACAATCTTAGTTGATTTAGTTATTATAAGTGTGAAAGCAAAGTATGAGCAAGACTCATACATATATACATCTAGACATTCATTGACATCTATAGAGCTACTTCTTGTAAAAGGGAATTTCGCTGGATGTACACCAGCTGGGGGCTTGAACGGGCTATAACCATTGCTTAATTCTTCACAAAAGGCGACGGACAGATATAAGTTAACCATTGCTCGGCCCTATGCGCAGCATCGTTCTTGACTTCTGAATTATCTTGTGAAACTCCCTTGAGATAGAGGCGCCATTACCCTTCTATCTACATCTCTGCCAAGATTAATCTTGTGCGAAGGTAGACACCTTTTACGACCCACTTTAGATACTCTTGAGTTTTGGCCACTGTTGGACCACTACTACAAAGCAGGAGAGGCAATCCATGACACGCAGCGTTGGTTATTTCTTTGTCTTTTGTCATAGTAAGACATACACTACCTTATTTTCATCAACCCCAACCTTTATCATAACATTTTCCTTAATCTTCTTGTTCATTGCCATCACCAAGTAATAATGTTGAGACTGAGAACCTATCATTGTTAACTGAAATACTGTATATTCAACAAGTTGAGAATCGGATAGATAGGATTGTGCCCATGTGAGAAGGACAAACAAACATTAGAACATGTCCTTTAAGACTTCGTCTCTATGGGAGATGCAGTGGCAGCATAGCCATCAGCAGCCAAGTTGAGGGAAAAATTATATAGTGGCGAGAGAAGACTGAGACAGACTCTAAACTTTATAAGAGAGATAAAAGTGGCTATCTGAGAGCTAACGAAGAAGCAGCGCCATTACGATTCTTTTCTCTCTCATCGACTACTCCAGCTTCACCAATTAAATGAAGAAACAAAAACAATACTCCTTCTTCATCATGGAAACTATCAAAACGGTAACATTAACATCATCGACTCCCACAATAGAAAACTTTAATGGCACCCACTCTCGTGCGAGCACAGATATCCCACAGTGAGTGTGAAAGGTGATCGGAACAGAGCAACGGTTAGCACACATTCCCATTCAACATTGGACATCTTTATTAGCAATATTCCCAGTCTGGAATGGGGATTCTGTTACATTCCTATTGTTCAGGCTTCTATAGTTCCCAGTCTCATTGGAACTGAAACCATTCGAATAAAAAAAAACACACAAACCCAGCCGCTTTTCAGCCCGAACCGATGTTTTCTTCTGTCCGGTTGAATTTCCATATTTTCAACAAAGCCCCAAACCGTTAGAATGTAACGGATTTTGCGTAAATTGCCTCGAAGAGATCCCAACTTATTGTGTCCTGAGTTGAAAGAGAAACCAGAAACATAAAAGCAACCTCGTTATGACGGACGTCCAACCACCTAAAGTTTAAAACGCATTAAATATCCAAAAATGTGTTATAAAGCGTAGAATAGGCGTAAGTGTCAGAAACGAAAGCGTTACACGGTAAAGTGTGCATTTACGCAGCGTCGTAAATCACATTGGTGCGGGAATGCATTTATAGGGCGGGGTGGGAAGTGGGAAAAAGGGGAGGCCCTAAAAACTTGAAGGTGCCAGAATGGATTAAGTGGGCGATCAGTAAGCAATATAGTGGCCCAAGGGTAGACCTTCACAATTTCGGACGAGAGAATGAAATAAAGATTACAAGGAACATGCGAATGGTGGTTGACCATGGCTGCCTGGCAAAGAACATAAAGGGTTTGAAACGCTTAGAAGAAGAATATATTAGCGCAGTTATTTATTTATTTTTTTTCCTCTAACCAGTGGCACTCGAGCTTTCTAGCTCTTTTGGCCCAATGACATGTCATTGCGAGGCTGGGGGTTCAGTGGACTTTTCTTCCAACCCGGTCAGGAGCTTCGCTCCTTCCCATCCACACGGGATTTATGTGCAGGAGCCGTTCAGGTTATTAAGTCAAATTTCCGGTCGTAAACATTCCTTCAAACGCTGACGCCCGGGTTTGAACCATGAAAACCTGGTCGCCAGTACAACGCCGTAGCCATTACACCAGCGCGGCTCCCTAGTACAGTTATTAGTATATTAGTACTTATTCCCATAAGCAACGGGGAAAAAACAGTTTTAGTTTGCTAACTTCACAAGACATTGTTCTGGAACCACCAGGGATGGAAAGAACGAGGACAAACAAGTGAAATGTAGTGGAATATTCTGGTTAAGACTGCTTGGTGTTACCATCATGTGGCGTACCTGGAGGCCTAAGTGGTTATAATATCTCTCGAAAGATCTAGATTGTTGATTCATTTTTACGCGTCTGTTGTTGATTTCTTATGGGGATTTTTTTCTCCTCTAATTCATGTGCCTTCTATATCTCCCGTTGTATCGAAGGAATAGATTGCCCCCGCCCCCGCTCTCGATCAGGTACCCGAGGAAGGAACTGCTTTTTTTCTTCTGATTTTGTGTTTAAAAAGGTAATACCATAGCAAATACTGACGTAGGGGAGTAAACTGTTAAAGACTTCAGAATACTAGATCTTAGCTTTATTAGGTGAGGTGACTGGTTCCATCCTTCAAAACCTTCGTCTTACCTAACTGAAGAGTAGCATGGGGCAGCTATTTTTACAGCCGGGTAGACTGTAGCGTGACGATTCCAAGTTTTGAAACCAGTAACTTTTGTAGCCGTGTATACCGTGCTTTATTCAGAGAACAGACTATATTCTAACAAGACGAGAAGAAGCACAGACCACCCCATAATTTTATATTTTATGAGAAACAGAAAATAATAAATTATAGTGTCACATATTTAGGACAGAGTCGCTTCCACACGCCATTTCTAATAATTGGGTGATTTCCCCTGACCAATCGGATAGCTCAGATTTACCCCGGGGAATATAGAACAGGACGCCATCTGGCAGTCAGAATGAAGGAGCGAAACTGAATAGGACGTGTCTAGTCCAGCTCTACATATTCCTTAGTTTGAGTAAATCAACTGCAACATTTATTTTAAAATGTGTATTTCAGGATATTGAGTGGTTTTGTATTCCTTACTTGCGTAAGTAGTAACTATCATTCAACGCATATTTGTATAGAGCTTCCAACTCTGGTTGCAGCAGAACTAGGTTCGAAGATTGAGTCAATTTGCAAAAACTAGTCTTACACATAAAACCATGCTGAGCTGAAAATACCCTTGTGTTGGAAAATATTTAACTCAAGGAATACCTAAGATAATAAAGAAATCAAAGGACTAATCTGAAGGAATGAGAATATGTCGTCGAACCCAAAATAAGACGTTAGGCCTAACCTAAAGGAAGAAAACGATGGAAAGAAAAAGTTCGCCATCTTTGACAAATTGAGTAGGCCTATGAGATAAAGATGCAAAAGGGATTTTTGCATCGATGAAAGCATCTGATGATATGTTAAAACTTTATTGTGCTTATTATTGTAAAAACGTTCTGAATTCCAGACTTTTGTTGAAATTTGACTTCATGCTGTAAGACATTAAAAGATTTGTTTGAAATAGAACGCTGTTGCAAAAGTGAATTTCTACAGTTTGAGATTTAGCTAAGAAATCTATCCATCTCAGTTAAATTTGCTACATCAACACCTAAGAGAAGAAAATCTAACCTGGTGACCCAATCTTACAAAGGAGAGGAAAAAATATCTCTAGCGGTCAAGGCTAGTTAACCAAACCTACTCTCTATAAAATAAACTGAAAACCCTGCATACCCCGACACTGCCACACGTATGGTAAAATGATGCCGTGACCACTTCTCTTTAAAAAGCAAAAACCCACCACTATAAGTCAAACAGAAAATAGCGAAGATGGACCAATAAATGGAAAATTACATTGCAGCAACTACAACAACAACTATTCAAACATGGAGAAGTGTTCGACAACCATACAGAACAGAAAGAAGAGAATAGCAATGAGAGACTTCGCTTCAGAATTAAAACGTTGTAGAAGCTACGCAGTCGATTTCCCTTGCATAAGAATAGTAGACAAATTGGTTGCAAAAGTTTATAAGATTGAAATAAAAGAGATTGTTGAAATCAAGCTACAACCATTGAAAGTCAAAGAAGGGAGACCAAAATTGAACTTGAAACAACAAACTGCGCCTGCAGTCACTAGAAAAGAGCCTCAGACAGAGAATGTCGCAGTACAAACGGATGACAGGTTTAAGAAAAGTCTAATTCCAGTCAGGATAAAATCAAGACAAGTTACAGAGGACTTACTTGATTTGTGCAATGTTGAAATGGTCGATAATACAGAAAAAAATGACATCTGAAGAAGAAGAGAAGCTAGAATGCACGGGGAGGAACGAAATGATAGCAAAGTACAGAAAAGAAGTGGAAGAAAGATTTAGAGAGAGTACAATCCATCCAGTACAGATTCATCTGACATATCAGAGTCAGAGACGACAGACTCTGATGAGACCACTGAAGGCTACTTGTCAGACGAACTTGATCATACAACAGACGAAGAGGGCAGAAAATATTACTGGCCGAAAACTGATAAGACAAAGCACAGCAAGACAAAGAAAATTGGCGGAATAGGTCAACCTACAACAGAGGAGCTGACGGCAGAGATAGACGTTATCCTGAGAGATGGTGACTTTGCAGTCCTCTCAATAAGGCTGGTGTATGAATTGCTGGAGAACAAGTTTGCTGTTGATTTATCTACACGCCGAGAAGAATTTCGAGAATTGATGGAAATTGCACTTACACGGTATGAACACAAGATGATCACTACCCCACACGAGAATCAGTTTCCAGCAGCACCCACTAACACTCTGGTTCCAGATGAAGAAATTTGTAAACAAACCACCAACACCCCATACGAGAAAAATTTCACAGATGTATCCATCAGGCCTATTAGAAAGCCAAAATATCGCTATAGACCCACAAGTTACATCTCCCTTAACAACACAGACTCTGACATGGACACTCAAGAAATACCAGAACAACTTTTTCACACCGACGAAATATCCAATATTCGCCCTGTTCAAACGTACGGTGAGATGATAACCAACAAGTATGAAAGAGACTCTGGTATAGATTCGCCTGGTCCTAGTTGCACAACTGATACATCATTCGCTAGTACGTCATCCCCGGAGATTCAAGCAGCTGGCAAACGTACCTGTTTTTCTTCATCAGACGCATCATCTCCTGTCATTAAATGCATGAAATTGCCACAAAATGAGATCAGACGAATAGTCAAGGCGAAACGCTATCATGTTCCCAAACCAAGCCGAGAAGTGTTAGCCTCATCTCAACTAGTCAAAAACAACAGTGTGCAAATTACTGTGCCCATTGTAACCGGTGCTAACGTTCAGCACAACCAGGTCAGAAGAAAAATCAAGGCGAAACATATACCTGCCTCAAAACCAACAGATGTTCCAGCCATACAAACCCCAACCACAGTGAAACCATCACCGCAATCAAATGATGTTAAGCCATCACCGCATTCTCCAATGTCCTCAGAGCCACAACAATCAGCAAATGCAGTGTCACCCACAGTTACTCAGTATGATTCTCGCCTAAGCAGTCGGGACATTGCAAGGTTAGAGATGGCAGAGAAACTGAAGGAACTACTAAAGCTTTGCTGAGACACGACCCTCGAGTCTTCAATGTACATGCCATCCCATGTACGGTCAACGCATATGTGAAAAAACCTTTTTAACAATGTACTAACTTTCCCATGTACTTTATTTTCAGTTTTGACAGTTCAAATGACTTGCTTCCAGACTAAGATGTCAAAGCCTCACTGAGAAAGTTATTTTTTCCCAGCCATACCACTACTGATGTCAGAGGAAAATCAAGACCAGCACACGGAGGATTTTCATTGGACATATTATAGTGTTTTGAAATAAAGATGACACAGATGATACAATGTTCTTTGTTTACAGACACCCTTATTAGTCAGACAGTTTTTGATATTTAGAATGTTACAAAACCTTACCTATAACACATGTGTCACACTATTCTGTTGTCATGCAGACACTTTACACCAGTACTTTTTCTTACCCCATACTAATATTTCTGTGATCTCATTTATGCTAAACTCCTTTATTCTATCACCTTGACCAATCATACTGTTCCTACTATGACATCTCCTAACAACATAAAATTCATACCCAAAACTAGTATTGCATGTTATGCTATTTTTCTCCACAGGATTATTTAATTTCAAATGTACATTATTATTTTAGACCCAGATGTATATTAGTACTGTCAAGAATTTTAAACATTCTCCTATAGAGATTCCATATCCCAACCTTGACTCTCTATAATAAGATTTCCTTTACCCCACTGTTACAACATCTTTAACTTATTATTTTTCCATTCCACCATTTTGAGACGACATTCTAGACATGTGATTTTTTCAATCCCAATCATATTCATTCCTTGGAATTACAATCATCAGGAGATCCTTGATGTACCTTTTCCTCGCCACTTATTGACAACAAATACTGCTACAACATTCATTCTATTCTAACCTAAACTATTACTTGCAGCCCTATTGGTTAGGATTTACTATTAGAAATGTTGATAGTATATCTAGTGTTTAGTAAATTGATTTTTTATCATTTTTTAGTACTTGTGATACAAACAGAAAAGAAATCACAAGAAAAGAAAAGAAATCACAGAAAAAAGAAAAAAAAGAAATGAAAAAGAAAAAATGAAACATAACAGAAAAATGAGAAGAGAAAAAACAATTGAAATTTTTTTTATATAAAATGTATTATGTGTATATGCCACCCTCACACATTTTGATGATGATAAGCCAATATTGTAAAACATTGACTGCCCTGAGGTTAGCAGCTGAAGAAGAAAAAGAGAAAATAATCCACCCTATACCAGTCATACACCCCACCAGCATGATCTCTGATACTCCAACAATTTTTGTTGATACTGCCTATCACAAATACCCCAATGACATTTGCGCATGCTAAATTTCTGCAAATGAAGAATCCCTTGAGAGCATTAGTATATGCTAACCCCAGATTGAACACATTACACCTATTTGTTGATGATGCCTTTGCCCATGTTAAAGAAATAGCATTTGCACATGCTGACCTAGCAAATGAAATACCCCTCTACAGCATTTGTATATGCTGAACCCACATTGAATACCCCATTACCACATGATAACCACTAATGACACATGAGATGAAGAAGCAACTGTTTAGGTATGATGAAGATGCAATTTGCTATTAAGGTGAAACTTTATGTTGTCACAGCTGAGATTTTGTTGAAATGTTTATGCACAAAATCCCCCACATTAACATTGGAGGAACAATAATCTTAGTCTTTCGTGGATACGAACAAAGACAAGGAGATAATGGAATATTTTATGAATACCATGGACATGGAACAAATCAGAGCAGATGATTGTTGCACATATGAGGACCATATTTGAAGTCATTATTGAAGGATTGTCAGTAGACAAGAGACAAATAGATTATGATAATCCCATGGAACCACAGGTGCTAAGGACACAAAATGGAGATTAAATAATGAGAGAAAAAATAATGACTGAACAATTGCTACGCCCAGAGGTAAAGGAAATAGAGATACATCCGCATTTTTGGAGAAATCTTTTTTTGATTTTTGCTCATTGCCTTTGTAATATGAACATGGTTGTATAACAAATGACTATTCCTTATCACGAATTACAGAATGTTGTAAGATAGTTGAAATAAATTGACAATTTACTATACTCATAATATACCCAGAATTACAAGAGAGAAAAAAAAATACATGGTTGATGAAATTGGACGTACTGAGATTCTGCTCACCCCGAGGATATTGGATAAAAAATAATGTTATCCCAAGGACAGACATGTCACAGATATATCATGGAGATATTATGAAAAAAAAAAAAAAAAAAGAATACCTAGATTGGAAATGCAGCAAACTTGGTCAAGGACACCAAGAAATAGACCCCCGCCCCACACTTAAGATAACTGACGGACGAGATTTTTGAATTATAAGTACCATAAGTCACCCATCTGGCTGTAGTCAGCAGATGTTACAGGCACCACATAACTCTGACTAACCCTCGACCTGCGAAGGCAGAGTTGGTGTCGAAATATTGCACATATGTAAAAAGACATGTTTTTGTTCATGTTTTGGTAAAGTCTAGACATTTGTATAAATGGTTCCATAAATGATTAGTTGATATATTGTTGATAAATATTCGCAGATATAGTACATGGACAATTAATAAGGATGTATTTCCAGTACAGAATAAGAGGAATAGGAAGGATCCACATTTTAAATATTGGAGCACCATGAGCGATGAATTGGACTTATAAAGAAAATGGAAATGGTACACGGTATGCAAGGATAACCAGAAAAAAATGTGGATAAATAAGAGTCAGAGTACCAGGAACTTTGTTTTATAAGGATATTGTAGACTCCTCACGATCAATTGAATATTTTTTCTTCCCTTCTATGTCACAATTTTTGAGTGATGACCCCAACATTTTTTTTTTCATCTCATATTGTCACAAGTTCTTACATCTCAGTTGATTGTTCCATAAATAATTGTTTGATGTGTTTTTGAAAAATGTATTGCTAGATAAGGTACATAGGGAGTTACTAAGGATGAATTCTCAAGATAACAGGAGGACTAGAATGGATACAATGATATTGGAACACCATAAATGATACATTGGTGTTATACAAAAGAAAAAAAAAAAGGAGACAAATATAAACTGTATACAAGGATGCTTTGAGAGTGACAACATGGATACATATTGTCAAGAGTATAAACAGTTGTCTTAACAGAAAATAAAGTAATACAGAACCCAATGTAGAAAATTCATGATGATTTGAAACTATATTTTCCTTTTCCCTTATATTTCATAATATGATAGTAACACATTCGTCTGTTGGTTGCTGAATAATTAGATGTTTGAAAATTGATGTATGGCAAGTCAAAGAAGATCTTTTAAAAAAAAAATATATATATATATATATATAAAATAATATTTCTAGGACAGAGTTCACAGAAAAAAAATACTGTGTTGACAGAAAAGAAGGAATGATTAGAAATAACTGACTAATGGACAGGATCACCACCAGACGTACGGATATTAGAGACAGACATCACATATTTAAAAAAAAAAAAAAAGGAATGTAATATAGAACATTTTTTCTACAGTGACGGACTTAGAACGAATTTATACACTTACCATTTGGAAAATGTCAATAACAAGGAAACATACAAATAAATAAATAAGGATAAGCCATGAGGTTTTAATGCTTTTATTGTGAAAAAATGCTTACTTATAAAAATGATGCTAGTTATATTATCGTCTGATAAATATGCATATTATGTCTAGAGATGTTTTCAACATGTAATAATGAGCAAGTGGCTCATTCACTGAACAAAAAAAGAGAACATGATGAGTACCCATGAGAACATTGGCTATTTTATGAAAGTGGATTGCCATTACCATAGGAATTGGAGATCCTGGACATTACTAAGGATATTGCAGAGTACTTGGAAAATAAAATAAATAAGTACGCCAGTAAGAAGAAAAAAAAAAAAAAACATTTTTTTAAGTCTTGCAGACTTATATATGGAGCAAATAACAGGAACAGAAAAGAGATAACACCCCCCACCATATCCAAGAGAATGTAATCAACTATATTTTGAATGAAATGTAATAGATTATGATAATGCAGCCAAGTTCTGCAAATAAGATATTTTATTGTTCATTTCCCAGTGTTGCCACTCGTCACATTTTTTGGTGATGACCTTATGATTGTTTTTAGGATTTTGTCGGGCACTGTTGCCAATTGGTAAATTTGGTTGAAATAGGTATTGATGTGAAAGATAGTTTGCAATTTTTTGGAGATGATATCCATCTATAAGGCCCCTTTATAGACGACAGTCCCATATAGACATAGGAGCTCAGATGTAAGAATTTCGTTAAATTTTTCCGAATTATTTTTGGACTTAGAAAAATTTTTTTGAACTTTAAATTTTTCTGAAAATGTTTTTTTTGAACTTAGGAATTTTGGGGATATTTTTTTGTTATTGATAGTACTCAATAGTCTTGTCTCCCTACGGGATACATTTGCAGGCCCCCCCGGGATCTGTATGTAGCCGTGTATACCGTGCTTTATTCAGAGAACAGACTATATTCTAACAAGACGAGAAGAAGCACGACCACCCCATAATTTTATATTTTATGAGAAACAGAAATAATAAATTATAGTGTCACATATTTAGGACAGAGTCGCTTTCACACGCCATTTCTAATAATTGGGTGATTTCCCCTGACCAATCGGATAGCTCAGATTTACCCCGGGGAATATAGAACAGGACGCCATCTGGCAGTCAGAATGAAGGAGCGAAACTGAATAGGACGTGTCTAGTCCAGCTCTACATATTTCCTTAGTTTGAGTAAATCAACTGCAACATTTATTTTAAAAATGTGTTATTTCAGGACATTGAGTGGTTTTGTATTCCTTACTTGCGTAAGTAGTAACTATCATTCAACGCAATTTGTATAGAGCTTCCCAACTCTGGTTGCAGCAGAACTAGGTTCGAAGATTGAGTCAATTTGCAAAAAACTAGTCTTACACATAAAACCATGCTGAGCTGAAAAATACCCTTGTGTTTGGAAAATCTTTAACTCTAGGAATACCTAAGATAATAAAGAAATCAAAGGACTAATTGGAAGGAATGAGAATATGTCGTCGAACCCAAAAATAAGACGTTAGGCCTAAACCTAAAGGAAGAAAACGGTGGAAAGAAAAAGTTCGCCATCTTTGACAAATTGAGTAGGCCTATGAGATAAAGATGCAAAAGGGATTTTTGCATCGATGAAAGCATCTGATGATATGTTAAAACTTTATTGTGCTTATTATTGTAAAAAGGTTCTGAATTCCAGACTTTTGTTGAAATTTGACTTCATGCTGTAAGACATTAAAAGATTTGTTTGAAATAGAACGCTGTTGCAAAAGTGAATTTCTACAGTTTGAGATTTAGCTAAGAAATCTATCCATCTCAGTTAAATTTGCTACATCAACACCTAAGAGAAGAAAATCTAACCTGGTGACCCAATCTTACAAAGGAGAGGAAAAAATATCTCTAGCGGTCAAGGCTAGTTAACCAAACCTACTCTCTATAAAATAAACTGAAAACCCTGCATACCCCGACACTGCCACACTTTGCATCCAGATGCTAGCGCTGTAACCACTCGACGCTCGTGGCTGGGAATAATGTCTTCTTTTTTTTTCAATTTTTTTTTTTTTTTTGATGACCTCATAAGAGACCATTACACCATCATCAGAGCTGCTATGCTATTGCTATAGATCCCAGAAGGAAGGTGAAAGAGAGGCTGGCCAAAAACCACTTGGCGAAGAAATGTTGGGGCCGAGACGAAAAACATGAACCAGAATTAAGGCACCGCGTGGTAGCCGCGCTGGCTTAGCGGTTACCAAACTGCGCTGGCGACCGGGTGACCCAGGATCAAACCCGGGCGAGTACATTTGAAGATTTTTCGTCGAACAGGATTTGGACTGGATTGACTCGAGCCCTGGCGAGACATTTGAAGAAGTGTCGTCGACCAGAGACTGGCGGCTCCTGAGCCGACCCAGCTCTAATGGGTACCTCCGAAATCGACGAGTATCTGCCTGAATGGCGAGGGACACCTGTCTCTGTACAAGAAAACAAAAAGGGATACTCACGTAAAAATCAGTCTCAGGTTAGACGTACTTAGAAAAAAAAAAAAAGGCACCGCGTGAAGACTGGCCACAGACCGAGCAAAGTGGAGAGAGGTGGTTGCTTCCCTACAAGTCGCAACTAGGCGCGATGGTCATTCTTTACTTCGTAAATCAGCAGCTTCTGGTCCTAGGAAGAAGGAGAGGTCATAAGTCGAAAAGGGCCGTAGGGGGAAACATTGTTCACTCCCCTTCCCCCTTATTGTGTGAGTTGTGCTTGTCCAACTTGCATATCACAGTGTTTCCTCGGGAATTCTACAGCACTGTGTATCCACATTCATCTCCAGCGCCAGCTTACACAGAAGAATCTTCTGTTTACATTTAACGCAGCGTAAAAAAAATCCAGCACCTATAAAAATAAGGTACCAATAGTTGAAAATACTAACACATTTACATACTTAGGAAGCATAGTAACACCAGATGGCGGAATAAGCAAAGACACAAGTAAGCAAATGAATAAAGCCAGAATAGTCTTTGACAATCTCAAAAACATCGGGAAATCTTCTTAGTACAGTACAAACACTAAATTACAAATATAAAAGAGCTGTATAAATTCTGTACTTTTGTACGCTGCACAATGCTGGACAATAACAGAAAGGGAAATGTCCCAACTGTCCTCTTTCCACACAATCTGCCTAAGGAAAATTCTTCGAATTTCCTGGCCGAACATCACCACCAACCAAGAACTGCAAAGTCGTAGCCACCATGAATTCATGCGCACCATCATAGCGGGTAGACGCTGGAATTGGGTTGGCCACATCATCAGAAGAGACTCTGACACCATCACCAGAACTACTATGCTGTGGACTCCAGAAGGAAAGTGAAGCCGGCCAAAAGCTATCTGGCGGAGAACAGTGAGGGCAGAAATGCAACGCATAAACCAGAGCTTGGTTACCATGTGAAGGATGGTTGCCGACCGAGCAAAGTGGAGACAGTTTGTTACTTCCCTACAAGACGCCACCAGGCGTGTTGGTCACTGATTGCTTTGATAGTCAGCGAGCAAGGAATAACGAAGGCGATGATGTGTGCTTACATTTGTAGCGAAACTGGCTGCATTCTGCGAAAGGTTAAAATTAAATAAAGACTCTCTTCTATACCATGTCTCAGTTTTATAAGGTAAGGCCACCAGTTCACGCCCTAGTTGCCTTTGCATTCCCTTAACTCAAGACCAGAGTCCGGTACTCATTTTTACAGCTGGGTAGAACTGAGCACAATGCGACTTGGTTTCGAACGAAATTCATTTGTTTCGAGAAACAGCCGCTCTAACCACTTCTATCAGTCGGCGTGTAAGCGATATGGCGATATTTTCATTTTCCGAATGGCTGATAATTGTTTCCACCAACTTCCTGGTTTCTTCATTTGTTCAAGCAATCCTCCATTTCAACAATGCAATAAAACAAGCAAACTATAGCCAGATTACACCTGGAGAAGAGCTACTAAACAACTTTAAAAAAAAAAAACTAAGATAAAGAAGAGATGGAAAAATGTGAACAGGTGGCACATTACCGCCCAGTTTGGCGTCAGTTGTCTGAAGATCTATGCTCCATAGGGGGCTGAGGAATGATAGTGATTTACAATACATTGTGTACTATGTCTGTTTTCTCGATTTGTTCTAAATACTGTGATGTTTTTAAGGAAATATAAAAGTACTATCTGACAGCATTCGGACTCGAGCTGATAATATTTCAGGGCGTACGCTCTAAATTAGTTCGTACTTCAGCAAGCAATTTCTACTTGTGGGTCATCTCCGACCACTTTACAAGATTTCAATATCACAGCTCCATTCATCAACATCTCTTGGATCCTCTCTCCGTGAGGTGGTCAGTCGATGTGTCTGACCATTAAGTGGACGTTCTATGAAACCAGAAATCGATTCCTGTTTTCCATCTTCTTCGTCCCGAACAATTCCAGGTCCTGTTAAGCAAGTACAGTCCTCTTATAGTCCTGTATATTGTTGATCGTCGCTTTAGTTAACAGGTTTCTCCAGTTCTCTTGATCCAATTTGTGTATTTCTGCTTGATGGTACCTGTGATACATAGCTTTCGCACTTGTCGTATGTGTGTTAAGTAAATGGTATTTAGTTCAATGACTACATATACTGTTCAAAAAAAGAAACGCATAGCTATCCGAGGGCGCGTTTTTATGAGTTTGTAAGTAAAATTTGGTGCTAGGGTATATAAAAACCAGTCTCAAATGTTCTTTACAGTGTCAAATGCACGTGTTGACCTGAATTGCTTTCGTTTTTGTAATCGTTACAACGCAGTGGTAAATAGTGTTTATGACGAAATTTTTGACCACAGCTCATGTTGCGCGCACGTGAAAGCAACAAAATTTGGGGTGAACACTATTCACTGACTACGCAACTGAAACCCTATAAAAGGATAACGCTACACAAAAAAAATTCAGTTCATTTTCAAGCAGACATTTATGGCGTCTCTATCGATAAATTTAAGGAACATTGCTATTTGCCGACTGCATGCAGGCGAAAGTCAAAGTCAGGTTGCCAGGCATCTAAACGTGCATCAGAGTACCATCAGTCGACTTTGGCACCGGTTCCAAGCCACTGGCTCAGTTGAAGACCGGCATCGCAGTGGACGACCCAGAGTGACAACAGCAGCGGAGGATCGCTTTATTCGGCTTCGTCACCTCAGAGACAGGTTTACAACAGTTTCCTCAACTGCCCAGTAATTGCCTGCAGGACGTCATGTGTCTGATCAAACTGTCCGGAATAGACTGCATGACGCTGGACTTTCGGCACAACGACCTCACCGAGGACCTGACCTTACGCGCCGCCATCGCCAAAATCGACTTCTTTGGGCCAACTAGCATCGTCCCTGGGCATCTGACAATCAATGGAGACGTGTCTGGTTTAGTGACGAATCTTTCTTTTTGTTGCAGCGTCATGATAGACGGCATAGTGTCTACCGTAGGCGAAATGAACGTTTTGCCCAAAATTGCGTTGATGAAGCTCTGCCGCACGGTAGTGGAGGTGCAATGGTGTGGGGAATGATTAGTTACAACGGAAGGAGTCAATGGGGGCACATTGAAGGAGGCTTGAATGCGCAACGATACGTCAATGAAATTCTTTGACCCCATGTCCTTCCACTTTTGGCTGCCCAAAGGTCTGTGTTTCAACAGGACAACGCCAGACCCCATTGTGCACGGTTGATCACGCAGTTCCTGACTGCCAACAACATTCTCACCTTTCCCTGGCCATCCCTGTCTCCAGACATGAGTCCGATTGAGCACCTGTGGGATGAGCTGCATAGACGCGTTTGTCGCCGAGACGTTGCTTCAGCCAATCATCGTGATCTGTTCCAGGCACTCCAGGAAGAGTGGGCAGCCATCCCACAGGCACACATCAGACGTCTGATCGCATCCATGCCCAGGAGATGCCAGTCGCTGATCGATGCAAGAGGAGGCCACAAACCATACTAACGGGAAAGCCCGTACGCCAAAACACTCTCGTGACCCAGATGCAAAACAACTGTCAATTGATTGGTTGAACCCTAAGGTATTCTTGTGTGCAATTTGAACAATTAACTCATTAAATTAAAAAAGTTATTGAATGTCAAAATTATGGCTATGTGTATGCCTTCAACCTATACCTTGTAGCGGTATGGCAGCTTGTGTACCCTGACAATCCCCAGAGCTATGCTAGTGGGAGATTTACTCCTGGTACGTTCAATCAAGCTGGACTGGTCTGCGTGGGTAGGGATCAGACAAAAGCTGGTACTCTGTCCTCCAGGTTGGGGGTTTTAGCACAGGGCCGACACCCCTGTCTATGTAAAAAAATCGCACGTTACGGAAACAACAATAAACTGGAGCTGGGTTGGCCATGTCCTCAGAAAAGACCCCGATGCCATCACAAGAACAGCTATGCTATGGACCCCTGAAAGAAAACGAAAGAGACGAAGTATAAGAAGGAGAAGCAGAGAGAAGAACGCAAGGAGAAGAGAACTGGAGACAGAAATGAAGTTGATTAGGAAGACCTTGTGCTGTTGACACGCGACAGTAAGACCAACCATGTGTTTGTTAAAGGCATATGCTCCTTCGGGAGCTAACGGATATTGTTTGATGGATTGGCTGATGTCATTATTTCTTGGAGTGCACTGTGACCGTTATATCAGTCAAGTTCTGATGCCTCACTTTTTTCCAGTGTCATCAAAATAAATCACCTTTTCCAGCAGGACAACGCCAGGACAGAGAATGCTCGTGTCATAGCGACCGTTCTCCGTCACAATGACATCAATATTCTGCCTCACCCAGCCCGTCATTCGCACTTCCACCGATAGGACATTTTTGGGACCCCTTACAGAGACATCTCAACCAGCTGCATCCGCAGCCATTTACGCATCGCCAGTTCGCTGCTGCATTAACTGAAGTGTGGAATCAAGTCACCCCCCTACATGATCAAATTAATGACTTAGTGAGTTTCAATGAATAGACCGTGCTCAGCTGTAACTGATGCCCGTGGGAGGTGCACAAGAAACTGAGATGTACACTGTAAACAATATACCTTCAAATGACATGCTTCACACGACGTAATTTTTCTTCTTTCATTACTAAAGCAATCAGAAATTATCGAAACCATTTTTTGTTTGTCATTACGCTGTCAATTAAGAAAAACACCCACAGAAAATGCAATCTGATATTTAAAATCTACATACACTCTTTTCTTCTCTGGAGTTAATTTTGTCTGATAGTTTACACACACACACACACACACACACACACACACACACACACACACACACACACACACACACACACACACACACACACACACACACACACACACACGCACGCACGCACACACACACGCACGCACGCACGCACGCACGCACGCACACACGCACGCACGCACACACGCACGCACGCACGCACGCACGCACGCACGCACGCACGCACGCACGCACGCACGCACGCACGCACGCACGCACGCACGCACGCACGCACGCACGCACGCACGCACGCACGCACGCACGCACGCACGCACGCACGCACGCACGCACGCACGCACGCACGCACGCACGCACGCACGCACGCACGCACGCACGCACGCACGCACGCACGCACGCACGCACGCACGCACGCACGCACGCACGCACGCACGCACACGCGCGCGCGCACGCACGCACGCGCACGCACCCACACCCACACACACGCACGCACGCACGCACGCGCACACACACACACACACACACATATTGAATATGTGTGTGTGGGGTGGTGTGGTGGTGTGTGTGAGTGTGTGTGTGTAGGTAAAGGTAGTCCCACAGCAGGTACTGCCGTAGAAGAGTGAAATGTTAGAGACTTCACTATATTAGGTCCAGCATCGAGAGGTGGGGTGGCCAGTTCCTTTCTTCGCTGTCCTTTCCATCCCTAAGTCGACATCAAAGTCAGGTACCCATTTACAGCTGGGTATCGAACTTGGCACCTTAGCCGCGAGAGATAGCGCTTTAACCACTCTGTCATATATACATATAATGATGTCCTTCAGCTAACCATGCAGTACAAACCTTTACTAAACTCTTGCCACGCCATCATGTCCAATCAATTCTATGGTTTTTAACGTGTTCCTCGTCCTTTTAATGTGTGTCTCCAGGTCTCTGCAATGTTTTTTTTTTTGTCACTCTCTATCTTACCCTGAAAAAGCAGTGCAGCAGGTCCAACAAGGCCAATGGACTACATGGGAAGGAGCCCTGCAGAGGTCCTTGACATGGAATGATATATGGCATATGGCACCTCTTAGGCTCAGCTTCGTTGTTAGATCAATGTATGACCTGCTGCCGTCGGCCACCAACCTTGTGAAATGGGGAAAGTCGGATGATGAGCAGTGCCCCCTGTGCCAGGGGAGGCAGACACTCGAACACGTGCTCTCAGCGTGTAAGGTGTCATTAGGGCAAGGGCGATACACTTGGCGCCATAACAAAGTGCTAAATGAGCTTGCTGCGACAATAGATCTGGCAAGGATGAAGGCGAATAGCAACCCCAGGCCGAGCACCGCAAATACATACTTTCTGAGGGCAGGAAAGTCAGCACACCACAAACCGAGTAATCCTGGTAGCAGTTTACCATCTCTTCTTGACTGTGCAAACGACTGGGAGATGGCGGTAGACCTACCTGGACGAGGGGCATATCCAGAGAGTATCAGAAATCGCGGAGACGGCCGGATATAGTGCTTCATTCTTCAGCAACGCTTCAGGTCATACTGATTGAACTGACCGTGCCATTTGAATCCAGATTAGACGAGCAACATTCGTTCAAAGCGGCCAAGTATAGTGATCTGGCCGCGGATCTGAGACACGATGGGTTCACTGCAAGGGTCATGGCTGTTGAAGTGGGCGCAAGAGGGCTTGTGGCTGCATCAGTGTATGATCTATTGAAACTGTTGGGGCTGAGGGGACAGTCGAGAACAAGGGCACTGAAGAGGCTTAGTGAAATTGCCGAAAAGGCATCAGGCTGGCTGTGGAACAACCGCAATGGGCAATGGAAATCGTGACAATAAACGCTGCGGTACAGAAAACACCAGGAATTTTTCTAAGTCCACAATACGCTGAGTTTTTTGGTGTACTAGTGAACGGGCTGTGACTGAGGGGCAACAGGCGGTGTATATTATAGGGGTGTCTGTCAGAATTTCAGTGGCGAACGCGCAGTGGCTAGACTCGTCGGCTTCGAGATGGTGTCTCAGTGTGTGCGACGGAACGAACGGAATAATTTGTCTTCTCTTTGTTACTTTCACAATTGCCTCCACGGCTGGCGGAGTTGTAGATTAAAGTTGCTACCATAAATGAAATGGGTTCATTTTCGATACAAGACAACAGGAGGCTGAGACGCTTGGGAGTCATGACCCAAGTGGGCCCGCCCCCCTTAGAGTGTAAAGGAGTATATCGGGCCGAAACACTTGTCGGACGGGGGGACTACTTCTGATGATCAGATTGCTTCCTGTTGTATCGCTCTGTAAAGAGTTTCCTATCATATAGAACAAAGACTTGTTCGTAATGCTATCAACAGGTGTCCGCAACGCGTTGTCCTATCCGTCGCCAGCGATTTCTTTCCACCTCTGGTTCTACGGGCTATTGTCTCGATCTTGTCATCAGTTCTTGGCAATGTACAAGAGAAGGGAACTAAATTGGACTAGAATTTTCACTCAATTTGGTGGACTTGAGGTGCGCTCAAGCTCATGCTTCATTAGCTTCATAGAAGATACATCTTTTTACACACAGACACAGACAAACACACACATGCGCGCGCGCGCGCGCATATATATATATATATATATATATATATATATATATATATATATATATATATATATATATATATATATATATATATATATATATATATATATATATATATATATATATACTAACAAGTAACAGAGTAACGAGCAAGATGGTAATGTTAAAATGAGCAATTAACACGTCACCACAAGTGGAAAATTATAATGTGCTCTTTCTGCTAAAGGCACTCATTTTCATGTGGTAATTCCATTCATTTCCATTACTTTTCAACTTCACTGGATCTCTGTAGTCAAGGTTACTATGACAATGGTCATTGCACTATGAAAAAATTTAGAAAACCCTGCGTTCTTTCCAGTAGCAGAGGCAGCCATGTTAGTCCAGTCATGGGATTCTAAACAGGGTGTTTTCGCTTTTATTTTTGATGTTTTCTACTTAGTCCTTACTCTCATACCTTTCTATTTTTGTTTTGCCTGTCCCCGACGAAGGCCTTGTGGCCGCAACGTAGATTTTTCTCGTCTTTTATCCCAGTAAGACGCATGACCTTTAATTTAAATTTATTTTTGTTTTTCATCTACTCCACCGTACTCTTTAAAATGGTATTCAATTTAACGTTCACTATACAATGCGCGCCTTTTCCGTATTTTCCTGAAAAGTTAACGTAATTTCTTTTCATTGTTAATTACAGACTTTTCAGTAAGAAATTGTATATATATATATATATATATATATATATATATATATATATATATATATATATATATATATATATATATATATATATATATATATATATATATATATATATATATATATATATATATATATATATATATATATATATATATATATATAAGCCTTTAAATAATACACAATGGAAAAGCGCGCACAAGGAATAGATTTGAATTAACAGTATTTGCCAACCACAAGTTTTACATTCATATGAAGTGCCGTTTATTAGGTACAACTCTCACGACCGCACGTGCAAATGGTTTTCTTTTTTTCAAATGGCAAACTTGGTGAACAAGTGGTAGCATACTGCTCCCTCATGCATGTCGTAGGTGGCGACTAATGTGAGGCTGTACATGAGGCTGACAACTTCATCACGTAAAATAACTTTCTAGAGAAGCCAAGAGCTTATGACTGCTTGGGGCAGGCTTCCAGCAAGGGGGACAAGCTGCAGAAGCGGCTCCAGGCTCCGTAAGGGACCCAAATTAAAACGATTGTTGATGATAAGAACAGCCACATCACAAGATTATGGTGCACTAAATTATGACATCAGGCTGTCAACAGAAATCCACAGTAGCGCAGTGGTTAGTTAGTGCACTGGCTTCCCTGTTCGGCGGTCCTCATTCGATCCTCAGCTGAGGTGGGATTTTTTCGACCGCAAACGGCTGCAGGGTCGACCCAGCCTCATGAATTGAGTCCCAGAGCAACTCTGGGAAGGTTAAAGGCGGCCGGCGTGATGCTGACCACATCACCTCTAGTGTGCCGATGGTCAAGAAAGTATGAGCCTAACACCATATTTCCAAAATGCCTCAATGGACGTGTAACGGGATCCCTGTCAACAAGATGAAGTGAACAAAATAAAGGTCGAAGATGACATCATAGGGGATTACTTTAAACATCGTAAAATGAACAAACTACAATTTTGGAAAGTTGACGATGTACCGTGAGCATTGTTACATGAAAGAACTAATGTTTTTGAAAGTTGACATCATATCTTGAACATTGTTAAATGAATGAACTAATGTGTTTGAAAGTTGACATCATACCTTGAACATTGTTAAATGAATAAACTAATGTTTTTGAAAGTTGACATCATCGTACTTTTGGAGAACGTTTTAATACATAAATAATCAACATTTTGGTTAAAGCTTGGTAAGCGAACATTTGTTGGTGAAATAATCAACATTGTGGTCAAAACTCGGTAAGCGAAGATTTCTTGGTGAAATAATCCACACTGTGGTCAAAACTTGGTAAGCGAACATTTCTTGTGAAATAATCAACAATGTGGTCAAAACGTGGCAAGAGAACATGTCTTCGTGAAATAGTCAACACGGTTGTCAAAAATTGGTCAGAGAATACTTCTTGGTGAAATAACAGATGTTATTGATAAACGGACATTTCTTGGTGAAATAATAAACACTGCGATTAAAACTTGGTAAGAGAACATTTCTGGGTGAAATAACAGACACTATGATTAAAACTTGATAAATGAATATTTCTTGGTGAAATAATTCACATTGTGGTTAAAACTTGGTAAGTTAACGTTTCTTTTTGTAATAATCAACAGTTTGGTTAAAACTTAGTAAGAGAACATTTCTTAATGAAATAATCAACATTTTGGTTAAAACTTGGTAAGAAAACATTTCTTGGTGAAATAATGAAAATTTTGCTTAAAACTTGGTAAGAGAGCATTTCTTGGTGAAAAGAAATCTGCATTTTAGTTAAAAATTGGTAAGAAAACATTTCTTGATGAAATAATCAACACTGTGGTTCAAGCTTGGTAAGAGAACATTTTTTGTGTGAAATAATTAACATTGTCATTGAAATCTAGTCCACGGACCTTTGTTCTACGCTATAGTTGACTGTAGTAAAGTACATCTGTGTGACACCCCGCTCAAATTTCCCCGCTTGAAAATTAACTAACGTAGTCCTAAATTCTATTAATAACTACAGTGTTTGAAATTCGTCTGGGGCAAAGTCAAATTTACCGCTTGAAAATTAACTAACTCCTAAAATCTATCAATAGCTACAGTATTTGTAACTTGTCAAGGGCAAGGTCACATCTACCGCCAACATTTTAACTAAAGAATTTGAATTTTTTCTAACACCAAGCGCTAAAAGTTACTACCCCCTTTTAACACACTACCCTTCCCAATATTTATTAACGAACGCCGAAAAATTAACAACCAATAGTATTGTTACCTCGTTTTTGGGTAGAGACCAAAAATCTAAGTTGTAATGGCAAAAATGCCGATTCTGTGCTTTTAATAAAAATTAAATAATTTATTTCTCAATAACTAAAGGGAATTAGATTGAAAGGGATATCTTGAATCATAGCGCTGATATTGATTAATATAATACCATAAAGATTTCCAATAAAACTATCTTGACGTAGAAATATTTATTTTACTAATATTTTCAGTTGGGAAAAAGCACAATTAATTATTAAAAAATTACACATATGAAAACGGGGACAAATAATTAAAAGAAACTATATAGGAGGACAGAGGACAGTGGTCTGTTTAATAATCACTTTCAATATTAAAAATCGACCCATTAATAACAAAGATATTGTATAAATAAAATTGAGACAGACGAACAAACACACTTCTGAACTGGTCAAGTTTATAGCCTAGGGGAAAGGTTAAAATTTCTGGACGCGTTTCTGATTGGTTAAGGGGGGTGAGCATAGGGGCAATAAAATTAACATTTTGCCGGCATAGTCCGCTATTTGAAAAATACTATTTGCCAACTTGAGATCAGCGGGAGAGCATTCGTGACCAAGGCTTTCACCGTCTGGACACTATAGCATTTCTGAACTACCCATTCAATGCTAGTCAAGCTTGTGCCTATTGTGATATATTCTTACTTGAGGGTAAGGCAGAATAAGTTTATTTGTTGAAATTAATTAACATGTCGGCCACATAGTTTATTGTGCGCCATATTCGGATACTGCCTATGGAAAAGATTAATGTCACGACGCCTTAAGTAGGAATGCAGTTTTATTGTGAAATTGTGTCACATGTGTTTGAAAATTTGCCATAACATTTTACGACCGTAAGTCCAAAAGAGAAGAAAAGTAATAGTGGCTTCTCGAGTGCCACAGTGTTCAATTAACATCTGACACCATACCTAGAAGTTGAAAAGAAATAAATGACCTGTCACAGGATTTGGGCACCCCTACTGATAGTATGGAAGACAAACAATACTTCAGGGACAAAGGTTGTGAAGCTGTAACAGATGAGAATACACATCCCTGATTGTAGAAAATGGAGATAAGATCTGGTGCAAATGGTCAGCACACGTCTCTGACCCAGGTAAGCGTACTGTCAATTATTTGTGGAATTGTTATAAGACAGGCATTAT